>OX371223.1:29427171-29765994 GCA_947310385.1 Nephrotoma appendiculata
GTATCAACTTTAAAGATAATGGTATAGTGAAATAAAAAAAGTTTACCATTTACCGTCAAGGCAAGTGAAGCACGATCATCAAACATCTTAGATATAGTGCACTCGGATTTAATGGGACCGATGGAGACCATGTCTATAGGAAAAGCTAAGTATATTTTAACCTTCATCGATGATTTTTCCGAAAAACCGTTTATTTATTTTTACCAAACAAAATCTGAGGTTTTAAGTACAATACATTTATAGATTTCAAAGTATTCATTGAGAATCAGAGCGAGAGAAAAATCAAAGTTCGTAGGGCTGATAATGGGATGCAATACTGCTCCAACGAATTCCAAAAATTCTGTCGGATTAACGGAATACAGCACCAAAGGACTACAGCATACATTCCTCAACAAAACGGTGTGGCGGAGCGTATGAACAGAAATATCGTGGAAAAAGCGAGATGTCTTCTATTTGATGCCGACCTGAAATAGAATCACACAAAGTCATCAACACTTGGACTCTCATGGATTTACCACTAAAAAAGAAACCGATGAAGGCCAAATGGGTCTTCAACGCCAAAAGAGACGATAAAGAGACGTACTCGCCAGTCATAAGCTATACATCCATTAGATTATTTATGGTTCTAGCTGTGAGAATAAATCTGAAAATTCACTAAATGGACGTGATTACGGCATTTCTGCAAGGAGATCTCAATGAAGAGATTAATATGATTCAACCGGAATCATTCAAAGACGGGACCAACCTTGTATGAAAATTAAACCGCTCAGTGTATGGTTTGAAACAGGCCGGGCGACAATGGAATATTAAATTAGATGCTGCTCTAAAGAAATTTTGCCGCAAGAGAAGTCAAGCCGACCCATGTATTTATTACAACAAAAATCTGAATTTGCTAATAGCAATCTATGTGGATGATTTTCTGATTTTTTACAACAATAAAAAGGCATTGGAGAAACTAAAGACTTTCTTAACCCATACATTCCGTATGAAAAACCTGGGCGAGGCAAAAAGCTGCGTAGGAATCAAAGTCACGCAAGGAAAAGGTTACATTGAGCTTGACCAGATCAGTTATATCAAGGAGATATTGAAGAGGTTCAATATGCATGAGTGTATACCGATTGGGACGCAAACCAACACTTCGATAAAATTATCTGTCGAAGATGTTACTGCAGATAATTCGTTGATTGGTAAAGTGCCGTATCAGGAGGCTGTGGGCAGCTTTTTATTTCTAGCACAGGCAGCCAGGCCAGACATCGCATTTGCTGTTAACGATGTAAGCAGATTTAATACTAACCATTGCTCCTCTCAAGGCGGATTGATTGTTGTAGTGCGTTGTGTTCGTTCCGTTCCTTTAGTTCGGTATTTTTTCTGCAGTATTATTTTTTGGGTTCTTTGTTGATGAATAAATTGCAAAACAATTTTATTTCACTTATCGTCGAAAAAACGAAATTTGGCTTTTGTAGTTTGGCGTTTTGTCGTTTGGACTTTTTCATTAAAAAAACATAAAAACAAAAAATGAACAACTACAAAATAAAAATATTGAAAAAGTGTTTGTTTGTTTCTTCTATTATATATCATGTCGTCTCTTTCTTGCCCTGTTTCTTCGGTAAAAAAGTTGAAGATAGATTAACTTGATGAAAAAATACCGAAGAAACATATCGTCATTTGCAACAAATCCTATTGGTTTACAAAAAAAAACAACGGACGGAACGAATGGAATGAACGCAACCATGAACCCGGCTTCATATGATAAAAATGGCTCTTTTGAATTGGAGGGATACAGCGATGCTGATTGGGCTTCCGCCGTAGACTCGAGACGTTCATGTATCGAATATATAGTCAAGATGTCTAATGGGGCTATCAGTTGGTGCAATAAACGCCAACCGATTATCGCGTTGTCAAGCACCGAAGCGGAATATATCGCACTGTCAACAACAACATGCGACATACTTTGGCAAACACAACTGCACAACGAGATAACAAATAAACCAGCAAAGACAGTTAACATTTTCTGTGACAACGAAAGTGCTATCAAGCTTGGAAAAGTTGAAGGGTATCGAACTCGCACCAAGCACATCGACAACCGTCATCATTTTTTGCGTCAACATATCGAAAAACAGGGAACATTAGTGTTGAGCATATTTCAAAACCACGAATGACTGCTGACTCGCTCCATGGTGAATCTCGTGTGGATTAGTATCGCCTCAAATTGGATAAATTATCTTGTTTACATATCTATCGAAAAAAGCGTCTGGTCACTAAAGATGGCTTATTTATTCAAAATTCGGGTAAACTTCCAACTGATCTAGAGCCGTATCAGCGAAAACGCGGCGTTGCCTACACTCTAACGCACAGCACCGACCACCTTTTCAGCAAACCTTGCCGGTGACGTACGGGTGTTTGCTGATTATTTAGTAAACCGGTTGACTCAATTTTGGCCACCAAACGTCGGATAATCGATTTGTCAGGATGAACGTTTCTTGATTTTGAACATAATCTGATTTTGAAAATAAACTACCGAACAGTTTTGAACCATGCACAACAGATTTTGCCAAAAAATTGTAGAAATTATTCCAAATACATGTAATTGTATTATTTTAATTATTTTTAATAAACTAATTTAATATTAAGTCAACTAAATATTGCATAAGCACGTTAAACTTTACACGTTTCAATCAAATATTTATGAATAATTTTCATATGGCAACTATATGCAACAGTAAAATAAGAATAAGTGAAATTAAGTTTTCCAAATAGTTATGTTTCTACATTGAGAAAAACTATCTCACTTTCTGATATCACTATGCCATCTTTCGAGTAACTTTGCTAAAAGAGATGTTGGTATAATCAAAAACTTTTGTTTTTGTTCAACATCTCATCTCGTTTCGGCAACAGCGTACCCAACTAAATCATAATAACGAGTAAACTAAAAAAAAAAGCAGCTCGCATTCTCCAAAAATACCGTACCAATTTCTTTTTCAGCAGTTCACTATGAGAAGCAAGTGAAATAGTATTAAAAAAATAAAGACGTTGGAGTATTTACAGAACACAAAAAAAGTTTGCCAATTAACTTTATATAAAGTTCAGAAATGAATTGTAGGAAAAACGTAAAAGATAAATTTTCTACATATATCGTACAAGATGAACGAACGAACGAACGAAACAAAATTAAATTAAATATTTTTTTTATTTCGTGAAACTTAATTTTTGTTGTTATTAAAGTCAATTTACTACTTTACTATACATATTTGGTACATAGCCATAATTTTTTTTTATATACTTACATAAGACGTTCAATTGAATATCAACTGAAACTGGTTCACGTACACCATTATCGGCTGAACATTGATAAATTCCCGAATGGTGTCTATCTACTTTATCGATTATCAATGTAGAACTTTCTGATAGATGGGTTGTAGATGGAAATGCGTCCTAAAAGTATATAGAAAAAAGAAGAAAATTAAGCGTAGGATTTTTGTAATTAATTTAACGTGACAGATTTTTCTACATTTTTTTTTATTTTGTGTTGAAGGCAATAATTTTTTAGTGATATTTTATTTAACGCTTATTAAAATTAATAGCTTTTTTTACTTTAAAGTGGTATTGATATGCTGGGAGTAATTTAATTATGTGATTTATTAGAAGCTATTACAATTTTTTTTTTTTTTTTGGGTTAATTAATTTTATCAACAACGCGATTGATTTTACCAATTTTATGTAAAAATTTCTAATGAATCCAATTAGTGACCAATTGTTAGTATATAAATTCATAAAAGCTGTTGTTATCCTTTATTAAATAAAGTTTTTACAAAGTTCTATATAGAAAGATTAAACAGAGATTTATGTGATAGCTGTCTTCGAAGAATTTTAGATGTGGAACAGTAAACTTTTGGTTTCTACAAATTAATTAAACAATTCCAGTTCACGTGTGGGTCACGCCAGAATTCCTATTTTGGGTATCTCGCGGTTTTCTTTTTTTGTCGAGTTGTATTTGATTGTGCAATTTTGTACATCTAACGGTAAAATATGTGTATTACGCATTTTGGCCAATAATGTGGGGTTGCTGAAGTAATTATCATACCAAAAATCCCATAGAACCGTTTAAACATTAAAGTTTATGTTTTAATTTAGATCAGTTGTGTTAAACTGTGCATTCCAAAAATAATTTAATCCTCTTCCAGAATTGGTCATCATTGGTCCTGGTTTTATAACTGATAAGACCATCACTGTTCATGATTTGGTCATGAGAAACCGTTTATTCCAACCTTTATGAAGATAGCCCAAATTTCTATCCCCAAAAATCGAAAAAGTTGCTTATGGCAATACTATACATGTTTATCTATTGCGACATTTATTAACAATTATAGCAATAAATCAAAATTTGGCAATTATTCCATGAAATTTTTTCAATTTTTACTAAGCTTGACACTTGACGAATTGTATAAATTGTGGGAAAGCGGTTTGGTGGCGGCAGCCCCCATTTTCTAAGGTATACAACGAATTAAAATTACATTAAAATATATTATTTCAGTATACACTGACAGTTGATTTTTAACATTTGCGTGGCACTATCAGAAGAAGCGATAAAAACTCTTTGATCTGTGTCTGCATGGTTGACGAAGCAATTAATATTACTAATAATAAAAAAATAATGGAAAAATAAAAAAATTGAATAAATTTCCCCTCCTAAAAACTGATAGGAGACAATCCTGCATTTAAAAATTTCCATAATTTATACTCCTTACCTGATTTTCTCGATGTATACTTAAAGTAAAATTACGCCAAATATACCGACAGCGAAAATCAAAACTTGCTTTATATATTCCTCCTTCACCAAAATGCAATATTTTTACTCTCAGCCCAGAAAAATGTTTGTGTCATGACAGTTTTAGCTTGTCGAGGCTGAGAGTAAAAATGTGGCGATTTTTTGGGCTGAGAGTAAAAGAATGTCATGATAGCAATAATTAGTGTTGCCATCGCATTTTTCGGAGATGGAATTTGGGCTATCTTCACATACATTTAATTCCATTCTATTTTCACAAGTGTAATTAAAAAAATATGGATAAATTCGGGAAATCCCACTTTTATTTTTAAAATAACTAAATATGTATGTAGTAATGAACATTCGAACCAAGTTTCATGTTTGTGCTCGCTCCTTACCGGTCATAATCAGCCATAAAAACCATTTTTCAACACTAATTTCATAAAATCATTTTTGAAAATTTTTGTATGATTTGGTGATTTCTGGAAATTTCACCTTTTATTAATGAAATTACTAAAACTGGTTACAGTGAACATGCTGATATTTTCATGATAGTGCTTACTTTCGATCAGCCAAAATCACCCGTAAAAATAATAATAAAAGGTAAGTTTTCCAGAAATCATCACAACAAAATTTTTCAAAAATTGTTTTTTGAAATTGGGGACGAAATAAAAAGTTTCTATGCCCGATTTTGATTAACTGGGAATAGAAACAATCATGAAACTTGACCAATCATCGGTACAGTCATCCATAAACCTAGATTCCCAGACATCCAGATGGATGGACAAATCTTTTGTTTGCATTTATTGTATTAGGCATACCTTTAAATCGTTGAGTATGTTAATTTTGAACCACGTTCATTTTTATCATTTTTATCAGAATTTCAATAACTTTGTCTTACAGTACATAACTGATTTTCTTTAAGAAATGCCATTTGTGACATTCTTCAAGACCTTTTCGATGATATGTGACACATATTTTTTCTACAATAATATAATATGTAGCTACCAGTTGCCGCCCCTTTAGCAAAGTGCCAGCATGCTTGCTCCAGCGACCGGAGGTCCCGGGTTCGATTCCCGGTGGTGGCAAGGAAAAAAATTTCACGGCTGGTTTAGGATCAATGAATTAATCACTCATTATCCAAAATGAAAATACGATTATGAAACTTCATTTGAGGCGGCCAAATCCCTGTATGGGATATATAGTGCCAGAGAGAGAGAGAGTTCCGAAACGAAGGATTTAATAACCAAAGCCCTCATAAAAAAAATGTTGCTTTTTCTAAGACCTTTCAAACAAAATAAAACTGCTCACAGCGCAACAATGGTAGTTTTGAGTACTATGCTGCTTTTCCTAAATTTGTGACACCCTTTATGACCATTTCAATTATATACGGCACGCATGTTTTCTATAATTAATGAATAATTAGCTGCCGCAGCGCTCTTGTAATGCGCTGTTTACAAAATTGTTGTTATTTCCAAGACCTTGGAAAGAAAATTGAAAAAATCTTAATTTTAAATTCTTTCAGTACCACAATAATAGTTTTCAGTACTAAAGCAAAATTTACAGCATTCTTCAAGACCTTTTTAACGATATACGACAACTTTATATTTTATAATAAACGAAAAATGAGCTACCAGCGCCAAACCGATGGGTTTAAGAACTTAACTGTTATCGTCAAAAGTGTTATCTGATTTAAGGCTTTTCAAACAATAAACTTCACCTATATATAAGAAAAATGTAAAGTGAAATGTATTGGGTGGTTTTTCTGGGCGGTTTACTATGGTAGGTACCCTACCCCTTAAACAAAGAGATCCTAAAAGTTTGTTAATTCATCAAACTACGAACAATCGAATCGCGTAAGCCATCATTGAGATAGCATATATAGTATATATATCCATCCAACCATCGGTATGATATCAAAGGGCCGAATGTCGAAGGGCCGAATTTTAAAGGGCCGAATGTGTCGAAGGGCCGAATGTCGAAGGGTCGAATGTCGAAGGGCCGAATGTGTCGAAGGGCCGAGTGTGACAAAATTTTTCTTCGCCAAAATGTATCGTTGACTGGATACGTGGAATTTCATAAATATCCAAAAATAAAAAATTTTAAAATACGTAAATTCATAAGAAATTTATTTATGTATAATAAAAGAAAATTTACAAAATATTCTTTAAAACAACAACAATTCGGCCTCCGAAACATTCGACTCTTCGACATTCGGCCCTTCGAAATTCGACCCTTCAGCATTCGACCCTTTGTAACAATTTCAAACCAACAAGACATCCAGACGGATGTAGACAGTTTTTTTTTGCATTTTTGGGGTCAAAGACCTCTAAAACTCCGAGAAAAGTGGTTTTGTACCACGACAATGTTTCACCATTTTTATCAGAATTTGAATAACTTGTTCTTACAGACCGAAGTTAAAATTAATTTTTATGAAACTTCGAAGAACGCCAAATTAAAGCAAATTGAAGCAAACTTCTTGAGTCAAAATTGAAGTATCTTCTTCCAATTGTGGAGTGCTACGTAAAAATTATCCATCAACAATATTATAACAAATAACTTGAACCAAACTGGCAGCAAGGAAAATTGGACGAATTACATAAATCTTGTTCTTGTGTTGAAGAAATTTATAAAATAAATGGAAATGTATTTCCGTCAATTTTATAAAACGGAAGAAAATTATTTTTGTTTAAAGGCATGTTAACGTATGCGACCAAAAAATGATTCGCGAATCAAGCGAAGTTTGTTTTTTTTATTATGTTGGATGCTTGCGATCAAAATTTGCCGAAAGTTAAAATTATTTCATCTCTGGCGGGGAAATTTGTATATGTTTCTAATGTTTTGATTGGCTTTTGATTTGCAATTTGAATTTTAAATTTTTCCCGAGATTTTTTTCTTTTATTTTATATGAAATTTAAATAAATATACTCGCGTTGAAGCTTATTCGAGTACCTACACTCTCTAATATTTATTTTAAACGATGGTACAAAATATTTAGCGTCGGTAAAGTAAATTTTTCGAGTTGTACGATCAATATAAAAATTGACAGATGTTGTAGTTAAAGTAGTGTAGTGAATATGAATACGGAAAAGTATGCAACGTGTTTAGTAAAAAAATAAATTAATTAAATTAGATAAGTGATTGTACTTGTATATATATTTTGTGCGGTGGCTGTTAAACAATTCAGGCTATATTGTTGGTTAAAGCATTGAAAACTATCCGATAAAAGTGCAATAAATTGTTATTTTAAATAGTATTCGGAAATTTTTAAAGGTTAGAAGTTTTTGAAATCGTATATTTCTTCTCTAATAAATATAAATTTGAGTTAAGCATTATCGTAAACTGAACTACATAGACACTTAACACAATTTAAAGAGGAAGCAACCAAAAGCTGGAAGTTCTAGTGATCAAACAAAGCGTCCCAAGAGCGATAATAACCTTCAGAAATTAGATAAATTTGTACAGCAACAATGCTCTTCAATGAGTGAAGTAGTTCCAAAATGGCAGTAATTGATGGGTTTTCATTTAATTGAATTGCTAAAAGTGAGTTCACCAGACAAAATATGATTGCAAAAGGTTATGGCAATTTTCCAAAAAATCCATCCGATTTAATGAATTTAGTGATAGAATTGTATAATATCAAAAAATACAATCTATTAAATAAAATTAAATTACTAAAAGTTAATAATAAGAAATTAAGTATTGGATGAACCACCACAATAATAATTGCTGAGGGCGCTCTAAAATTTGTATTTAGTATAGCCTCGAAAAAATAAATAACGTTTAAGTAAAGAACAACTTAGTGCACTGGAAGTTGAATTGGTAAAAAGAAGAAATACACCTATTATATCTCTCATGAAGTTTCTTCATAATCCACAGTCATCGAATATAGAAATGCTAAAATATGCAAAAGATGCTACTTCGTTTAAATGAAGAACAAATCTACGAAATAGACAGTGAAGTTGAATACCAGTTAATACTGATTCAGATACTCCCACCACGTCTGATATGACGTTAGAACAACAGCTGGATCGATCAATTTTGGAAACCACAAAAGAATTTAATCCAAAAAACAACGATGACTGCTTTCGAACTCTGGCGAAAGAAATAAGCATTTTTGAAAGCACTGGAAAAAGGACTGACACGTTGCAATTTTTATTTGATTTGCTGCTATATCAATAAAGCCTACATCAACGCAAAATGAGTGTAATTTTTCTACGGCAAATGATTTTGTAACGAAAAAAAGAAGTCGATTATCGGATTCATCATTAGATGCGTTATGTTTTTTAAAAAGTGTTTTAATAAAAAACCATAAACTAATTATACAAGACAAACAGACTCAATTGTATCTCACTGTATATGAATAATATTACTTACAATTTTCGATCACTGTACATAAGTATTATTTGTGAACGAGAGGCTTATATATCATATTTTCCCTTTTTAATTTCGTATATTTCGTGTATATACTCGTGCCGAAACTATCGCATATGTATTTTCTACATGTAGAATACATTTGTGTTTGTTTCGTGTGGTTGTATAGTTTGTAATCATAAAATATGTATCCTGCTTTTTCTAATGTTTTTATGCGTATAGCGTATATAACCATTTCAACCAAATAAAACAGTAAATTTTTTTTATTTTTGGATTGTTGGTGCATTTGGCAGGACTACGTACGTATATGCAATAAAAGTATTTCTTGTGTATAAAAAACTTTTATTTTTCTACGAAATGTACTAATTTCATTCCCAGTGTTTGTTTGCTTTTCATACTCGTATGCGTATGGTGATTGGTGATCGTTTTCTAAAAAAATATGTTTTCAACCTGTTTGTTGTTTTTGTGTGGTTTTTTCGTATCCTTACTCGCATTCGTATATTCGTACGTTTATTATGTATTAATAAATCGGACAACATTTTACATGAATGAAATTATAATATGATTAATTTTGATTCGAATTTTTGTTGAACACGATCTTTGTATAAAAATCCAAATTAATTTTTTATGTGATTTGAAAAAATATCAATATTCTACGGTGGCAAATCTCAAACCTAATAACATTTTACACACATACACATACAAACCAGTTAAAGCGATCAGTTGTTTTATGTAAAACACACACATACTCCAACTTAATATGAAAAGTACAATACACTTCGTTTCGTTGAAGGGCTAATCTAAATCAAAATAATTTTGCCATTTTATGAAAATCCTTTTTTGTTATATTCTTTAAAAATGGTAGAAAAATATATTTTCATATTTAATATAGTTCTCGGTAAAAATGTTTTTTGGTCTAAGATGTTCTTAAATTTGCGATATAATTTGTTTATACATGTTATGTATATGCCGAAAAATCGAAATAACTATACACACACACACCCATACAAACCCCACATACAAACTGAACTTTATGGACGATTACGATTAACAAGAAAATATGGGCTAATGGAAAAATAAAAATTGTCAATGAAAACTACCTGTAATGATAAACAATCATATTTTTTTATTGATTTCAAGATGATATATGAATCACATTTAATTTAAGAATGAGGTATTACATTTTAAACGGTTTATTGTCGTTATATACTAGTATGTTTTGAAATCATAACGCATAAATCTGAAACTGGACGCATTATAATACCGTGAACCGTCATAAAAATTATCGCGATTCCATGTAAAACAAATAAAATCGCGATTTTATAATTATGGTGACAGAAACAAACCCGATTGTATAACTCTGCAAACGTTCAAATTCCTATTTAATTAATGGAATAAAACAATTTTAATGCGTATTTGCCGATTTTGAATTACATCGAATCAATTACAATAAGTTAATATAAACTAATTGTATAAATAATTTCTGTGACAGTTAAAAAATTTTAAAATTTAATTTACAATCTAACGATTTTTCTGTATACATTCAATGAAAATGACTTATGTTCCCCAGCCACATATAATCCTACTGATTTTTTCTTATATTTCACGTCTATCTTACCAAAATCGTGTGCTCTCTCTCTCTGTCTCTCTAGCTTCACATCCCATAAAGGGATTTTGCTGCCCGCACTATGGTCCTCCATCCGTCTTGGTCCATCGCTCTCGTCTTCCAGTTTCGATATCCTAGTGTATGTAGATCTTGTTCGACATTACCACGCCAGCGCAGTCGGGGTCTTCCTCTACGACGCACACCGGCTGGTTGTTGATGGAACACTTTATTGGTCATCCGTTGTTTTGGGGACCTTGTAACGTGGCCGAGCCATCTAACTCAATTGGATTTGATGAATCCGATAATATCGCAACCTCCAACAATTTACTTTATCTCGTAGTTCGAATCCGATATTCATTGTTCGCGACTTTAATTGGACCAAAGATTGAGAAATGACCTTCCTTTCGAAGGTAGATAACAATCTACAATCGTTAGTAAATAGATAGGAATTATTTTTGATTGGGCGTAGAAAACTCGTTGTGTGGCAGCGATTCGGACCTACATGTCATTTGATGATGTTATAGCTGACCCGAGGTATTTGAAGTTTTCAACGCGATCAAAGTTATCGTCGCCAATTTCGAGATTGATCATGGAGATGTTCCTGGGCGTTAATACAAATTTGGTTTTGCTACTGTTCACCTTCAAACCAAGTCTTCTTGCGCAGCAATCGAGCGGTATGAAAATGTCGTTGATATCGCTAGGTCTTCGGCCATGAAGCACGATATCTTCTGCATATCCAAGAATTTGGCCTGATTTATTAAATATACAGCGCGAAGTTTCGATGTTGCTTTTCCTCACTACGTACTCAAGCGACAAATTGAACAGCACACCCACAAGTGTATCTCCCTGTCGAAGACCAGATGTTATTTCAAAGGAGTCTGACACAGTTCCTTCGATTACATTTCTACATACAGACCCGGACGTTCTTAATTTACACAGAGAAACGAGTTTCCCTGGAATTCCTAGGTATATGAGCGCGGCCCGAAGGTTTATATTTATTTATTTATTTATTTATTTATTTGTTCATTGACATTACAATTTTGATAAAGGAAAAGCACATATGGAAGCAATATAAATGAAGAACAACAACCACCAAAAAAAAATAAAAAAATACTTCCATTAGGCATAAAAACCTCAGATTTTTTCAAAAAACAAATCCACTCCATGCTAGTACCCTCCGTATTGAGCTCAAGCTCATTTGTCTTATGCCTGTCGAAAGTCTTTATATAGTTGTTGTATGGTTATGTTGTATTCCCAATATTTTTCCAAGATGATCCTCATGGTGAAACACTCGTCAGTGGTCGATCAGTTTTGACAAGCCAACACTTTGTAAGCAGTGTTCAATAAAGCCAGCACCTTTTTTATGCAACGGACATATGAGCAGGGTCTTCTAATTCTTCGGGAGCTCTTCTTGGTCCCAAATACAAACGACGAGATCGTATAAACTTCTTGCAAGAGTAGCGCCTCCGAGTTTAATTAATGCTACGGGGATTCCATCGAGACCGGGTATCTTGCCATTTTTCAAACGACTAATAGCTGCGTCTACTTCCTCTGCTGTGGAATATTCGACAAAAACTTCTTTACCTGGAGGAGCTATTGCTCTAATGGGAGTCACGTCATCATTCCGATTTAGCAAATTTTGAAAGTGGGTTTGCCACACTGAGAGAACATCAGTCACGTTTGCTCTCAGCTCTCCATTCCCGTCTTTGATGGCTGTACTTCATGGGTGGAAGTCTTTAGTGAGATTTCTGGCATTAGCAAAACAGTCCCTTGAATTTCCTACTTCCACTTGGAAGCTGATGTTTTCGTTGCATGACCTCATATAATCGCGTTTCTTTTGACGAAGGTATTTAGTCGTGGTGTTTCTGGCGTGGAGATCTTCTGCTTGGGTGCTTCTAGTGTTGCGAGCCAATAATTTTTCACGAAGCTTTCGTTTGTTTTCGACGACCAGGCGGCATTGATCATCGAACCAATCATTGCGGGTTCTTGGAGGTCTTCTTCAAATAGTGTTTTGCGCCGCGGTGGTTATAGCTGACTGTATAGTTTGCCACTGCTCCTGGATGTTAGAAGAAGCTTCTTCGTTGTTTCTGGACCATTCTAGATAGTTAGTGACAGCTGATTGATAACTCTGCAGTGACGTTTGGTCTTTTAGAGTATCAACATTCCATCGAACAGTTTTTTATTGTTCCGATTTATTAAAATCTGTATTGATCAGATTTGTTGAACAAGCTATGAATCATCATTGAATTAATCGTTCATCGTGTAGTTGATCTATTTTTGTGTAATATGTTCAATAATACTTGTTAATAATACTTGTTGTTGATGTATTTTAGTTTTAGGAAAAACTTCGCATTTCTATATGGGACTATGTAGTTTTTGCTAAACTATTCCTAATTTTTGTTTTTTATTTTCTAGGAATGGTTTAGGAAAAAGTTCACGCGCATTATTTCATCCCAGAAAAATATAATTTTTCATCAGGCAAAACTAATTATAGTCCAATCCAGGATTTAGAAAAGAACCCCAGAAAATTATAAAATACCATGAGATATGATAAAAATTGATTTAATAGACACTTTTTTGCATGTTCTACTCAATGTCTCTATATAAAAAGATGAAGGCAAAGCGTTACTTAGATTGGCACAATAAGGTTATATGTGTATTTGGCCCATCTAATCTCAAATCTAAGTAATATATATGATATATATAATTTATTGATGTAAATTAATGGTTCCCAGGAAGTAGGTTATCGAGATCAACATCTTCTAATTTCAATATCGTATCGATACGGAATCAATACAGTATCGATACGAAATCAATTTGTATCATATCGTGTCGTTTATTTCAATTTGAAAACGGAACTCCAAAATACTAGTAACCTTTAGATCTTCCCAAGAGTGCAACTTCACCTTTGGAACGCTAAGAAGGGGAAATAAAATGAAATTTATAAAATATCCGGTTCATTTTATTTAATTGCTTAAAATTTTTAATTTTTTTGGAAGTCGATTATTTTGTAATTTTTTATTTTTTGTTTTGTTCAGCACAAACCACTTGCAGTTTTTCCGAAGAAGAACCAACAAGTAAAACATAATTAATTTATGAATATGACTGTAACATTCTTCGTTTTCTGCCGGTAAAAATAGTGGATACTGAGATTTTATTTTTAAAATGCACATTTTGCTCATTTCCTCACATATGTTAGAAATATGACCATTTTTATTGAAACAGGTTTCAAATAGACGAGCCAAAAATTTTGAGACTTCAAACCACTCATCTGAAGGTGCACTTAATGAACCAAAATTGGAGTTAGCCTTTTTAAAATTTTTCTCATATATAAATGTATCGTTTGCTGCCATACAAGAATCAGACTTTAGTAGTTTTTTTTTGCAATTCTCGCATTGAATTTTTTTAAATGCACAATATCCCGCATAATATGATATTGCATTTGACGTAAAAAGTGTAAATTCAGCTGGTAAATTATCAACTTCCATTGCGACATTGGAGTCATCAGTGTTCGATTGTTTTAAACTCGCGTCATAATCTGCTTTGAAAATCTTCCAGTTTAATTTTAAATTTTCTGCATCGTCGGGTAGGCAATTAGATAACTTGGAATTAAAAATTATTTTGCACACGACGATGTTAGCATAATGCACCCCAATTTCGTAGCTTGACGGCATATAATTATATCCTCCTTTTCCTCTAAGTGCCGAAAAAAAATTCTCCAGCACGTCTTGGTTGGTCTTCCCGGTTAAAATATATTCTATGCCATATTTTGAATTTAAATATTTTATTAACTCTAATTGAGCAGATATTGTTAGCTGTAGCCCTTTGACAAATTTAAAATAATTTTCGGTTTTTGATGAAATTTTTAATTCATTTAAAAAAATTAAACTCTTTTCTAAATATTCGTAAGTTTTGCCTTTTATTTTAAGCGGCTGCTCGTAAGGGTTTTTCGATGAAAAATTGCGACAATTCAAGCAATCAAAAATGTTATTGAATCGTTCAATAACTATTGCCGTAGGTAAAACATTCGGTAAATAATTTTCAAACAGACCCGGTGTTGTTTTTAGAGTTGTTCGTAAACTGCAGGATACCGTGTTACTTAGCACTTGAACCGCTAATTTCACACTCATTTTTTGGAAATTATTTGGATCAATATGATGGTTTGTTAGACGTGGCAGTAGTCGCACTGTTTGGTTTTTGTCAAAATCATACATTTTGCGAATGACATTAAAATCGGTTGTTCCGTGATCAGAATGAACAAATTGGTGTTTAATGAAAGCATTCCTTGCAGATTTGATCAAATGTGGAGGGTCAAATTGTAAAAAAATCTTTTTTTCTTTAACTAATATGTACGGGTTTTCCGGGGTCACGCCAAAATGTTTGTAGACAGCTACATTGGTTGTAGCTTGATCACATGTAACCATTACAACGTCTAATTTTAGTATATCTTGGCATACCTTTATATTATTTATAATTAACTCAGCTAGGTCAGTTACGTTAATAGAGTTATTTATCAAAACATAATTCAATACGTGCTTCCAACTTCCAATTATTCCCCGTAACATAAAAAATAAGGCAGAAGTTGCAATTTTGTTGGATCTATCGGCTCCCGTATCACAGTATCCTTCGACGCGACCAGTTAGTGGATTAACTGTCAAATCCTTTCTGATTGTGATTTCATCCAACATTAGCACGCATAAACGGGATGAATCTGGCATATTGTTGAATAAATTGCTAAGCTCACTCAACAAAATATTATTGGTTCCAGGCAAAATGAACTTAATTGGAGACCATTGGTAAATTGAAGAAACCGATGGTAGCTTTAACTCTAAAGTATTTCTGAGATATTTGTATGTGGTTGCAGATTTATAGTAGAGACACTGTGCAAATCTTTTGTCATTTTCCGTGTAGAAATAATCGTCCTTTAATAATAATTTACAAACATTTTTTGTCATGTCATTAGCTGTAGCTTTATCTACAACTATATCCGTAGTAACATTTTTAATTTTATTGTACTTTGCTTTTAAAAGATTAAAATTTCTTCTTAATTTTCGAAGGGCGTAAAGTTTTTTTTGTGTCGCAGCTAATTTTTTTTTATAAAAATCACAAAGTTTTCTCATTTTTGAACACTTTTCACAATCAGTTTTTTCAACACTAACACTGTCACAAGTGAAGCAATTTATCTTGTTAATGATTTCCAGGAATTGTACATCTTCCTCGACTGGTTCTGTTTGTGTCATTGCTGAAACCTTTAATATGGTTCCTTTAAGGGGAGTACTTCCCGAAACATTAACATTATTTTCATTACAAACATTAACACTAATAAAACTATCATATGGTGGTGCGGAATTCATAGGCATATCGAAACCATTGTTCAAATTTAAAATAGGCACAGCATTTCTTGTAAGATAATGTTTTCCAATATTTTCAGGCTTAAAATGTTTTTGACAAACAAAGTTATGTTTATTAATAAATTGCGCTTCAGATAAACCTATTGAATTCATCCATTGAATTTTTCGTTCCGGTTCTATTGGAAATTTAAAAAAAGTTACTTCCGATTTTGAAGAGCTTTCTTTACAACACGGCACAATACATGTAAACACTCTTTTTTTAGGCGCCATCTCAATTGAAATAATTGATTTGAAAATTTAAATTTAAAATCAGTTGAATGCTACTCACTCAAATTTCGAAACAGGACTAAAATTCAAGTTCCATAAAAATATCGTTTAAACTAAATATTACAAAAAATTACAGTAAATATGTTTTTACATAATTACCGTTATTATATATATCATACACGCATAGATTAGATGAAATAAGTATTCGATAGTGTTTCGCATTATTTAAAAACAAAATACAAGATCATTATGATCATGTCATATTTACTCAATTTTGTAGTAAAAACCAAAACAAAACTAACAAAAATTTTCCATACGGATGCTGAACTTTTTTTCGTAAAAATTTATTTCCTAATTTTCTAAAATTATACGGTATACCTCATGTTCATGTAACTTACAAAATCTACATTTTGATTAAATTGATCAAAAAATATGTTTATTTATCATACTTATCAATGATTTCATTTTTGAGGTAGTTTTCATTGACAATCTTTATTTTTCCATTAACCCATATTTTCTTGTTAATCGAAACCTTCCCTAAAGTTCAGTTTGTATGTGGATGGGTGTGTGTATATAATTATTTCGATTTTTTCGGCATGTACATTATTATGTATAAACAAATTATATCACAAATTTAAGAACATCTTAGACCAAAATCATTTTTAACGAGAACTATATTAAATATGAAAATTTTTCTACCATTTTTAAACAACATAACAAAAAAGGATTTTCATAAATTTGTATATGTACATGGGAAAATTGTTTTGAGATTTATTAGCCCTTGAACAAAACGAACTCTGTACTTTTCATATTAAGTTGGAGTATTATGTGTGTGTTTTACATAAAACAAATGATCGCTTTAACTGGTTTGTATGTGTATGTGTGTAGCATGTTATTTTATTAGGTTTGAGATTTGCTACCGTAGAAATTAGAATATTGATATTTTTTCAAATCACATAAAAAAATAAATTTGGATTTTTATACAAATGATCCTGTTCAACAAAAATTCAAATCAAAATTAATCATATTATAATTTCATTCATGTAAAATGTTGTCCGATTTATTAATAATAAACGTACGACTATACGAATACAAGTAAGGATACGAAAACCACACAAAAACAACAAACAGATTGAAAACATATTTTTTTAGAAAACGATCACCAATCACCATACGCAACACGTTACACGAGTATGAAAAGCAGACACACTGGGAATGAAATTAGTACATTTCGTAGCAAAATAAAACTTTTTTATACACAAGAAATACTTTTATTACATATACGTACATAGTTCTGTCAAATGCACCAACAATCCAAAAATAAAAAAAAATGTTACCATTTTATTTGGTTGAAATGGTTATATCCCTTTAGTGATTTACTAACACAATTGTGCGGGTAGGGCAAAAGTACCATGTCAAAAATTTAGTTTTGTATGTTTTTTGAACCAACTTACACATTTGTGAATTCCTTTTAAACTTATTTTCGTCCGAAAAAAAACACAATATCTTTACACACAATTGTGTTGGTTTTACTTCAAATAAATCGAAATATTTTATTAACAACGCCATTACATATTATGGTTTTTTACTTACACATTTGTGTGGGTTGGACTAAAACTGAGCCAATTTTTTTGTTTTCTTGGTTGATAAAGGGATATACGCTATACGCATAAAAACATTAGAAAAAGGAGGATACATATTTTATGTTTACAAAATATACAACCACACGAAACAAACACAAATGTATTCTACATGTAGAAAATACATATGCGATAGTTTCGGTACGAGTATATACACGAAATATTCGAAATTAAAAAGGGAAAATATGATATATAAACCTCTCGTTCTCAAAAAATACCCCTGTACAGTGAACGAAAATTGTAAGTAATATTATTCATGTACAGTGAGATACAATTGAGTCTGTGTGTCTTGTATAATTAGTTTATGAAAAAACTATGAAACATTTTTTAAATTTTCTTTTTTTAATATATCATGTTTTAATGAATTACTGTATTAACTTACAAATCGCTATGAATTTAACAAAATAATATTAAAATAATTGATATGAATTTGAATTCTGATAATAAAAGTTTAATTTAAGATTTTTTAATACACATACATTTTCTTTGTTTCTACTGTAGATATGATGTATGTAAAATGTTTTTCGTTTAGTATAATATTTCCCAGAAATTTAAATTGCCGGAGAACGGAAACACTACTACTGTTGTAGGTTATTGTTTAAAAATCGTTGCATCAGATAATAATTCTGACTATACGACTTCAGCTCTTAAATCCACCGGTTTGGTGGATATTATAAAACCTGAACTTATCGTATGTTGTTTCTATAAATAGTTTAACACTGTAGAATAAATGCATTTCGCATATCATTAACAAGTTCTTGAACAATACTACAAATTAACTTAGGTCAGTCAGACAAAATTACTGAAATTCTGATACAAATTTTAAAAATGATCCCTCACTCTAGATGTCTGGATGGATGAGTACGATGATAAATCAAGAACGGTTTATGCGATTCGGGTTTAATTTTCTACGATCTTTTTTATATTTTTTAAATTATTGGGACGAGAAACAGCAAGAAACTTATTGAATTTTTGAAACATATAGACTTAGTTCTTGTAAAGAAAACACAATTTTGTTTATAAATTAAAATGGGAGTGTAACGTAAATTAAACCGGCTCAACGAAAAAATTTATAGATAATCGGGTTTACAAACATATAAAAGGCTAAAAAACCTTCAAAATAAATTAAACCAACCAAATGACCTTACTCAAAATTTGAAAAATACAAACCACAAAATTACGTTAGCGACATTAGAATAAGAAACAATAAAATGACAACGACTTGAAACTATTTAAAAACTACGGACAGCTCAGTCACATATTTTGACCATTCGTTACTCTATTTCACATATTTATAACTTTTTTGTGCAATGACATGGAAACGATATTCACAAGATTGCAATTCCCCCACATCATTTGGCTTATTGAAATTTATTAGTGAGAATTTAACGAAATTGTGAAAAATCTCGAATTCGTAATAGTTTATATTGACGAAACGACGAGCCGCAACGCTCCCTCCACTAGGAAGACTTTCAAAAATTTTACATCGTTTGAAAGGACGAATTAATCCGAAGGACGAAGGACGAATTAATGAATTAGAGAATTCCCAACACCACAAAACATTAAGCAATATCAATAATTTAATTTGTCGGTATTGGCACACAATTGGCAACACTTTTCAAGGAATAGAATAAAGCTAATAATTTGTTTTGGTCTTATGAATGCCGAAATATTTTAGTTAAGCTCAACAGAAAAGTTAAAAAACATAGCTGTGCGCATTAGCTAAACAATGCCAAATATAGCATCACAGCTGATGAATTTAATGCAGCTGTATAGGCGCGGTTCTACAACATTATAACAAAGAGGTTTTGGAAGCGATATAATATTTTTCTAAAAAGCTTTTAGAAGCTCAACGGACATATTTCACATTCGATATAAAACTTAATTGGAAATTTGAGAAATTCCTATTCGCAAACCTAACAGTCAAATGCACACGCTAAAAAAACTCGTTACTTCAAGATACTTTCTGCCCAGTATGAACGGAGATTATATCTGTGAGTGAGTGAGTGAGTGAAATCAGGTTTAACTTGCCAAAAATGCAAAGTTCCAAATTTCATCAGGTTGATTTGAACATATTCATTTAAATGTTGAGGGACTATTTCTACTTCTACATAGTTTCACTCGGTGGAGAGAAATTTACGGCATTAAAGACATTTACAAAGCAACAATCGCAAAATTACTATAGTCGTAAACTATAATTCTAGATTTAGCGTATCGGTCAACATAACGACCGACAAAGACACCTAGTTGGAATTCAAGCTATAGTCACCGAGCAACTACAACTCTTAAGCTCACTCAGACCTTTGAACTACTGAAAAAGTGAAAACCATTAGCAAGCAAACGGTATGGTTGAACATTTTGTTCGATAATTCAAAACTGATCTCAATGTTCGTTCAAATATACCGTCAACTGAAGCTCAAATATTTTCTACTATGAGAAGCGCCCCAATAAAAACTTAGCAAAGGGAACACAACAGCTATGAGGGTTAATTGGGATCAGACTATGAATTACATTTGTGTTGCAGATCATTTAGTTTACATAATCACGTTGCAAGGAAACTAGTACAAGAATACACTGTGAATTTGCATTTCAATTTGGGGATAAGGGATGCAGATACAATAAAGTGTGCTGGAATATGAAATAAAAAAATGTTAATTAATGCGGAGTCTATAAGCGGCACGAATTATATCCAACATTATGTTATGGCACACTGGGCAAAATGAACACCTTTCGAAATTGGAATCATTATTACGGTAGCATTTGATCGGTAGCATTTGATTGGTTCATTAAACCGTATAGTAGTTTTCCAGAGCTGCTAAATAAATCATGCCCTATAAGTATGTTCTCGTTCCCTTGTATTTGTCAAATTATTTTGTTCCACTTTTATGTGGCCATTTATATGTCAAACATATATATTTTTTTTATATTTGCAAATAATACAAGTTATGAAACTTAAACCATTCTTAAAATTGCGTACTTGTCTAAATCGCTACAAATATTATATTACATCCCAACGCTTTCGAAACAATTTGGAAATTTTATGAAGTTACTAAAAAGTAATGGTTCTCATTATTATAAATCGTCCGCTTGTTTAAAATTTCACAGATGTTTAATTACATCGACATATCTGAAATCCTTTTCCAATGTCATCACAAAACCAAAAATAGCTTAGTTGTCCCAAATTCAATTTAAAACGAAATAGATTTAAATCTAAATTACGATAATGTACCAGAATGCTATACTGAAAAGGTCAACATAACGTTTTCTGTACATATATTTTCATTATCTTACATTTGATCACATATCGAGAGACCCTTTTATGTTTCACATTTACACAAACAAGGATTTAAATGTCCCATTCAACTTTAATTTAAAATTACCAACAACAAAAAAATCCTAAAAATAAAATTAAAATCGAAAAACATGTTTTTTCTGTGTGGAAATTGTGGATGCGGTAAAAATACCAATTTATGCTAATTTTCAAATTCTATTTGAATGTACGATAAACGCTGAGGTTTAATCAAAATATCGTAAATTACGTCGCAGACTGTATTCACTCAAACATGATCTGCGTTTAAACATATATAACGAATAAACCATTTTTTTTATGGAAATAATTAAATCGATGGTACAAAATTGGAAATCCATCAATCAAAACGGGAAAAATATTAAATTAACGGTAAATTTTTTTAAGTATGATGCCAATTTTGACGTATAAAATTCAATGGCATATTTTGTGTTGAACGATTAGCATAACATTTTTTTATCGTATAACCATTATCATAAAAATGTATTTGTTTGATTTGTAAAATTAATATCACTGCGTGTCATCCAAAAAATAACATGTCTATTATGCGGTAATGATTTATGTGAACAAGCACAGTGATTCAAATAAGTGGACAGATAGAGTATTGCACATCGATATAATTACGATACTCAATGTAAAATGAATCAAATATAATCTGAAATTCTATATTATGTAATATTCAAAATGCCTGTCTAATATTTTATTTAGATTTTCAATGTGTAACCGGTGTGTGCGCGCGTTATTGAACCAAAACAATTAAAATCGATCAATATCAATAATATTGTTGTATTTCCAATTATTAATTTTTAATGTATTTACTCGTATTCGAACCAATTTTTTTGTTCGTCGTTGTTATTTTTACGCCATTCAAAATAAAAATACTGTATATGACAAAATTATTATAATTTCATTGTAATTAATGTCAATTTGATCGAAAATCGAATTAAATAATAGATTACGTATTCAATTTTTAAATTAATATTATACGTATATGTATATACATGCCTGGAAGCAATTATATCACGCGAAAATTAAAAAAAAAACTGTAGAGGTTCGTTATGTTAGTACAAAAAATTGGTTATAATTATGTAATAGCCACTTGATTCAAAGAAAGATTAGGCAGTAAAAGGGGGCCAACACAATTTTGTCGGTCAGACAAAAAAATCATGTCAAACATTTTTTTTTTGTATGTTGTCTGGACTAAGCGACACATTTGTGCTTGCAACCGAAAAATAACACTATAACTATAATATAGCAAAATAATTAATATGTTATAAGAAACAAATAGTTAGTATGTTATATAATTTACATGTTATCAAATTATAATGTTTTTTTTGCAAAAATAATTCCCGATTTAAATAAGATCCGTTAAAATCCGGAAAACATTACAACCTGTCATTTGTGGGAGCTGGACTTAAATTGAAGCAAAAAAAAAAATTGTCTGATTGGAAAAGGGATATAGCCATATTTCCATACTCACACAATTATTTATTCAAAATTATTCATTTGCTGCTCCCACAATTATCGTATGCCAAAATGTGTACTCCAGGTTTCATGCCAGCATGTTCTTATTTGGAATTTTTTGTAATAAATAGCTATTTATAATTATTCCTTACGTAATGTAAAACGCTACTTATGCAAATTTATGGATTTTGTCAAAAATTGTTGTTGTTGTTGTCAACGCCATGTCATCATGCCGCCATGGCATTATAAAACGTTAAATAATCCATGATTAAAACATTTCTGGTTAGATAGCTCGAACAAAGCTTGAAAATATTTAATAATTATTATTTCTTACATGAGATACAAAAATTTGTTTGTTGAAATGTTGTTTTGTGAATAATTGTTGTTGTGGTCAATATGGCGATAATCGAAAACATTTATTTAACTACGATTAAAACATTTCTGGTTAGATAACTGGAAAAAAACTTATTATTTTTAAAAAAGCTTGTCATGTTGAAATGTTGTTTTTGTAAAAAATTGTTGTTGTCAATATGGCGATGGTTATAAACATTTAATAATCAACGATTAAAACATTTCTGGTTAGAAAACTCGAACAAAACTTATAAAATATTTAATGAATATCATTTCTATCATGACATACAAAAATTGTCATGTTCAAATGTTGTTTTTGTCAAAAATTGTTGTTGTGGTCAATATGGCGACCATCAACAACATTTATTAATCTACGATTAAAACAAAACTGACAAAATAATTAATAGTTATTATTTCTAACACGAGATATAAAATTGTCATGTTGAAATGTTGTTTTTGTCAAAAATCGATACTTTTGTCAATATGGCGACAATCTAAAACGTTTAATAATCTACGATTAAAACATTTCGGTGTAGATAACTCGAACAAAACTTACAAAATAATTAATAATTATTATTTCTTACATGAGATACCAAAATTGTCATGTTGAAATGTTTTTTTTGTCAAAAATCGTTGTTGTTGTCAATATGGCGACAACCAAAAACGTTAAATAATCTACGATTAAAACATTTCTTGTTAGAAAAATCGTACAAAACTTATAAAATATTTTATGAATATCATTTCTATCATGACATACAAAGCTTGTCATGTTGAAATGTTGTTTTTGTCAAAAATCGTTGTTGTTGTCAATATGGTGATCTCCGAAAACGTTTAACAATCTACGATTAAAACATTTCTGGTTAGAAAACTCGAACAAAACTTATAAAATAATTAATGAATATCATTTCTATCATGACATACAAAAATTGTTATATTGAAATGTTGTTTTTGTTAAAAATCGTTGTTGTTGTCAATTTGGCGACAATCGTAAACGTTTAATACTCTACTAATAACGTTTAACAATCTACGATTAAAACATTTCTGGTTAGAAAACTCGTACAAAACTTATAAAATAATTAATAATTTTGTATGACATACAAAAATTTTCATGTTGAAATGTTGTTTTTGTCAAAAATCGTTGTTGTTGTCAATATGGCGACCATCAAAAACATTTATTAATCTACGATTAAAACAAAACTTACAAAATAATTAATAGTTATTATTTCTAACACGAGATATAAAATTGTCATGTTGAAATGTTGTTTTTGTCAAAAATCGTTACTTTTGTCAATATGGCGACAATCTAAAACGTTTAATAATCTACGATTAAAACATTTCGGTTTAGATAACTCGAATAAAACTTACAAAATAATTAATAATTATTATTTCTTACATGAGATACAAAAATTGTCATGTTGAAATGTTGTTTTTGGCAAAAATCGTTGTTGTTGTCAATATGGCCACAATTAAATCATTTAATAATCCATGATTAAAACATTTCTGGTTAGATAACTCGAACAAAGCTTACAAAATAATTAATAATTATTATTTCTTACATGAGATACAAAAATTGTCATGTTGAAATGTTGTTTTTGTCAACAATTGTTGTTGTTGTCAATATGGCGACAATCTAAAACGTTTAACAATCTACGATTAAAACATTTCTGGTTAGATAACTCGAACAAAACTTACAAAATAATTATAAATTATTATTTCTTACATGAGATTCAAAAATTGTCATGTTGAAATATTGTTTTTGTCAAAAATTGTTGTTGTCAATATGGCGATGGTCATAAACATTTAATAATCAACGATTAAAACATTTCTGATTAGATAACTCGAACAAAACTTACAAAATAATTAATAATTATTATTTCTTACATGAGATACAAAAATTGTCATGTTGAAATGTTGTTTTTTGTCAAAAATCGTTGTTGTTGTCAATATGACGTTGATTGAAAAAAATTACGTATATAAGCTTAAATTACATTTCGTTTGGAAAATTTTAGGAAAATATGTTAAATTTTTAAGTGTTTTCTAATATTTAGAGGTTAAATTTTACTCGAAACAAAAACAACTACTGTATTTTATAATAAATATTAATGCAAATTCTTCATGTCGCATTTAATTAAAAAGGAATGCACTTTATATCAAATTTACCTAATTTTCATTAGTCACTTTCAATCAAAGTTGCGCATATCAAATTACGTGATAAATGTTTATGAGTTTTATTTTGCTACTGCACCATATGGTATACATATACGTAGATACATCGCTCTCATTTGATTGGCAAAAACATACCAATAACATGTCTCACATTTTTAATGTAATTAAAAAAGTGTCATTAAATTTGATTGAAATCCTATTAAATATTTTTAATTTAAAACAACTAAACGTAAACTAAATGCACAAATAAATAATACGATTACAGTTAACAATTTATAACATAATAATAACAGTAATAATAGTTAAATAGTTTTCTAATTATAGAAATTATTCTTGTACTACGAGTAGTAAAAATAAACCATCAAGTATTTTGTCTGTCATTTTAACAAGTACACGATTTTGTTTGCGTTTTATTTTATGTTTTTCTTCAGAAATGAAAATATTCAATTACCATCCACCGCCAAAAGAGAGCGAGGAGCGAAATAAATAAACGTAGAGCTTTCAACAACAAGCTTTCTAACATAAAAAACATAAAAAATATAATTTTCATGCATTTATATTTCGCTGTCACGCCTTTTGGTTGTAATTTATATTCCAAACAATTTTTTTTTTGTGTGCTATCAATTTGGAAAAATAATTTTCTATATACAATATTTTTTTATTTATATATTTAACAAAAAAAAACAATAAAACAAAATTATTTTATATTTAAGGTAATTGAAAAGTAATGACGTGATAAAAACTTTTTAGTTATTTTATTTTTTGTACTCGCGCTCCCGTTGAATTATTATTCAGCTGTTTTTTACAATCGTGATTTATGACATTATGTTGTGTGTACTATACATACATTTCGTACATATGACTAAATTGCAACAACAGAACATTGCAATATTGTATATAATAAATAATTATAAATTATTAATCGGTTACGACGAATTAAAATCATGCTGTGTGCTCTGTAAATATTTAAACTAAAAATAATAATTTGTTATATATTTTTGTTAACGACAATAAATTAACGACAACAAATAAATTTTATTAATGACAGTGAATCGTATAATTATTGATTTTTTATGTTACAATGTAAATATTTGTGTCCAGTTAAAGAAAGAAATAACTGACAGTGACATATACGTAATTAATGGTTTATTTAAGTGAACATTAAGGGCAAGGCTAATTTATGACCGAACGGTTTCATTATAATTTCGTTTAAGTTTTCATCTATGAATTGCATCTCGAGACAAAATTGCATATTATGCTT
This sequence comes from Nephrotoma appendiculata, assembly GCA_947310385.1. Taxonomy (NCBI): domain Eukaryota; kingdom Metazoa; phylum Arthropoda; class Insecta; order Diptera; family Tipulidae; genus Nephrotoma; species Nephrotoma appendiculata. The sequence goes on from OX371223.1 coordinate 29,453,721, forward strand.
TTAGTCAAATGTTATGCACTCTAGAGCTGTTGTTTATTATACGCAGGGGACTCATTCGCCCGAATGTAAAAAAATAAAAAAATTTTGTATGTAAATAGATGCAGAACTGGCAAGTACATACGTTCTGCAATAATGATAATGTTTTTATGTATATACGAGTAAATGATAACATTTGAAAAACATGAGAATACCATATTGCATGGCGTTAGAATATAAATTATTTGAAAATAAAGCGATGATATACTAACAAAAAATATTAAAATATTGTTAGAGAAAAGGTAGCACAGCTGTGGTTAGAAGAAAAACAATTTAAATATTTTAAATATCAATATATATAGAAAAAATATATTTCCGTTTTTCAGAACAAAAATTTTCTCAAGGACGTTATGTAACCAGATGTACATGAGTTATGTCACTTAGATAAACCGAAAAAAATTACATTTGGAACATCTAATTTGATAAAAAATAAAATATGTAAATTGTCATGTTTATGGGATCAGAAAATGGGTGTCACGAGCCACATAACATCATATCTGGTCTCAACGCAATAACACATTATTTTGTATTCAGACTTTTTATGACCTTCGAAAAATTAAAAACTAATTAGATTGCAACAACAAATTTGCGTACCAACTTGACATAGGTCTGGACATTGGATTCCACAGCTAATCTTTAAATGGTATATATGATGTTTCAAGATTAAGAAAAAAGATAGGATTAGCAAATTATTAAATTTTGAAGATGGTGATCTCGAATACACCACACTTGGTTTCTAAATTGGAAAATTAAACTAACCGGACTTTTTGTAAAACTGCCTTGTATAATAAAAACACATTGCCGCTGGATACATTTCAGAAAATCATCAAAAAATTGAAATTGAAAATATAATCTTACATTTTTTTTAATCTTTTAATTCTTTGTCATTTCTGTAAAAGCTATATACGGCCGTAAACTAAATGCACAAATAAACTAAAATAAAATAAAATTGCTAAGAATTCGCAAATCAATCTGCCTGCGCTTTAAAGATGCCGATTTTTGATGATATAAAGTTTTTTTTTATCAAACTCGCCATTTTGTGTAAAATTAAATAAAATGATCTGAACAATTTTTTTTTCTTTTTGAAATTTAATTTTAATCTTTTTGTTTTAATTATATTTTCGATTGTACTATACATCCTTACAAAATATTTTGCTACCACTTCCATTTAACCGAATTCAATCAAATATCACTCGGACCTCCCTGTTTAGAAAAACTATAACATAAGGAATTTTATTCCGATCGATCAACCCGTCCGGGCTGATAATCAGTTTTTTTAAAACTGCTCTGAAAGAATCATTAAATTCATTAAATGAAAATTAATTGGCGAGCCGATAATAAATGTTTAAGTAAAGTTTTTATTGGTTTAGGGTTCGATAAAATAAAACAATTTAATTACTGAGCTTTCGATGTCTCATCGACATCATTTTTAAAGGAAAAGAAAATTTTTTAATATAAATTTCTCAAACCAAATTACAAATCCTAAACGATATTTTTATGAGCTTTTGCCATAAAACGCACTCATTAATCACAAAAGAAAAACAAGAATATTTTTGATTCTGGCTGTCAAAATGTGTGTACATTTTATTAGTATTTTTTTTGCGTTATGATTTTACATGGAAAATTTGCTCAACTTTTAATTATTTGGCTATGACTATTTCTATATTCACAAATGATGCTTAGCACGAAATAAATGAACACAGTTTTCGAATAATCTTCCACTAGCACAAAAATGTACCTCACTGCACCAAGCGTTACTTCTTCAATGGCGCCAAATAGAATTTCAAGCACCAATTTCAACAACTGATTTGCTCGTGCTATTTACATAACCTGCATTGAAAATACTGAGTTTTATGAATTCATGTAACTTGTTCATATAACGGTTTTTCTTTTCTCAATATATCCATTAAAATTAAACATTATTTTAGAAACTCACGATTCCCAGTAAAATTTCCCCGGAATTATTAATTAGACAACTTTCTTGAGCAAAAATTAATAACGTTTGACACGGGTTGGTTTAACAAAAGCATCCGTCACATTTGCCACCAAATTCTTAATTGCCATGATCATCGTTTTATATGGATCATGTTAAAAAGAGTCCCAAACAACTCGTCACTATGACTATTAAAAGAGATCATCTTACCCAATATAAAATATAGAGTACGCCTTCATTGCAAACGATCAGTTATTAAAATTTTTACTACCAATTAATTTGTCTAAAAATGACGTCATATTATTTGCCATGATGAATAAATAAATTTAACTTGTCTCTGAACTTCTTCTACTTTAATTTCAGTTTTAGTTTTAATTTTTAATTAGTTTTAATTTTAAATTTAGGCCCATATCCTGATGTACAATGGTGTTAATGCGGATCGAGATAAAATCCATGTCTATTCAAAACAATTGATAAAGCGTAAGTAAAGTTGCATTAATGTAAGAAAATAATGCATATTACAATAATTTAGTAAATACATAAATCAGTGTTGCCAACTTAAAAGCACTTAAATACAAAATTGGTTTTTTGCTCTTTCGTTTTTTGCAAATATTTTGAAAAGTATAGAGGATTTAAAAAACAAAAATATTTTAAATTTAATTTTGGGAATTGGAAATCTAGCAAAGGGTTGACCTTGTTGTTATTCAGAAATTTAAGAAGGAATAATAATTTTTATTATATTATACCAGACAGTTGCACACAATTTCGGAAATATTAATTTTCCGCTTTAGAAATCATATGGTAAAACATTCGTTAACATTCGTGGTAAAGGTAAGTCGGGTGTTGGCCGCTACAGGGATGTATACCTCCATTTTAATTCGCAAAATAAAGTGAGTATTTTCTTAACAAAAATCGTCTGGAAAGCAAACAACAATATAAAGTACTATGAATGGTTTTGAAAAGTGGACCTTCTAATATACCTCCGATATGAATATATTTTGTGTTTTGAAATAAAACGACGTTTAAAAATGTTTTGTGAAAAGAGCAGTAAAATTTTGCTTTTTAAATCCGAATGGCAAACCCAAGTACTAAATATATAATAAAAAATCATTTTAAAAACCACCTATTATTATTAAATGAACTAAAAAGTAGAACATAAATTTTATTGAGCAGCTTAACATAAAAGGTTGGAGTCGCTCATTTGGTTTCTATGTTAATTGTGCTGTTACATAAAAAGTTATATGTTAAGTCCAGTGTATGGCTCAAGAAAATTTATTTTCTCTTTTTTAGTTTATTTAATAATAAAAGGTTGTTTTAAAATATGTTTTTTTACTATATGTTATTTAAACTAAATTATTTAACTTGAATATTCCTACTCGTAAAATGTATAATAAAATGAAACAAAACAAAAGAAACTAAGGCGGCCACTGGGATTGAACTTTAAACTATCAAATCACTGCATTTAAATTGGTTCACTTACAGAAAAAGTCGGCTATGACATTTGTTTGTATGAGAGACTTTATATGGATAATTAGATATCGCTAATTTTACACGAAAAGTTTAAGGTTTAACTATTTTTATGATTGAATCATGTATTGTCACCGCTTAGATGCATGTTTGCAAAATTGCATAGCTCTAGGTAAATGTGAAGTAAGTGAAAAATCGTTCGCAAGATTCCACTTTCACAGACAGACATGATGTGAAGTTAAATATAAGGTTGTAAAAAGAAGAATAATTTAGCCGCAATCTAAGTTAGGTCATACCTGTTACATCTTGTAAATCCAGTACTCAGTTCGATTTCAAATCAAATCTTCACACTAGTTTATACGAAAGTTAAATTAGAAATGAAAAATTTCACTTCTGATTTCATTTTGTAGTACGTTCATCGGCGAAAAATTCAACTGTTTTCAGTAGAACATCAAAGTCAAAATACTGTCTTGGCACATTATTTTTAATTCAAATTTTGACATATGCCCTAATAAAATCCATTTAATTTAATTTATTCACGAAAAATAAAGTAACTTATCTATATGTATGTGTAGTAAAATATCATTTCTTTTGGAGACATCACTAAAACTTCATGACAATGACACATTGGACTGAGTAAAGTGCATGAGGATAAATGACTATTTAATGACTATTTTTAAATCATAGTATTGGATTTGATTCGTAAACAGTTATTGCACTGTGGTTAACTTGACTTCATCGGCCAAATGGCACAGTGGTTAATGCTTTGGCGTTTGAATCGGGAGGTACTGGGTTCGAATCCTGATAGAAACAGAATTTAAAGGGAGTTTTCATCTAGAGATTACGATCTGTGATGAAATTATACATATCTTTGACCCCCCGTTGGAGTGCAAAACTCATGGGCCGACCCATATTCCAAGAAAGTATAGACTGGCATGGAGCTATTCAATGTGCAGATGGTGATAAAAATCAGACTGATAGGTGTGTGTCCTCGAATTGGCTGGCAGCGGCGTAAAATTATAGATGGAAAAAGCATAAACCGCGAAAGAGTTGGAAGAGCCTTGGCCCTAGAACAGATTGCAGTGATAATAAATTTATTAAAAAAAACTTGAATCCAAAAGCAATATCTTTCACTTTCCTTTACGACGCAAATAAAATATAGCTATAACGAAAATTTTCAACCGCGAGATATTTGCTGATTTATGTAACGTTATACATCCAAAGCTCAGAAAATGGTTTTTAAAATATTCTATATGCTGCGCAGACTAAAAGTTTATATCCTCTCTACAGCCCAGACAGATCGATAGATCGGGAGAAATTTCAATCAAACGTTTTTTCGATAAATTATAAGATTCCAAACTAAATACGCAAGAATACCGGTTCAGACCAGTTTTCCAAAATTAAAGCACAAATGTCAATATTATTAAAAAAAAAAAGTTTTCAGGAAAAACAAACTTAAAAACTTTTATCCATAAATTTTGAGATCACAGTAATATTTGGCCCAAATTGGCTCACCGGATATAGCTTTGTGATAGCTTTCATAGGAGCTTTTTCGTTTTTGTATATATTTTGAAGAATAATTAGCATTACGAAAATACAATTAAAACTAATCAAATGTAACTTCAATTAAAAAATAAGCTTTTTTAAGATTTACCGAAAATGACTAATTTTGGTAGAACATACTTTGCTTCACGAAAATTCGGCATCTCTATAGTTCTAGTAAATTTCACTACTCGGAATTAAACTAAAAACTTAAAATGTCCCCATCAACTAAGTGATCCTGGCAAAATCTGTGATTTTTGGCTAAGTGACAGCCTCCAATAAAGAGCTTTTTAGTTTTTTGCAAATATTTTGAAAAGCAAACAATTTACTTTTTAAAATATTCTAAGTCAAACTTGCAACGATATCGGCCCAGATAATAGTTTTAAAAAAATCTCTGTGTATATCAAGTGTGATGCCGTGCCGATTTGTAACGAAATTTTATCAGATTCCATTACCAACCCATTCCCGACAATTCCCAATTTGAACAAAGTAATTTCGTCGTAACCTTGAAGATATCATCTTCACAGAAATCCATTAAATAATTGGTCATGTCGGATTACATATTTTCTTTATGATTGTTGTTGCATTGATATAGAAAATTTGGTATAAGATGCAAAACAACAAACATAAAAATATTCTTGTCTATGCGATTAAATTGCAATCCTTCGTCACCCAATTTGTATATATAATGTTTTTATTATAAATACGAATGCTTAGTAATACGGCTTATAAAAGGTTCCAATTTTTGGAAGCGCGTGCAATTTAAGTTTCCCAAGTGTATAACACTTTTTTTAATGGGTGATGTTTGGGTAATGTTTTGTTAATATTGCAAAAAATTTTATTAGTTGATTGATAGAGAAGTTTATTCCCTATACTAAAAATTTCCCCCTCCTTTCTCAATCAACTGATTATCATATAAATACACTGCCAAAGCAGAGGAGTTCAGTTTTTAGTTATAAAGAGTTCAGTTTTGAGTTTTAGTAGTTCGGTGTTTATTTTTAAGGGTTGAGTTTTTTTGAACAGACCCACGAGTGGTTTTGAGTGCAGTGAAAAGTCTTGTTTTTTATATAGTTTTAGTTAAAAAATAAAATTACTTGAATTGGTGTTTCCTTAAAAATAAATTCATTTTATCAAAGTTAGTGTTTGTGCTGTTGGTGATTGCAGATTCCACGTAAATGGTGCAGCTGTCGAGAAGTAGTGGTGAGTATAGGGTTATGATAGGCGTGAGATATTTTGATTAAGTGGCGAGATCGCTGGGTTGCTCTAAGCAAAAGCCTAGAGCGTGAGCATCGTAAATAACCCAGCCCATAGGCGGGACACTCCCTTTCTGCCAAGGTCCTCCTCAACTGGTGTTAGAATAGAGGGCCTAGACACCCACATTTGATTTATTTATATTTCCCTTTGTCATAATGAATTTCATAAAAATCATGATAGGCTAAAAATCTAAATAAGTGACCACGGATGTAACCCCACTTTTTTTTTTGAGGCCATAAAACCACCGTTTTCGGGTACGACTCCCAATTTCATCCTACCATTTTTTTCGGTTTTCTTTAACGGAGGCAGCCTTTGTCTAGGTATAAGGGTGATCCGTTTCAGATTTAATATCTAAAGCTCGTGTACAGCCCAGACGGATTAATTGATCAAGATGAAACTTATACTTATACATTTATCATAAATTGGGAAATCCGTAGAAGCTTCTTTCAAAGGAGCTTTTCATTTTTTGCAAATATGAATTAGAAGATTCGAATTTATATTTGCTAAAATACCGACCCAGATCACTTTTATCAAATTTAAGAGGAAATTATGACTTTTTTACAGAAATTGGGAAACCCTAGTGATTTTTGGTCGAAATTGGTTCTCCGGACGTAAGAGCTTTCATTGAACGTTTTTTGTTTTTTCAAATATTTTGATACTTTTCATAATATTTATAAAAACCGATTGCAAATGAAAAGATTGTAAATTCAGTTTCAGTCAAAATTAGTATAGATAATCATTTAAATTTTACCGGAAATGACGAATTTTGATAAAAAAAAATTTACTTAAAAATTGTCCATAAATTAAAAATTCATTCGAAATTTGATGCACATCTGCATAAAAATGGTACAATAGCTTCGTAGGGGGCTTTTCAGTTTTTGCAATAATGATTAAAGTTAAGCATTTACAAAAAACAATAAAGAATTAGAAAAATGTGATAAATTTAAATATTGAATTTTCATCTAACCAGGGTTGAGCTTATTTGTTTTTATGAAATTTGTGCATGGATGATGTTTCTTGATTACAGAAAAAAAAAATTTTCCTTAGTCCTGTAAGTTTAATTCGTGTGTTGGCCACCAACTTATTTGCTCCTCCATTTTACGTAGTAAAATATTGAATAGTAGCAATGAAAAATTTGGACCGCGAGATTTTTGCAGATTAACCATTCGTTATATCGCAGCAGACAACAAAATAGTTTTTTTAAAAATTTCTGTGTGTATGTGGTTTAATGCAACTAAATCTGCAACTTGCTTACAGGACAGAGAGGAACTGAGTGACCAAGTAAAAACTTCATATTATTTCATTTCACGAAAGTGAAATTAGAAATGCAAAGTTGCATTTGTGTTTTCATTTTGTAGTAGGTTCACTAGCGGGCAATTCAACTGTCTTAGTAAAACATTAAAGATTTTGTGCGCATGAACTCTTGTGAAAATAATGTATTGGCACATTATTTTTAATTGAAATGTTGACATTTGATAAAATCAATTAAATTGATGGAATTCATCTATGTTTACAAAATTTATACGTTAAAAATAAAAAAATTGTCAAGGTAAAATTTCTGTTCTATTCCTCGCGAAATAAAAAGATTTTTGGAGACAGCACTATAAAACTTTATGTCACATTGAACTGAGTAATGTGTATGAATATGTATTTATTGCATCGTTGTTAACTTTAATTAAGCAGCAATATCTTTAACTTTCTTTTACGAAGCAAATAAAATATATAGCTAGTTATAACTAAAATTTTAGACCTCGAGATATTTGGTGATTTACGTAACGTTATATATCCGAAGCCCTAAAAATGGTTTTTAAAAAAGTTTCTGTGCTACGCAGAATAAAAATTTGTATCCTTTCTTAAGCCCAGATAGATAGATAAATCGGGTGAAATTTCATTCAAACTTTTTTTTGATAAATTGGGAGATATCATTGGTATTTGGCAAATATATCAGTCCACCGAATAAGCAGATTTTATTATTTTGAAAAGTATTATTTATTTTGAAAAGTTCATCATCAACGAGAAAAACAACTACGATCATAAAGATTCCAAACTAAATTGTATGCAATAATACCGGTTCAGATCACTTTTCCTAAATTTAAGCAGAAACGTCATATTAAAAAAGTTTTTAGTAAAAAAATTTTTTCGTGTACGGAATATTTGACCGAGATCAAACTTCAAATTTAACCTTTTTCCATAAATTTTGAGATTAAAGTGATTTTTAGTCAAAATCGGCTCGCCGGAAGTGATAGCTTTATTAGGATTATTTGCGTTTTTGCATGTATTTTGAAAAAAAAAATTTGCATTACGAAAAAGTGATTTAAACAAGTCGAATGTAAATTAAATTTATAAAAAAAATAGCTTTTAATTTTAAGATTTACCGGAAATATCAGGTTTTGATAAAAAATACTTTGCTCTACCAAAATTCGGCATCTCTATAGTCCAGACTGATTGACTATTCGGAATTAAACTTGAAACTTAAAATTTCCCTATTAATTCAGAGATATTTGCAAAATATTTGATTTTTGGCTGAATTGGTGGATCCTGTCCTGCCACTTTCGGTGGATCGAATTCAACCCAAACAAAAAGGGCTTTTTAGTTTTTTGCAAATATTTTAAAAAGTATATCATTTACTTTTTAAAAGATTGTAAATCCAATTTGCAATAATATCGGCCAATGCAATAATAAACTTTATACTTATACTTTTATCGTAAATTGGCAAATCCATAGTAGCTTTTTCATTTTTTGCAAATATGAATTAGAATATTCAAAATTAAATTTGCTACAATACCGATCTAGAACATTTTTTTTTAATTTAAGCGGAAACTACGTTTTTTGACGAAAATCGAAAATCGACAAAAATGTCGCCATTTATAGGCCCAATGGATTAATTGTTCAGGAAGAAACTTCATGTTAAAGCGTTTGCAGTAATTGGGAAAACCTAGTGATTTTTGGTCATAATCGGCCCTCCGGAAGTGAGAGCTTTCATTGAATATTTTTTTATGTTTTGAAATATTTTGGTACTTTCCATAACATTTACGAAAACCGATTGGAAACGAAAAGATTGTAAATTCAATTTTAGGCAAAATTAGTACAATTATTATTTAAATTTACCGGAAATGACGAGTTCTGATAAAAAAAACCAAGCGGATTGATTATTCGGAATGAAGATGCATATCTAAAAATTGTCTATAAATTAAAAGATCGTTGCGAAATTTGGTGCAAATCTGCGTACTGGAAATAGTACAAAAGCTTCGTTAGGAGCTTTTCAAATTTTTGCAATAATGTTTAAAGTTTAGTGTTTATAAAAAACAACAAAGAATTAAAAAAATTTTAAAATTTAAATACTCAATTTTCATGTAACAAAAGGATTGAGCTTATTGGTTTTCCGAAAATTATGCATGATGATGTTTTTTGACTACAGAACAGTTTTACCTTAGTCCTGTAAGTTTAAGTCGAGTGTTGGCCACAAACTTATTCGCTTCTCCGTTTTACGTAGTAAAATAATCAATAGAAAAAAAAAATTTGACCTCGAGATTTTTGCAGGTTTACCATTCGTTATATCGCCGCAGTCAACAAAACTGCTTTTTAAAAAATCTCTGTGTATATGTGGTCCCATGCAAACCATTTGGTATTTACCTGCAATTGCTGACAAGACGGACAGGAACTGACTGACCGGTTTAAAACTACATATTTAAGCTTTTCTAGCACCCTATGTATGAGCTTAAAAATGTAAGTATTCCAAACTTTAAACAGAATTGGCGATTTTTTATAAGAAACTGTATTAAAAAAAATCGAACCCTGTTCAGCCTAGTCAGACTTACTAATCGAGATGAAGTGACAGCTTCCATTTGAGCTTTTTCATTTTGTAAATACTTTGAAATTGTTAACGGGAAAAAGGAATTCAAATAGAAGGATTCTAAATTTAATTTACAACAAGACCGGTTCGGTTAATTTTAAAAAGCTTAAGCAGAAATGATGGTTTAAAAAACTATTTGTTATTAGACATTTGGTTCATTCGGATTGAAGAGTCAGGATGAAACTTTAAGCTTTAGCTTTTCGATAACTTAGGGGATACTAGTTATTTTAGTCGAAATCGGTCGACCGAAAGAGGTAGCTTTCATAGCAGCTTTTCGGTTTTTTGTTAATATTTTGAAAGTATCAAGCATTTAAGAAAAACGTCGGGAATTCCATAGAATAGTGAGTGGAGAATTAGTTGGTTGATTTTCAAGAGTCCGACAATGTTAATTTTTTGGTTTAAAAATCAAGTGTACTATATTCAAGATCTACATATACATTCGTAAAAGTAATCTGGGTGTTGGCCATGACATATCCGTCGTTGCACATTTTATTTAAGCTTATTATAATATCTTAACCTAAGCAGTATTTTTTGTAGTTTTTTCGCGATCACTGGCAAAGAACCCACATAAATCGTTGTGCCACCAATGAGCACCCGGCTTTTGTTATATTTGTCTTATTTAATTAATATTCAAAAGAACATATATTCGGTATTCATACCTTAACACACACATACCAAACTGATTAAATATACACATGTTAAGAACAATTAGTAAATTCTTTGCAAAATTTAAGCTTTGAATTTCAAATCAATTTTTAATTATTTAAAATGTATTCACTTTTTCATGCAAGAGATTTTTGTTTCTCTGAAAATAATATAAAAATTTTTAAGAAGCTTTATAAAATAAATGAAAATGTATATATAAATCCCTGAAAAAATTTGTCTATAGCATTTGCTTATTAAAAATATTTTTTTCATGGAATTTTCTAATATGTACTAATCCGTATATAACTATATTGAAAAAAAACTAAAACAATAAACAAAATTCGAAATAAATTATTTTAAAGCTTTCTAAGAATCACTGTAATTATTATAACAAAGTAAAGCCCGGTATGTAACTTTTGTATAGCTAAAATATTTTTTTTACCTGATTTAAAGTCACGTATTCCAAAGTGTCGATAGTGACTGTAAACAAAAAGCCCATGAATGTTTCTAAACATTTTGTGATATGATGTGATTCTCACTCGAAATTGATATCACATATTTTATACACACCATGCCACATTTCAAGTGATTACATGAGATATATATACTAAAATAACTCAACCGTACCTTTTGATCAATTTTATATTTCGAAGAAACCCAAATCTACGATTCATTTATAAATGTTTGCCAAACGAAAGCAAGAAGCAATATTATCTAACCAAACAATAAGTTTACACCTGATTTTAAATGAACTTTAAAAAAATCAACTCCCACAAATTTAACAATAAAAAGAGCCAGCACACCCCCCTTCAACAATGAACAACAGTAATAAAAAGCAATATATTTTATAATTGCTGTACAAAGGGTTAAGATAATAAAAATAACATTCTTAAGAGTCTAAAACGTATAAATACAGCAATGTGTACGAATGTAAAATGAATAAAATAAGAAGCACTTTGTGTGTTTTCCTTTACCAATTTGTTAAAATGTTAAATGGAAAATGAACAGAGAAATATATAATTTAAGTTTGTAACATTTTGTTGTATAGAGTGTGGTACTGTTATAAAAACAAACCGACATACAGAAAATGAAAAACAACAATAAGATAAGAAGCAAAACTTTTTATTTGTCTTCCTTTGTTCCGTACAATTATTTCCATTTTCCACAATGCAATAAATTTCCAGAGCAGCAAAAAAAATGTTTAAAAAGTAACCAAAATAACAACAGAATAAAATACTAAACACCCATCACTATATACGAGTATATTAGCATAGGTATGAGAGGTGTTAGAAATTAGTTTGGAAAGCAAGAAAATTAGATGTACAGTAAATGGAAAATTATTGTTTATAAAAAAATATAAAACGGAAAGTTGGGCTGTATATACGATTTGGTATATAGGGAAAGTGTAAACAAAACCAAATGAAAAATGTTTTAGGTTACCTTTTTAAACCAATAAATCGTTGGTACCGGATTTCCAGATGCCTTACATTCTAGCTGTGCCGTTGTGCCACGCCGTACCGTTACCTGGCCTGTTGGTGGTACAGCACGTACTGTTGGTGGAACTAGAAATAAATTAATAATAAAAATGATTTTTTTATAAATATATTTTAATTTATGTATTAATTAGCTATGTGGTATTTAATATTGCTTGTGCTTGCTATCTTAAACATTTTTACATGTTCTAGCGGAATATATAAACTACGTATAGATGTATGGTTATATGGTGAGAATAAAAATAAAAATAGATTTCAATAAAACTCATCACGATTCTCGTCTTATACCTTTTACTGAGTAAATACTATAAGTATTTGTAAAGCAATTGGAATATTTTAGTTTGCTCTATAATTGGCATTCAAGTTTCGTGATCACGTTTACGGGGAATAAATGGAATTCATTAAAAACAATTTTATGGTTAAAGTTATTCGTTTAACCATTTGTGGCGGTACAAAATATTTTAGTAAAGTAGTTTTATGTGGTTGTTTATTGTTGGTGATAAAAATAACTTTTTTTTAGTGTAGAACCTTTAGAAATAGCATGACGAATAATTATATCAAGAGCTGTGGTATTTTATATTACTGGCACCTCAATTTATGGGACGTTTAAGGCTAAGAAACGCATTTGAGGTAGTTTTAGTTTTAACACTTTGGTTTATTTTATTAAGTCGAAATATTCTGGACCAAAAACAAACCAACATTTTTTTTGCTCCAGCTTTAATTTATAACTACAGAAAATCTCAAATCAAGTTTTTTATATACTGTGCGCTTCAAAGCTACATAACCACTCGTTTTTCCAGATTTTTTTTTTTTTTTAATAAACAATAAAATAATAATAATAAGACGAAACGGAGGACAGTTTCGAAATACACTAAAATAATAAAAAAACATTATCTTCGATTTGTCCTCGTACAGAAAATTTATATAATACAACTTTATTATATGCCACAACCCACTTTTTATAAAACGTTCAAACTTCAATAATATAAATAAAAATCAAGAAAGTAAAGATGCCGTCGGTCTCACTTTGTTCTTGGCCAATGCAAGACTCCTGTAAGGCAAACTTCCACTCAATGATTTCAGGCGATAATTCGTTCCAGACATTTCCAATTGCCAATTTCAACTAGTTGGTCGTCTGACCTTTCTAACAAATAATCTCAAAAGATTTTTTATGGGATTTGGGTCTGCAGAAGAAGCGGGCCAATATAGTTGGAATGGAATGTTCCACAAACCATAGATAGCGTATTTTGATTATTATGGATTGGAGCGTTATATTGCTGAAAAATCTGGTTTTCCTGTCGATGAATGTACAGAAAATGTAAGAGGGTGTCTTTTAACATGCCAATGTACTCCGTGCTATGCATGCTTGTTGATGGAAAGGTTAAAATGAGCATACTCATAGAAGAGAAAGCCCACTATACCATTAGACTTCCACCACCAAAATTTAGCTTTGGTTTGGTACATTGGTTTTTTAAGACCGCTGCAATATTAGTTTGCATTTAGCTAGTAATACAATACAAAATGGAGTATTTAACTGTACAAGAAAAAATTGCAATGATCCTGATTTTTGGAGAAGCTAGCCGTCGTTGTGATAATGCTGTCACTCTCTACGCTTTGCGTTTTCCGAACACTATTTGGTCACGCGCTTCATTTTATCGGACTATCAAACAATTTACTACTGATGGAAGTGTTCAACCGAAAAAAAGAACTCGTCGAGCAACAGCCATTGAGGAAAATAATGAAATTGGTGTATTGGCTGCAGTAAATCCTCATATTAATACACGAGAAATAGCTAGCGATTCCGGATTGTCCCAAACCAATAGTAGTTTCTTGACAAGTCATTTTTCAGTAATAAATTTAAGAAATACAATTTGTTTGTGACGAATTTCGAGTATTTACATTGAAAACGAGATAATTTTAATTCAAACGTATTGCGGAATCGTATGCATAGGACCAATCAAAAATAATTTAATACCGTTATTACAGCGCCATCTATCATGAATCGAAAAAATGTTTCAAAGAAATCCTACGTATACTTTAAGCCGTAGAATCCGAATCTGCAATACAAAATAGAGGTTCCTATTTTAATTTCAAAGTTACCCCTTGTCTCACCTACAAGAATGGGAGGATGGTTAATAATTTTAGCACTAATCTATGTCCGCCAGTCCTATGATAATATAAGCCACGAGAATTTATAGGCCGCGCTCATATGCCTAGATATTCCAAAGAAACTTGTTTTGTGTCTTTCTCTGACCCCTTTGTAATAACATCAGCTGTTCGACAAGGAGATGCACTCGCGCTGGTGTTATTCAATTTAGCGCTACAGTTTATGTAATGTGGTAAAGCAACATAGACAATTTGCGCTGTATATTTAATAAATCAGGCCAAATTCTTGGATATGCAGATGATATCGTGTTTCTTGGCCGAATTACTAGCGATATCAAAGATAGTTTCACAAAGCTCGATCGCTGCGCAAGAAGACTTGGTTTGATGGTGAACAGTAGCAAAACCAAATTTGTATGAACACCCAGGATTATCTCCATGGTATATCTCGGAATTGGCGACCATAGCGTCGAAAACTTTAAATACCTCTGATCAGTTATAACATCATCGAATGACATGCAGGCAGAAATAAGAGCATGAATCGATGCCAAACAACAAGTTTTCTACGCCCAATCAAAATAATTCTAATCTAGACACCTAACGCACTCATACAAGCTCGCATTTTATAAACCACTGATAACACCATTCGCTTTCGGAAGTGAGAACTGGACCATGACCTTGTTACACCATGGTCATAACATTATTTTCTTTCTTTTCGTCTTTTTCAGTTTTGGTTTCTATGGCATTGTTGCTGAAGTGGTTTGTTTCTTGGAAATTAGCTGCTTTACTCACACATAGTGTCGTGTACCTTGTGCGTGTGATCGACTAGCAAGATATATGCGGTCTTACTTTGGGAAATATTATTCCTATTCGAATAGAAATGAAATTTCTGCCCAAAGTAACAGCCAAGCGATTTTTTTATAATTTTATTGGTTGGTATAAAAATTTAATAAAATCAAACGAAGCATGCGATTTACTTTTATGTCATAACAAATATTTATGAAAATGTAAAATGCGTTTTCGACATAAATACACGCAAAGAAAAATATTTCGCAAATCGATAAGTAAACCTAAAATTGTAAAATCAACCTATTTTGTAGTTAATTTATCCTACTTTTTATAACATAAGTTAACATATGCTTTGTTAATTTAACTAAATTGATAAAGTAAAATAATAATTTTCGTAAAATAAATTATTTTTTGAAAAATACTAATAGATTTGTAAAATTAACCGAGAGACATGCTAATTTAACTAATCTACAATGTAAAATAAATATTTTAACAAAAATTTTCTCTTGCAATGTAAAGTTTACAAATTGGTGTTTTAAATTTACATCGGCGATAGGTAACAATTATTATTCCATTTTCAATATAGTTCGCTAGATCAATTGATCTTTACTTCATTTAAATTCATGAAGTATGAACATTATTTTGGTAGTTTGAACTACATAATCTGATGAGGACATCGAATCTTTTAATTAAAAGGATTCAAAATCTTTACCTCATCAGTTTTGAAAAGATGAGACCTCATCGCGACGTGATAACAAATATTTTGTTATCATACAAATGACCCCATTCATAAAGCAAAATATACATAAGAGGTCTCATGTAGAGATTCCGAGGTTAATCTATTTTACTTTTGGCAATCTGTATAAGCCTAACAAGAACAGTGAACTATAAAATAACTATGCCGATGTGTTTATAAGATACGTATATGTGGATTAAATATAGAAAAAAATTAAATTTGTGTATATGAATATATTAAAACTATAAAATAAGATTAACCTCGGAGAAATTGGCTTATAAAATTTGCACTACTTGATTTCTCTTATATATTTATTGCTCGATATAAGGCTGGCTACAAAAACAAAAAGTGTTTGCGATTAGTAATAATCTTTTGCTGAGTTAAATTGGATTGTCAAAAGAAAAGGAAAAAATAAAATCCAAATTATCGTTTGATGGTTTAAAGCTTTAAGCATATTGTTTTCGTGAAAATATAATAGAAGTACGCCTCTTAAAAGCTTGTATGCGATTGTTGAACGGTTTAAGTGGTGCAGTGGTCAAAGCTTCTCGGCACTTGGACCGGGAGGTACTTGGTTTGAATCCCACCAGATGATGGATGGAAAAATCGAACTTTCACCATACAACTAAGACTCTCTGTTGGAGTGCAGAATACAGCGCTGACCCACCGTTCATGTCAATGTACAGGTTGGCATGAAGCTTGTAATGTGCAGGGTGGTGTATGCGCGTGAATCAAAAGAGGAGTATTATTAATTGACCTTCAAGGGACATTAAATCCACTGGACCTTTATTACTTCCGTAAAAAAAAAAGTTGTGCTGCAACTATACCGGTACCGATACCAGCGACCTACAGGTTTTGGCGAGACAACGCCCAACGTGTTTTCAGAGGCCAGTTGAGGCCAGTCAGATTATTTTACGGTTAAGGACCGCCGACCAAGACTCTTTGCCACCACGTGTAGGTTTGTTAGCCAGCCGTTTGTATTATTTTTAGTATCGGTGAAAGGCACCGCAACATACGGGTGGCCAGTTGCGACCACTTCATCATTTTATGGTTAAGGCGAGCCAACGCCCAACCACAGTATTTTTGAATAAAGGCGGGAAGACGCCCAATGTTTTGGCTGGCAAGGACGTCCCATCATGGCAGAGTGATATATATGAAAGTTACGGGTATATTTTTTTTTGATTTTTGTGAATTAAATTTAAAAAAAAGTTTATTGTTCAATTTATTTTTCTAATTTAAATTCATATTTTTCTAATTTTCCATTTTTACTTTTCAAATTTTACATATATTTTATTTACATTTTATTTAAATATTTTTTTTGTAATCGAACACCATTACGGTTGTACGACACGGGCAAGGGAAACGCTCGTCGCCTTCGCCCTCAAAATCATTAACTTTCACCGGACATATTTTTTTAGTTATTTCTTTATTTAATTTGTTTGTCTCTTTCACTTCAAAATTCTGCCCTTTTGACCTTTTACTGTTAGATTGGTTTACAAAATTTTTGTGTAAAAATTAAAAATAACAAAGAATTGCTCGGCCTATGATTTGGTTTAGTTATTTAC
Organism: Nephrotoma appendiculata; assembly: GCA_947310385.1. Lineage (NCBI taxonomy): Eukaryota > Metazoa > Arthropoda > Insecta > Diptera > Tipulidae > Nephrotoma > Nephrotoma appendiculata. The sequence goes on from OX371223.1 coordinate 29,471,134, forward strand.
TATCCCGTTGGTCTATTTCTTTCCATGAGTCAGATTTTTTTTTGTTGTATTTTTGTAAATAGATGTAGTATTAAAATTATTTTTGGGTCAGTATATGATGGGAGGGGGTTTGTTATTTCATGTCAGTTCTACATTTGCATGCTGGGCTTGTCACTTGCCATCATCCCTTTGGCAGGGCATCTACAGGGTCGGAGTGGCAAGTCCAGCATATGTGTCGTCCATTCGGAGACGACCGTTAATTCCACTCGGTCCACTGTGGCACCCGTGTAGTTTCTAGCTATCGGAGCGTGTATTATGGGAGATTTGCTGGAGGTCTCTCCAGGGTGAAGAGAGGCCTGGTCTGATAAAGAACGATGTTCTTACCCTCTTATGCTGCATTGTGGCTGGATATCGGCCTTTCGGGGTCGATCAGTCATTCGGGGGTCTCTTCAGCAGACTGGATAGTTGTCATTCGGGGAGTTCCGGTCGTCGCCGGATGAACACACCCGGTTACCATTAAAACATTAAATTTTTCCTGTTCTTCAAGTTTCGTTAGACAAATTATGGTGTTCCTAATTCAATTTCAGGTTTTTTAATTTGTTTTGATTGAGTTTCATTTCTGTTCCACGGTGTAAGCCAGGAGCACGCAAGCTCCTATTTCCCTACCACCATTGCAGTTACTCTGAGATCTAGCCGGCAAAATAAATGACCGAGAATGAAAACTCTGCGTGTTTAGTAGAAAATTTCGGGTTGGCTTCGAACCATCCATAACAACCTTTAACGATTGTAGATTGTTATCTACTTTCGAAAAGAAGGTCATTCGTTAAAATTTTGCTTCAATTAAAGCCGTGGATAATGAATATTGGATTCGTATGAACCACGGAATAAAGCAACAACTCGGATGTACCAAAACTGGGCCACGTTGCAATTTTCGCACAACAATAGATGTTCAACAACAGATGTTCGTACAAGAAGACACCGACTGCGCTGGCGTGATGACGTCGAATACGATTTATGCATATTAGGATGTCGAAACTGTAGAACAATAGTGATGGATCGAAACGGATGGGTAGCCATAGTGCAGGCGGGAAAATCCATTTATGGGATGTAAAAGCTAGAGAAAGGGAAAATAATTTTGGAACCTGTTTTATTTTTGTGTGATTCAGGTGCCCAACACATTTTATAACCCAATGGGACACATTTGGCACAACTGGAAACCACTTTTTAATCGTTTAATAGTTTTTGTAGAATTACTGACGGCTTAAACCAGTCCCTGTAATTGCTGGTTAGACTTGTTATAGTGGCCCTGCGGTTTTACTTGTCGTTTAGGTAATAGAATTTTGTAAATAATTTGCAACCGTTAAATAATAGCGGCGTAATCTTTGGTGCATTTTCCGAAAAGAAAACCCATCTCCGAAAAGAGGTTGAATTCAAATTCAAATCAGTTGTGTTCAAAACCGCAGTTTTTTCAATTTAAAACCAATGTACAGCTAGATTTACAGTTCAGTGTATTTATTAGGTGTACAAATAAATTTCCGACCTTTTTAGATAGGTGTCGTTAGTATCCCAGCTTGCATATTATTCAATCGAGGAATACATGTTTTTTGGAGGTTAGATGTCAAGTTTGAATAATTACTAGTGACATTTGTTCAAAGCTAAAACAACAATTTTTTTCATGTAATTGAAAATGTCGAATTTTGTACCAAAAAAACAACATTTGCGGGAAGTTTTACTTCATTATTTTTTGTTGAAGAAAAGTGCACACATCATTTGCTTGTGGAAGTTAACGGTGAACATGCGCAATCGAAAACAAGATGCAAAGAGTGGTTTTAACGATTCAAAGTTGGTGATTTTGACGTAAGAGACAAAGAGCGTGAAGGCAGACCAAGAAAATTTGAAGATACAGAATTGGGAGAATTGCTTCATGTGGACCCTTGTCAAACTGAAAAACAATTGGCAGGAGATTGAATTTTACCCAACAATGTGTTTCGCAACGTATACATGCAATGGGATTGGTTCAGAAGCTGGGAAATTGGGTGCCACACAAATTGAAAGAAAGGGACATGGAACGTCGGAAAACCATGTGCGAATTGTTGCTTTAACGACAACAAAGGAAGGAATTTTTGCATCGGATCATCACTGGGGATGAAAAATGGGTTTATTATGACAACAAAAAGCGCAAACTAGCGTGGGCCAATCCCGGTGAATCAGGCCCGTCGACCCCAAAAGCAAACATCCATGGTTCGAAAGCGATGCTTTGTGTTTGGTGCGATATGAAGGGTGTCGTTTATTATGAGCTGCTGAAAGAGCGTGAAACCATTACGGGACAAGTTTATCGACGACAACTGATGGCTTTAAAGCAAGCTCTAGCTGAAAAACGACCGGAATGAGACAAAAGACACAATAAGATAATTTTGCAACATGACAACGCTACGCCACATGTTGTCAAAAATTACTTAAACAGGCAGAACTGGGAAATTCTACGCCACCCGCCGTATTCACCAGACATCGCTCCGTCTGATTACCACTTGTTCCGGTCGATGCAATCAGCCCTGGCACAGCAGCACTTAACTTCATATGAAAATGTCAAAAAATGGGTCGATGACTGGATCGCTTCAAACCACCAGACTTCTTCCTTCGGGGAATCTGTTTATTGCCTGAACGATGGAGGAAGGTTATAGCTTCCGAAGGAGCATATTTTGAATAAAACATTCATTCATTCTCTACAAAAACTAATGTCTTTTATTTCAGTAAAAAAGGTCGGAAATTTATTTGTACACCCTAAAGTCTAGGACATCGTTCGTTCGAATAATATGATCCGACTATTGTAAATCTTTAAAAACTAGGTAAGGCGGTGCAATATTTTAAATTGTTTATAGGAACAGGCATAGCTTAATAAAAATATGATTTTTTGTAAAAACATTTTTTTATTTTCCACGTGAAATTATTTTCATAAAGCATTTAGCTATTTGACAGACTTAATAAAACAAAAATATTTATTCATTTATTAGACAAAGTGGGTTTCTGACCTGGAAGGAAAAATGAGTTTTTCCTCAAATTTATTTTTATTTATCTACATAGTCCCCTTGTAAGTTTTTACACTTCTCACAGCGATGCTCCCTTCTTTTCAACCCGTCCAAATAGTACATGGCATCTTTCTCAGAAAAACAGCTGTTTATAAAGGTGATGGCTTCCGCATTTAATGAAAATCTCAGTCTTCCAAGCGCAAATTTTAGCTTAAAGAACAAAAAAGCTCGCTTGGGGCTAGATCTGCGAACCACTGCGGTGTGAAATGGCGCATTGTGTTAGTGAAGTAATTATTCTGAAAATGTGTCTTTTTTTCATAATTTCTGCTTTCAACTTGTCAACAAATAAATAACACCTTGACTATCACAGGAAACAGTCGACCTCACTTTCCCACCAGAAGGAATAGCCTATGTTTTTTTTGGAGCCGATTCTTCCTTGGAAAACCACTGCTTTGACTGTATTTTTGATTTGATTCTGGAGTGTAGTGGTATAACTAGTGCAAAAAATTCTAATTTATTGCGGTTAAACTGTGCCAACAGAGCATTGGAAATTTACCTACTGAGCACAGTGGGTAAAGCTTTGGCGCATAGATCAGGAGGTACCGGATTTTTCGATAAAGGCAGGATACAAGAGGGATTTTTCATTATCAGATTGCAATCGGTGATGAAAATAACCAAAACTATGACCACCGTCAGAATGCAGAACTCATGGGCCGACCCATCAACCGTGTCAGTGCTATAGCCTGATATGCAGTTATACAATGTGCAGAAGGTAAGGACGCGAAATGCGAACAGCGGAAGAGGCGGGAGTGCTTTGGCCCAAGAACAGATGATAAAGATTAAATAATAATAATAAAAAAAGAACTCACTGCTATTTATGTATTCCTGGGTTGAAAGAAGTTTCGTAAACTGCTAAGATGAAAAGATATGTTTTTAAGATGAAATTGTGAAAAATTGCTGGTTCAGATGACATTTTGTTCACGATTTGGAAGTGAATTGGGCAACTTTTAAATTTTTTGGCTCGTGATATTCTACGAGATGATGTACAGAAACTGTGTGAGAAATTGAAGCTTTATAAAGTTGAAACTCTGAGAGCTGAAACGCCTTAAGCCATGCACTGAATGAAATAGCAAGATAATGGTAAATATCCTCTGAAACACGTACCCTGGATGACGTATGATCTCAGTTGACACCAATAAATGGTTTTAAGGTTAGTCTTGTTAAAGAAAAGTTGTATATCCTGATTTTGAATTTGAGAAACATTTGAAATTGGGCATCCCTATAACTCATTACTAATTTTTTTCATTTGTTGTGTACTTTTAACACTTAAATTAATAATAAATAAAAACTGGTTTTGTTCTAATTTTTTGAACTTTGAACAATATTTAATAACAATTCATTAAAGTGATAGTAATGAAAGACAAGCAAAGAAGATTTTTCATTTGAACTAAAAAAATTAAAAGAAAAATTAATTCTGATAATTCCAATACATCTGCTTGCATCGTTGCATCTGTGATTTTTCGTTAAACTATGTATACGTACACTACCGCTCAAAAGTGTAAGGGCACTGTCAATAACAGCATAAAACATACAGTGGTACATATTCGTTTAAACGCACTGGATTTTTTCGGTGTTTTTAATTTATAAAGAAAATCATTTACATACATTCGGTAACCTTCGCCACATAAAATTAATGTATAAGTTAATCATACTTGTTTAAGAAAAAATTTGTATTGTTGTTGTGGTTTTATTAATGATTATTGCGCAGTTCATTATTGTAGTGCACATGCCGGCATCTTCGTTTAGACGCAGCACAAAATTGTTCGTATTTTTAAAGTTAATAAAATTTAAAAAAAAATCATTTGAAAATAGATTGGTAAGTTATCTCTTTTTAATCGCGAATAAAAAACGGTATAATGAATCTTCCATTATTTTCCAAAAGATAAGCAAAATGTCTGAAAGAAAAAACTTGTCGGAGAAAGAAAAAATTGAAATTGACTTTTATCACAAAATCAAATACTCAAATTGCAAAATCAGACGTCTAATTAACCGATCTGAGTGTGTCGTCCGCAATTTAAAAAAAAGGAGAATGCAATGATTTTAACAAACCAAAAGAAGATAATCGAGAATTGTCAAAAAGACAAATTGGGATGACAAAACCCGAGGTTACCAAAAATAAACTCAATCCTACCCAAATACGAAGAAAGCTTGATCTACCACTATCAAAAAATTACGTATCCCATATTTTGCGATCTACTCCTTACATTAAATGGAAGAAACCTCTTTGCAAATCATCGCTTAAACAACACCACACAACAGCATGGCTTGAATTTGCTCGTACATATTGCAATGGACAACCCAATGGAATAAAATAGGAATTTCCGATGAGAATAAATTCAATTTAGACGGTCCTGGCAGCAATATGGTGTGGGCGGCTGCAACTGGAAAGGCTCAGATCTGTTTTTTTCCTTCAAAAATGAACTCAGTTATGTACAACGAAATGTTCTTATGACTTTTATGGAAGAGAACGTCTTATCACTTTTATGGAAGAGAAAATGGGCGATGATTCAAGGGTGTCATTAGAGTGGTTTAGGGAGAACCAGATTCCTCTTCTGGAATGGCCAGCACGTAGTTCTGACTTGAATCCAATAGAAAACTTAGGGAGCATCATCAAGAATATATGATGTTATTCATAAAAATGGAAAATCAATAAACTATTAAATATAACATTTGTATTATTTTTCCTAAAATTTGTATTATTTTTCCTATTTTTCCTAAAATTTCCCTAAATTTTTCCGTGCGTTTAAACGAATATTTCTACTAATACCATTGCTCTTAAAAATAAGTCTTTGAAAAAAGTATGCAGGTAAATAATTTTATTTGTTTGAATTATATATCTGTGGCATAAAGGTAAAACATCTTTTCTCAATTTTATACAATTTTCAGCATAGCAAAAAAACGATTCTTTCTGGTTTCCTTAATTATTACGAATATTGTAAACAAGTTGTATTTCGATTTCCCAACGGTTTTTGATTTTTGTATAACAGCTGATCTTATTTGAGAGAAGCTGTTTTTCCATTTTGTTTACAAATATATTTAAACTTAAAAAGACATAAGCTGTTTTAAAATTCATTTTATTCATAAAAAAATAATTAAGATACGTCATTATTATTACGTCATTATTGTTAAAAAATTTAAAGAAAATAACTAAAATTTTGTAATTATAATATAAATTTTATTATTATTTATTACGTTTTTTGAAATGTAACCTACACTAGTTATATTAACATAAAAACACTACTAAATCTTCAGGTTCTGACCCATCTATCAAATTAGGATCTATATCGCAAAGAATATCACTTTCAAGACCAGTATAAAAGTCATGAAACTCCTGACTAATAAGCGGTAGCATATCCAGTAAGTCACTTTTCTTTTTGGCATTAATTTTTACTGGCACTGGATAACAAATCTCCAAATCGTTCATAGTAACACTGTTAATGCCTCTGCGATGAATATTTAAGGTCTTAAATTCAACTTCGTGAGATAAAGTTTCTTTATATTGAATTTGATCTAGTTTTCGTGTATAGCGAAGCCATTTTACATTTTTCCATAGAAAACGCTTACTTAGAACAAAAGTGTAATTAATATAGATTTAAAAATATAGAAAATAATAGAATAAATTAGAAAATAGAAATAGAAAAAATTTACCAAATGTATTAGTTTTTCTCCACATAAACTTTTGTTTTATTAAATTTGAGAAGTTGAAAAATTGATCCCTTTTAATTTCCGTAACATAATAGTTTATATTAACAGATCGAACGAAATTATACCAATCACGTGGGTGGCGTATAGAAGCAGTAGTCTTCTTCTTTTTTCTTTCGATTGCTGCATGAACCGTGTCACACTCCATATGGGTGTGCCCCGGCACAAGGAATTTATGGTCTATTACCTCCAAATGAGGCAATTGCGGAATTAATGTTTGGAACATTGCGGTAATAAAAGAATTTTTATTCTGTCCAGCACAACAGTCGCTGTAGAGAATAATATGTGTAATTTCAGCAGGCACCGTCAATAAGTGTTGAAATAAACAAGAAGCAATCTCATTGCCTCCTCTGTTACCATCTGCTTCATGCCACATCATGTTATGAGCTTTTTTCAAATGGCCATCGTGAATTGTCCAATTGAACGTCCAAAGTTGTCTTTTGTAAAAACTAAGTGATGTTCGGAAATATGGGGTAGGTAGACATTGTTCTAAATCAAAAGTGTATTTTTTTACGGCCCGATTTTCTTTTGCATATAACTGGTCCAGTCGTTTACTTTCGTATGCAGCATCAGCATCCCCTAAATGTGTTTTCTTTTCAGATAACAATTTTAATTTCTGTTCCTCATTTTCTGCTGAATTAATTTGCATTTGCAATAATTCGCATTTATTGCAGACTTCCAGTTTCGGTTTTTTAAATTTCAAATTCAAAGGTTTGAAAATTTCGGAATATTTTGTTATAGACACGTGATCTTCATATTTTTCGCAATAAAGTTTATACATAATTGACAAATTCAAATTCGGCTGCAAATATTTCTGTTCGGTGTGGCGACGTGTATAATGGCTTTCATAATGCGGGAAACTTTGAATGTGCTCTAAAACTTTATTAGTCACCTCTTCGGAAATTTTATTTGCGTGTACTTTCATTCCACGTTTATCGCTAGTAAACGCTACTCCAGAACACTTAATTTTCTTATTGATGATAGTTTTAATAAATTGCCCAGTTTCGTCAAATACACACAAAAAACATTTCTGACATACCTGTATGCGGTCCGTACCTACTTTCACAAAGTACATAATTATAGGAATAGATCCGATTTCTTTGTGCAGTTGATGATTTAACTTTAGTTTCAGTTTTTTTTGGTAGTATATGTATCATTCCATATATAAATGCTTGGCGAAGGTTATAACTAGCTAAGTTCCAATATTCAGTAAAAATACTTTTTTGGGCCTCTAACGATACCTTAGTTGCGCATTTTAATTTACATGTAGTACTTAACGGTTTGATGCTTCTGCTAGATACGCATTTGCCCTTTTTAGTGATGTACTCGTGACCAAATTACGTTTCTTGGTTATTTCGTGTTTTTTGCTTCGAGATTCGAGTTTTCGAGAATCAGAACATTGTAATTAATTGTCTTCCAATTGAACTGCTATTATGTTTATACTTGAGCTAGATTCGTGAGATTCACTATTGTTTCCTTCGTCGCTTGGAATATAGTGTGGATCAACATCGCCGTCATCGTACGTAATTCCATCATCGTCGGTTTGAATGTCAATTCCACAGGTAAGTGAGATTGGAGTAGAGGATTTTGTATAAGCTACTTTAATATTGTCCAAGTCTAATCTGTTGAAACCCTCGTTAAAAGATGAAAGAATTTCATTGCAAATAACCAGATCGAAAAATCGATTTTCAACAGATCGCAATTTATCCATTTGGAGCGCTTGTTTACTGGAATGCGGAGACATTGTATCTAGAAATAATAAACGAAAAAATTATTTGATTAAAAATAAAAATTACAAATACTGTATTACCTGGTTGTTTTCGAGAAGTCGCGAAGCTCTGGTTCTGCTCCTTTGTAGACAATACCAGGGCAACTAGCTTCTGACCCCGACTCATTGCGTTTTTTTCCTATATATGAAAATACAAAATTAATTAATATAATTTAGATTTTTCAGTACAATCTGGAATTTTTGTACTATTTGCAAGCGTAATTCAATTAAATTGTTGTATATGATTTTTAGGTGAATAACAATTCATAAAAACGGGAAAAACTGAAACAAAATTATTTTTTATTAAATTTAAATCTATTAAATAAAATACCAAATATTATACTTACTTTTATGATTTTTTTGTATAAATTATAGTTTCACTTAACTGCACTTAAAATTATTTTCTCATTGATTTGTATCAAATTTACTAGAGGTAAAGCAACTTATACTGACTTAAATAAGTAAAAACTAATTTAATGTTGCGCTAAAGATCTTATTTGGAATAAATTATTTTACCAAATTAAATCTTTCTATGAAATATATGGTTATTTTAACTTATTTCAAAATAAATATTTAATTTTACCGAAATAAATTTGGAATAATAGCTTATTTCTGAATAAGTTGATTTGAAAATTATATTAATAGTTTCGCACTTTGAAATTATGTATAAACAAGCTGTTTTACTAATTTTTTTTGTTAACATAAATTGTTTACTACGTTTTCTTACGTGGATTTAAATTGTTTTAATTTGAAATTTTTTAAATATTTTATTTTGATTTTGAAATAAGCTGTTTTTCCTTTTGATTTTTTATAAATTTATGAAATAAGCTGACTGAGCATAGTCAATATCTCTGAGAATATACCAGATAGGGACTGTCTATTAGCTGGAAAAATAGCTTATTTTTTTTCTTTACGATTTTGTAAAAATATCAATTTTATCTTATCTCGAGATAAGCTACTTTACCTTATTGCCACAGAATATTAATTATTCATACATTGAACCTTGAAATATATTAACTTAAATGCACTTTAGTTTATTTTTTTCATTTCTCACATCAAATTGCTTAAAAGCAGTTGTGTGTTTAAAAGAATATGTACCACTTTATAAAAACTCACTAAAAATAAGAAAACATTTATTTTTTAGGTACATACACACCAAAATTAATGGCAATATACTAAATAAATGTCAAAATTAAAATGGTCGATTTAAATTTTACTTTCATTTCAGTTTCTAGCGTCATTGAGTTCTGAATTGATTAAACTTTGTTCTACATAACAGTAGCTGATGTTGGAGCTGATTACTTTACTTCCCACTTCAATTTTTCTTACAGTTACTCAATAGGGTTCAAAGCAGGGCTCTGAGGAGGCCCTTTTCATAATTTTAAACGTTCATTCATCCTCTAAATGGTGAAGGTAGCCTTTACATAATTTACATGAATGTTTTGGCTAATTATCTTGTTGAAAGGTAAAATTTTGACCAAAAAATTGAATTCTTGATCGTATTTGACTCATTTCACTGAAATTTTTACAAAGAAACAATTTAAACATCATTATTTAGAATAAACCGGACCAATACATTTTTCTGGAAATTCCTATAAACTATTGTTGTAACTGTACCGTAATAAATAATTTACGACAATCCGACGGAGCCGAGGTAGAAGGTAGTAAAATAACCCTACATCTTTGATGATTAAATAGTGAAACTGCATTACAGATACGTATTTCATTTTATTCAAATGTTGTTTCGTAAACATAATATTGTATCTATAATGCATGAAAACACTTATGAGCGGTAGTGTATACGAAAAAAAAACGAACATTTTTGATTTTATGCGGCTATTACAGAAAATGAAATCGCAATTTAAATTTTTCCGTTATCTGGCGTCGCATATTCAAAGATGAAAGATGGATCAATTTCTCCACATCAACACTTGTTTGTTTCCTAATCACAGTTAAACAAATTGATGACAAAGCGATATTGTAGAATTAGATGTACACCAATTTTCCTTAATTTGATACAACTGTATTTCAAGAAGTCCAAAAGTTTTGCGTTTTTATAATAAGCGTGGCATATTATAAAAAATACGACAAAATAAATGTAGGTATAACCATAACCTCAATTGCTGCGGTTTTGAAGTAGATATATACACAACAAAATTTTCAAAGTTAACCTTTAACCCCAAGCTATTAAATAGTGCTAACGATGCTTAAAAACTATAAAAACTATTTAATTAGGCATTATCAGAGCATGATTGAGTGAATTTTATTTTTAATAGTTACACAGTCAATTTTAATAAAGGTTTTTTTTAAGAGATGGCGCGTGAGTCATGAAAAGTTATTTTTTACTTTACCTAATGTAGAAAATAAGCTTTTGTAATTTACGTCTAACTTACTTTGAAAAAACCTTAAATTAAAAACCTTAAAACTATAGTATCCTAAAACTAAATTATTTGAAAAGTGATGTCGACAAATTGTTTACCACACCAGCATACCAAAGCACTTGCTCATATAATGGAAATAATTTTACCTTTAAATAATCTGTTAATGACAAACAGACATGAATCTTAAGGTTGTGGTTAAAACGAAATTCGTGCAATGGTCGTCCATATAAATTTGGTAAACAGAAACATATTGCGTGCAACAATTTCAAGACAGTCATGGAAATGTTTTGTTAGAAACGAAATCGTTTGTACTCTCTTCATTCAATCGCTATAAATTACAAGTTCTTAATAAAATTAACAAGACATATAACCTACTGTAATATTGTCTTGATAGACCAAATTGCTGTATTTTATAAGGTACGAAATTTCCATTTCATTTGAATTGGCATATTTGCGTGATTATATCGAATTTTTGTGGTTCAGACTAAAACAATTGCATAAATAATTAAAAATCTTATTTGAAAAACTCAATGTTCATGTTTTATACCAGATAATTTATTTTGAAGGACAGACAATCCATATTATAATTTTAGCACTTTAATTACACTTACCTAAAATTTCTAATGTATGTACTTGGTCCCTTGTTTCTTGATCCCCTATTTGGCACATATAATCACCAGCATCCTGCATTTTTATCCCATTTATTTGCAAATTATATCCATCGACTAGCTTATATCGTTGATCACGTACCACCATTAAATGACCAGCTGTCAGCACCGAAGAGCCACGTCTCCATAATAACACGAACGAACCTAAATTTTGTACAACGCACGGTAATTTTATTGTATCGCCTACGATTGCCTTATACAAATTGCCACGTGATACAAATTTTGGTACAACCGTTGGTGTATCAAAATCAATTGTCGATATAAATCCATCTGAATAGCTTTGGCAGTAATATCCTAGAATGACACAATAAAAAAAAGGACGAAAATTATTATAATGATTTTCTTAAATTTTCGTTTTAATATTAAATCTATAATGTAAACGAACGCTTTTCCCATTTTCCCTCGTTTTGACCCATTTCAAAAGCTGTATACACATATCGCAGATAGATAGTTATGGGATGAATGCCATCTCTATATACGTATATGGAAAAATTATAACATTTCCGAAAGAAAAACAATTTTCATATCACATTTTTGTCACATACGCACACACATAGACACTCCCAGACACCATCACCATACATATATAAACACAAAAGATTTGTGTTATATTCCGTAACAGCAAAAAAAGGAAGGCACAAACAATAAGACATTGTGTTGCATCACTGAACATTATTATTATATCATTATATAATACATATATTATTGTTAAGGATTATATAAGGATATTAAACAATGTCCATACAAAAAATTTCTAATCTTTTCATTGTCCATAAAAAAAAATAAAAAAATTTAGAACTTTTTAATTCTATTTTATTTATATGAGTGTGCACATGCCTAACGAGGATTTACAATCACAAATTAAAACCCTGCTCAACACACAACACTGTCAACATCATCAGACAAAAAAAAATATTCAAAAATCCGTCGTACACGATTTTATACGATTATTCCCAAAGAGCTCAAATATAAAATGTGAACGAAATTAAATTTAATCATATCGGGAATGTTACAAAGATGATATACATTTCATTCGGGATACACACACGCATAGCACACACCAAGTAGTGCGAGAAAGGATATTTTTTACAGTTGTTTTTGTTGCAAGGATAAATGGTGTGAATATTAGGATAAGAAGATTAAACGACAGTTACACAAAAAAATATAATAAAATTTATATTTATAAAAAAAAAATGTCACAAAAATTTGTTAGAATTATATTTTATAATTTTTGTCGTGCATTTTAATATTATATTTGTGATTGTGTCCTCCATCAAATTTTATAAATATTTTTTTCTTGCTGCCGAGCCTGGAGCGTACAAATGGAAAAGATTTTTGACATACAATATATATATTTTTTAATTCGGCAATCCATCAGTCTGTATACAAAATATAAATTTACCATTGTACGTTCAGCCATTCGAGTAGAATAATTTTATTCAATATCAAATAAGATTAATTCAAAAGGATTCAAGAGGATGTTTTATGATATTTTGCGAATTGCAGACAAACTGTATGTTATTGGGATGGTTTACACAATAAATAAATTATTAATTCCATTTTTGTGGTACCAATAAGTGTAGTATTTTTTTTAATTTAATATTTATTTTAATTATATAATTAATTATAATTGTGTGTGAATTGGGGCCATAGTATCTCTGAGAGTTATCGAGATATCTTACGACTTCGCTGATGAAAATGGTGAAAATGTGTGCAGCATTTCTGAGACCAAATGGTATTCGGATGCATTCGAATAAGCCATATGGTGTGGTAATTGCGGTCTTATGTTTGTCACCAGGAGCTACATAGAAAAACTGTTTTGTGGCGGATTAGATCAAGTCTTCTTGGTCTTGAATGTCGTAAATAGCCTGCAGTCATTATGTGGTGTTCTTTATTGTGACTTGCCGGCGTGTTGTAGTTCGATGGAGCTGTTAAAGCTGATACTGTTTTGTGGATCAGATATTTTGCGGATCACGTTTGTTGTGAAAAAAAGGGCATAAATAATTCCAATTTGATGCTGCTTTGCTTAATTTTGCCTGATACCACCACAAGTCGCGTGGCAATTGGTGTCTTGTTTACAATTTCTCAATTTGTTTGTGGATATTTTCCAGATGGATTTTGCTTGTAGGCGTGAATATTTTTAAGCTATTAGCGCGCGTGTCGCGATTTTTAAAACTTGAAATTCGAGTGCCGACCAAAATATGTTATTTGTGTTTGCTTGACCACTATTCCATAATAAAATCGATTTCTATATATTTTAAAATTTAAAAAATAAAACACGTCACATGCACCTTTTAAATAAAAATTAAACTGTAATTCACTTGTTAATTGAAAAAAAAAATCACTTATCTCTTATGTACAACAAAAACCATCGTTGGGTTCACGATGCCACACTACACCGCCGCCCCTACACTGCCGCCGCAAAAACACAAAATAAAATTTTTATTTAATTAAATCTAGTTAAAAAAATGGCTGCCCTATCTCAGAGGATACATGATTAGTTTTTATTTATACAGATTCATGATTGATCACACTTAAATCTGCTGCGGATAAGGTATGCTAGCAAGACTTTACATTCTCATCGATAAATTAGAATCAACCATAGCAATTGGTTGACTTGATGATGATGTTGTCTTTCCTCTCTGTACTATTCGCCCCAAGGTGAGTTTAGTACCTACTTTTAAAATAGTTCAACGTCACATATATTTCATAATTTTTCAGGACAAAGGCTAATTTTTGCGGATATAAGAGAAATCATACATTTTGCCTCAAAACTCAGAATTTCGTTTTTCTTTTAAAAAAATTTTTAATTTTGAAAAATTATTCTAGCGAAATTAAATTAAACGTTTGTTTTTGAAATTGATAGTGTCAATTGTCACGCGCAACAAACAGAAATACGCTCGTCATTGTACTAATTTTTGTGTACAAATTATAGTGAATTGTTTTATTGTATTACTTTACAATTCTGTTTGAAATCTGTGGTATAATGTAGATTCACTCAAATTGCATTCTTTCTCCGAAATGGTCACCGTTGATTTGAAATAATCTTAATCGAGCGGTCAGTGAGAGTATCGTCATTATCGTTACAGTTCCTTCAGAGTTCAATATCTAAACTGATTTTGAAGTGCGAGTATTTCGAGTCAGTTTATCCGTTAAACTTAATTTTTAAATTTATTGAAAAAAATTTCGGTTTTTCTGACAAAATATTATTTTTTATGGCATTTATACAATGTTTACGACTTTTCTAGTCATAAAAAAAAGGCCATTTACACACAATATATCTGCTACAAAAAGTAGAAAAATGTACTCCTCTAATCCCCCTCAGAACCCCCTTCCCCCCACGCCTTTCATACTTTAGTATTACAGATAACTTTACAAAAAAATTCTTAATTTTTTTTTAGATTTCATTTTAGTTCACGTTTATTATCCGTTCCAGCAGAAAATAACCAAAAATATTTGTAAAAACATTTAGGGCTAAAAACGGCTCCACCGTTCCTTTGGTCAATCGATGTCTTCGATATTGGTACAAAGCAAGCGATTCCATTTCCGTTCATCGAAAATTTTCATTATTTTATAAACTGTAACGTTGTTATGTGACCACTCGCTAGACGGGGTTATAGCGTCTTATTTCTTAATCATCTAGTACAGTTTTATTGCTATAATCTGGGTCCCGACATTTTGTACTTTTGATTTATTAATTTATTATTCTTTTTCGTTTTGGGACACATACGAGTTAGGTCACAATTTTTGTATATATTTTTGTATATTTTTTATAATATATATTATTAAATCTTCATTAGCATTCATTTTGTTGTTATTTCCTTTTTTAAATTTTTGTTCTAATTGATTATACAAAAACCCAAATATCATAAATCAATAAAATTTGGATCATAAAATCAATAAAAATATGGTAAATGCATTTAGTTTGCAATATTAAAATACTTTTGATGCATTTTTTTTTTGATATTGGAGTAATTCCAATTTTTGTGATTCTTTTAATTGCTTTATGAACAATTAAATCATAAAATATCTAATTGTTAATAAAGTGAATCGTGTTTCAATAGCTTTCGTTTGATCGAGCGATATAAAAGCGATAGTTTAGTGAAATAAAGTTTTGGAAGTGCTGTGTTTTATTTTGTGTACTGGAACTTAGTGCTACATTCCTATTCCGCACGCAAAAAATTGGTGGCTGCGGTAGGATCCGGCGGTCGAAAAACGCCAAGGGTTTCTACCAAATTAAAACATTTGCGGCTGTGCAAAAAAAAAAGTTAAATTAAAAAAAAAAAAATTGGATTGAAAAATAAAATGTTAAAATTTTCAATCTATTTAAATAATGCTGATCTATACAAATGCTAGAGGTCTATTAAAATACTCCTAAATACACATTTACATGGCTGGATGTCAATGTATGTTTGAAATAACTGGGTCACTACAACAGCAAACTTAAGTGACGTAATAAAAAAAAAGTACCAGCCTCTTGAACCAGCTGTTTGCATACGTACGGTTTAAATGGACAAAATCCGTTTCAACTTTTTACAATAAATCAACCATTTCCGAAAATTACATTAATGCAGTTTATAATCACATGGCAAGATTCAGCAGCAGTACATCAAGAACTCATCATCTATAACATTATAAGGATTTATTTAATTACTTTTGGATAACATCACCCAGAACGAGACCACATATTCAACACTTCGTATAAAGACTACCTACACCATCACATCCACATACAATTTTTGTAAAGGTTAGTGAAATTTAAATTTATAATTCAAATGTTAACTTTTGCGTGTAACTTTCCTCAGTTTTGCAAAATTTCATATGACTGAAACTACGCGCGTACGGTTAAGATCGGATGCGAGAAAAAATTTTCCCCTAACATAAATTTGATTTTTCACGAATATACGAAATCCGAGAAGGTAAGTTGTGAAAAAGAATCATCCGAAAAGTCCAGTAATCCGACACACTCTGATACTGCAAGTGTTTCCTCCGATAGTACTGTCGAAAGTTGTTCTTCGAACTTTAACGAACAATTCGACAACATGCTATTTAAACTAGAAATTGCACTAAAATTGATTCCTATACTTTTGACGGTGATTCCTCCAAGCTGCAACATTTTCTTGCTTGTTGCAACTCTGTTTACCAAACCGTCACCGAAAAGGACGTTTCTGTATTTCTAAAATTACTAAAATCGAAAATAATAGACATTGCTTTTGCAAACCTTTCAGTATAATGAATATACGACTTGGGATGAGCTACTAAACGATTTAAAAAACGAATTCTCAGAACTATATTCAAATGATTATTTACAATTATAACTCGTAAACATTGCACAAAAACGTGATGTGTGTGTCAAAGATCACGCTCGTCGAGTTCAGGAAATCCTCTCGAAATTAAACGAAGCTTGTTTAAGAGTTGAGGGCATCAAAGCAGCCAACGTCATAAAAAGCATAAATTCTGAAACCGCCTTTCGCGCTTTTCAAGGAGGCCTCCTCGATAATATACACCTAATTGTTAAGACATGTCGATTTCAAGACTTCAAAAAGTCATTAGCTAAAGCTTGTGAGGAAGAATTAGCTTAAAAATTAAATAAACAAAGAAACAATTCGCAAACTTCTCCTAAACAGTTGGATAAGTGTCAACTATGTTGTAAAATGGCTCATATTGTGCCTTCTTGTTATCTTAGAAATTCTCGACAACATAATAACTATCAAACTAGTTTTTCTAATCAATCAGGTTAACAACAATCTGGCGCTTAAAACACTGTACAATTTAGTAGAAATTTTAATACTCCATTTAAAGGTCAAACAGTTCCTCTAAATTCACAAAACCAAAAAATCAAATCTGTCGTTATTTGCGCATATTGTAAGTGCCCAGCTCATCGCAATAATTATTGTTGCAAACGAAAAAGGGCAAATGCTAACAAGAATAATGCCAACACCAACGTCGAACCGAAAAGCTCTCGGAAACTCAACAAGAATGACACGACTTGCCGAGTTCATCAAATCCACCAGTTCCACCGTTAAATCGATATTAATAACTAATTCAATCGCAGATAAAAAAATATGTAAATTTAAACCTTGACGTTGTCAAAATGAAATCGTTACTGCTATTATACTCGATACGGGAGCTGATGTGTGTCACATTAAAAAGAGTTTCGTTGAACTTAATACAATTTGTTATCCTGATTTAAAATGCTCTCTAAAAGGCTTCACCAATATATTCATTCAAACTTAAGCCGTGTGCAATGTAAAATTTAATTTAACTAAGTCATTTAAAATCTCTCTTCGATTCCACATAGTTACGAATTCGCGATAGCATGTTGTGGTATTTTAGGTAATTAAGTGTCATATAGATTTTGAGAACCAACTTCTAAAAATTCCACATGACGCGCTATTTTTTCAGTGTATCGGTTACCAAAATCGCAAAGAAATGAGATTGATTTGCAAATTTCTAAAATGCCCGAAAATAATGTAATTGAGTTAGCCAAATCTCCTTGGAACTTTCCCCTTATAGTGGTTCCAAAAAAATCAAATACGGATGAGAAAAATAGCGCATTGTGGTCGATTATCGAAAATTAAACGATATCACGAAATTGCGACAGTTTTCCTCAACCGAATATTACTGATATTCTGGATCAACTCGGAAAAGGTTCATACTTCAGTACCATTGATCTGGCTGATGGCTATCATCAGGTACCATTAGATTAAATAGATCGAAACAAAACCACAATTTGTGCACCTTTTGGACACTGCCATTTTATAAGAATGCAATTTGGTTTAAAGGGTGCCCCGGCAACCTTTCAACGTCTAATGAATTGTATATTAAGTAGCCTCAATGGTATCAAATGTTTTGTTTGCCTCGACGATGCAGTTGTCTACGGTTGTCTATTAACTGACCATAATAATAAAATAAAGGAAATCTTTGATTGCTTTTGTCTACATAATATGAAAGTTAATCCCACTAAATGTCAGTTCCTCTGCAAAGAGATAACCTATCTAGGACACGTGAAGGAGTTAAACCTGATCCTAACAAAACAACCGCCGTTACAAACTACCCAATTCCCAAAACTACCGGTGAGGTAAAATCGTTTCTAGGTTTCGCTGGCTACTATCGCCGTTTCATATCACATTTTCCGACATTGCGAAACCCTTAACTATTCTATTAAAAAAATACGTTGGCTTCAAGTGCGATGCTTTTTGCGAAGAAAGCTTTAATGAATTAAAGAAAGCGCTATGCTCTCCACCAATATTAATTCGACCAGATTATACAAAAAAATATAGGTTCCGTATTATCACAAAAAGTAAAGGGTATGGATATGCCAATTGCTTTTTCCAGCCGAGTTTTGAATAAAGCAGAAAAAAATTATTCCGCGATTGAAAAGGAACTGCTTTCCGTGGTTTGGGCTGTTCGATCACTTTCGACCATATCTTTATGGAAGAGAATTTATTGTGGTTACTGACCATTGATTTGGCTATGTAGTTTAACGAATCCCTCTTCAAAACTCACTCGTTAGCACGACAAATACTAATTTAAAATCTAGACGAATACTAATTTAATATCGCACATAAAGCTGGTAAACTTAAAACCAATGCTGATTGCTTGAGTCGAATCCGATTAAAACCAACCGATAAAAATACTTACGTCAATGTACTAGCTGGAGCGCAAAAATTACGCCAAACTTCTGTTGATGATGAAAGTCAAAAAACGAAAAGCCTACTTCTAACGAAGATGTCGTCATTGCGCCCGTTTGAAAAGCTCTTTCTGGATATCGCTGGTCCTTTGAATTCATCCTCTTCAGATAATAAATTTTTGTTGACCATGCAAGATGATTTAAATAAATTTTCGCTAGCTGTGCATATTCCAAATCAAGAGACTGAGACAGTTGCTCGAGCAATCTTCGAAGTTTTTGTCTGTGTTTTCGGTATACTAACTTCCATTCTCACTGACAGAGGCTCTAATTTTATGATTGAATTATTTATGAGAATCGTCAAAATGTTTAAAATAAAGAAACTAAATACAACAGCATATCATCCGCAGTCCAATGGATCTCTGGAAAGATTGAAAATAGAGCTCTTGTGGACTATCTTCAAAATTTTAACAATAAGCACCCACTAAATTGGGATTTATGGATTCCTCTTGCTACGTTTAGTTATAATACTACTCCTCATTCGTCTACCAAATTTATGCAATTTGAACTAGTTTTCTGTTGTAAACCACAAATTCCTAGTTCCCTTACTCGTTCCCGAAATATTGTTTATAACTATGACGACTATTATTATGATCTTACATCCAAATTGCAACAATCTTAAAAACTGCCAAACAAAATTTAATTGAATTTAAAGAGAAATCTAAAACCTACTAAGACAAAATCACTAAGGCCGTTACATACAACATAGGAGCTTTTAAACTGAAATAATAAAAGCCGATATCTTGCATTCAAATCATCACAAAAACGTGTAATTTATCCTAGATAACTTCTAATTTAAATAAGAAATTTTAGTCAAAGCAATATATAGGTGAAAATAACACGAAACATTTTTAGATAACTCAGTGCCTAATATATTTCCAAATCAAATTAAATATTATTTTTTATCAATTTACTACGGCTGCCGAATTAAATCACCGATGGCAACTACATCACATACATATAAGAATAATTTACCCACTCAATAACCAAATCTATACCTAAATTATTTCTCGCCAACGATGAAATATGTAAGAAAAATCTTTTTTCCAATTTTCTTCATCTTATATTGATTTGAAAATAAATAAATTTTCCCGTTTTCTTATTTTACTTCACAGTTCTGTATTATATTACATATATACTTCATGTGTATGTCATGTTCTACATATGGACAGTTTGACATTAAGGTTACTTTTCGATAACATTTTATTAGAATTGAATTGAATTTCTTGAATGCTATCTTTTCTATGCTAATCAAAATTGTATTCATTCCGGCTTAATAGGATTCCAGTTATTTTTATATATAAATCGAGACCGTTCGATGGCAATGAAAATCGAGATCAGATATTAATCGTAATGAAATTACATGTATATACCGGATAGTATGAAAAGCGTGTGAAACTTATAGTTTTCCATATAATTTGGTGATATTTTGATGGCGTATTATTTTCGTTCGGGGTTGAAGCAAATATTTATATCAGATTCGAGTGGCCTTGTACCAGAAAAGTGATTTAGAAGAAACTTCGTTAATTACGCAATTTTATTATATTGTTTTTGGCATATAGTAAGACGCCATATACACGATTATTGTATACATACTATTACAGAACGTAGTCGAAATTTAATCTCGCCCGAAAAAATTAAATCCGTTTTATTCATGAATGGACAATTCGCACGTATTCAACATTTCTGTTATTACCAATTATACATAAACACCGTTACAATGACGAACAGTACGGCAAGAATACAAAATTACTTTCTTATAATATAAAATTGCTCATCAATGGACTTACATGTTTACGGAGCTTTATAAACTTTTGCATATATTTAATACGACCAAAAGTATAGAGAAAAATTTTATTATTCAAATAAACTAAATTATGTTAGGACAACAATGAAATCATCTGTGTTAAAGTAAGTCTTGTTGTGCAGAGCATCTTGTTTGAATGTTAACATACAATAACTCAAAAGTAACTTTTAAAATTGTTCAATTACAGAAATTCCAAAATGGCAGATACGCATTTTGATTTCGGACTTGCTAGTGGAAATGCTGTACAAGTAAAGAACATTTTTAGTGAGAGTTACCCCAATGGCCAAGTAGTTAACTTCGGACTATTATGAGATATAGATGTCGCACTGGAAAATGTTTCTCTACAAAATAGCAAAGCAACTCAAGACGAGCACAAGAAAAATAGATCGTGAACTTAAGGTATAAGTCAAAAGCTAACCTTAACAAATTTAAACAATTTTATTTTCTTAAGGAAGAACAATTATACATGCTGTATAAGATAGCGGAATTTTGACAGCGGAAAATAAGAGATTGCGCTACTCGCCGCAAGTGGCAGCACTATCACTAAAGACAAATAATTTTGTTATGTAATTACCAGCGGAAATTTTTCATTCATTATGTATCACTTTTTTCACTAAATAAAATATTCCAGCGGAATAAATTATTAAAAGTGAACCTTAAAATGGCAAATTAATTGATCTCCGAAGTAAAGAAACTCGGTATATGAAATCTTGAAATTTAACAACAATCCGTCTATCCGCCATTTCTTCCAATAGTAACCCATACTTTCGGTTGTTTTTCTAGTAGCCTAGGTCATACTGAGACTATATGGAAAATTTGGGGAAAATTCATAAACCAGAATTTTCAGTAGAATTTTTTGATTTTCTGCGGTCAAATAAGAGATTTTCAGTTTTTGACCAATATCTCAAAAAACTTCTACCAGTAACCAATACTTTCGGTTGTTTTTCTAGTACCTTAGATCATACTGAGACTATATGGAAAATTTGGGGAAAATTCATAAACCAGAATTTTCACTAGAGTTTTTCGATTTTCTGCGGCCATATGTGATTTTCAGTTTTTGACCAATATCTCAAAAACTTCCACTAGTAACCAATACTTTCGGTTGTTTTTCTAGTAGCCTAGGTCATACTGAGACTATATGGAAAATTTGGAGAAAATTCATGGACTAGAATTTTTGATTTTCTGCAAATTGAATATCACAGCTCTATATCTCTTTTGTAACATTTAAGAGCCATGGACTAAGATAATGTCCACTTAAAACTAATGCATATGCATCGGCCTTGTTTTCTTAATTATAAAATGGCAGGACTATGTCTTAAATTTTCCGTAAAATTCGATGCAGTTACTGAATTATTATTCGCAAAGCACTATTTGTGTTCAGTTAAATGTAAAAGCTAAATAAAGTAAATACTATCATGAATCTGCATTATATGTGATGTTTTATATAAACCATGAAATGTTATTGTAATAATTAAACAAAGGTCCCGCTTTGCGTTGCTATTCGGTTCATAATTTTTTTTCTTCTGGGAAAATGTTTTTATTTTTTTTTATTGTTAATGTCCTATATCAGTGGAAAAATTAAATTAGATTAAAATAAATATTCATCAAAATACATAAAGTTTAATTGATTTATTAGTATTGACTAGTTATTAAATAGTTTTTATTAAATTCAATTTACTAAATTAAATATAAAAGTAAAAAAGATAGTATAATTGAATAAATCATATTTGAGTTGGTGTGTACATCCCAGTTTCTGCTGTCAATTTTGCGCCATCTTATAAAGTAATAATTAGTGATTATTAAATTAACATTATAGTGCTATTAAAATATCAATTAACTGTGGTTTTTCCGGAAATGTCGAATACGTGCTTTCATTGCTCCAAAAAAATTACTGGTACAAGGTTTCGAGGCGTACAATGCATCGGCTCATGTAAAAAAAACTTTCATCTCAAGTGTATTAATATTGCCGGTAACCTTGACGAATCCATTGGAAAGTGGGCTAAGCTACTAGAAAAACAACTGAAAGTATTGGTTACTAGTGGAAGTTTTTGAGATATTGGTAAAAACTGAAAATCACATATGGCCGCAGAAAATCAAAAAATTCTATTGAAAATTCTGGTGTATGAATTTTCCCCAAATTTTCCATATAGTCTCAGTATGACCTAAGCTACTAGAAAAACAACTGAAAGTATTGGTTACTAGTGGAAGTTTTTGAGATATTGGTCAAAAACTGAAAATCCCTTATTTGGCCGCAGAAAATCAAAAAATTATACTGAAAATTCTGGTCTATGAATTTTCCCCAAATTTTCCTTATAGTCTCAGTATGACCTAGGCTACTAGAAAAATAACCGAAAGTATTGGTTACTAACAAAAATTTTAGAGATATTGGTCAAAAACTGAAAATAACATATGGCCTCAGAAAATCAAAAAAGTCTAGTGAAAATTCTGGTCTATGAATTTTCCCCAAATTTTCCATATAGTCTCAGTATGACCTAGGCTACTAGAAAAACAACCGAAAGTATGGGTTACTATTGGAAGAAATGGCGGATAGACGGATTGTTGTTAAATTTCAAGATTTCATATACCGAGTTTCTTTACTTCGGAGATCAATTAATTTGCCATTTTAAGGTTCACTTTTAATATTTTATTCCGCTGGGATATTTTATTTAGTGAAAAAAGTGGTACATAATGAATGAAAAATTTCCGCTGGTAATTACATAACAAAATTATTTGTCTTTAGTGATAGTGCTGCCACTTGCGGCGAGTAGCGCAATCTCTTATTTTCCGCTGTCAAAATTCCGCTTTCTTATACAGCATCAATTATACCCTTATCATATGCAATGTGTACAGAAACTATTGCCACGTGATTTCCCGAGGCGTTTTAATTTTTGACAATGGATTTAGAGATAATTTACAGTGCTGTGAAAAAAAATTGGGCAAACATATTTTATTTCAAATTGGAGTCTTCTTTTGATAAAATTACAAAACTGTTGAACGCAAGTGGCTTATTTTTTCATTTTAAATACACGTATGACGTAATTTTATGAAACTAAAAAATGTACCTGCAATCTAGGGGAAAAACCCCGAAAAATGCCATAATATTCAAAATACGGTGATTGAAGTTAAAGTAATGGAATAAATTAAACACTTATTTTTTAATTTTTTTTTGTTTTTTATTGATTTATAGAAATTCTATCTTTAATATTAATATTTTGTTTGACCGCCTTTTGTTTTTTTTTACATCGGTATAATCCCGCAACTGAGAGTCAATTAACGTTCCGTGAAATGATGAAAATGAAAAGTTTTTTTCATTTGCAATCTAGTAGCTTGAATTATTCGGACGTAAATTTTAAATTTTACTGCGTGAAATCAAAATTTCTTATGGGGAATGTAAACCTACTCGATAAAAATTTTTTCATTTTCATTTTTTCACGGAAAGCGAATTGACTCCCTGATGTGCAAAAAAATTGGTCAAGCAATTATTTTATTTTACGCCTAGCGTTCTTGGCCGACATTAGGGTTCAGATGTTTTATTGCGTGTATTTTTTTTTTGTTTGAGTATAAATAGTGCATATTTTGTAAGATTAAGTTGTTATGTAAGTGATCCTAGTCAAATAAAGAATAAAGTGCAATTTTAAGTTAAAAAAATGGGAAAAGTTAGTAAGCAGTGTAAAAGCATTATGAATTGATTTGGGCGCGAGAAAATTTAACGACGCGTGAAGTAGCAGAAATATTAAACATTCCTACAAGTACTGCCGCGTGGAATATTAAAAAATTGCGAGAGATGGGCAGTACACAAAGACAGAAAGCCTCTGGAAGTCCCAGAAAGACAACGCCAGTGGACGATCGTTTCATAATATTACAATCGTCGGAACGTAAGAGAGATGTTGAGCGAGCAACAGAAAAAAAATTTCAGCCAGCTTAGTGAGAAAAGACTTGTTAAAGCTGATTTGAGAGCACTTAAACCAGTCCAGAAGCCTGACTTCACATTACTAGTGAAAAAACAATTTTTGTTATGGGCTCAGGAGCATATTTCTTGGACTCCAGAGATGTGGAATGATGCGATTTTCCTCGATGAATCAAAATTCAAGCTGTATGTTGGGGATTGAAGAATTCTGGTTAGAAGAAAACCGGGCAAGAGGCTTGGCAACGAATGTCTTTTAAGACTTCCACCGAAAAATGAAGGAATTATGGTCTGGAAATGCTTTTCTGGAAATGAAACCGGTCGATTGTGCTTCCTTAGTTCCAGCATTACAGCATCTGTTCATCTGCAGGTCGAACACAACGAATTTGAGCCTTCTGTGTTAAAGCTTTCTGGCGAGACTTGCCAATTTATTTTTCAACAGGACAATGCTCCGTGCCATACCGCCAAAGTTGTGAGTTATTAATTTTGAATTGTAGATAGAAAAATTGGCTTTCAGATAAACATAAATATTTTGTTAAAAACTTGATTTTTTTTCTTATCTCTTAAGTACTTAAGTAAAAAAGTACTCCGAAGAAAGAAGTATCGATGTGTTGAGCTGGCCCCTGTATAGTCCAGACTTAAATCCCATTGAAAATGTTTAGTCTATAATGAAGCTAAAAGTAGCAAGAAAGCGCACAGATCGATTCAAGCTTTAAAAAGTTTATTGATGACGATTTGAGAATCCATACCTCCTACGACTTTGAAAAATTAATCAAATTCAATGAATCGGAGGTGTATTGCTGTAGTAAAAGCAAATGGCGGTCCTCTAAAACGTTAATATTAAAGATAGAACTTCTATAAATCAATAAAAAACAAAAAAAAAATTAAAAATAAGTGTTTAATTTATTCCATTACTTTAACTCCAATCTCCGTATTTTGAATATTATGGCATTTTTCGGGGTTTTTCCCCTAAATTGCAGGTATGTTTTTTTCAAAAAATTACGTCATACATGTATTTAAAATGAAAAAATAAGCAAATTGCGTTTAAAAGTTTTGTAATTTTAGCATAAAAATAATCCAATTTGCAATAAAATATGTTTGCCAAATTTTTTTTCACAGCACTGTATATTTCATTTTCATATTTTAATTTAATATATTTAAATAAAATAAAATGAAATGCAAATTTGGGATATTTTTCGGAATATTAATTTTTATTTAAGTTTTTGATCTGAATAGATCGTTTTGGTAATAAAATATTCGGGAATACGATGGTATTCCTACTAATCGTCATGGGTCATCGAACTGATATAGTCAGATTGGTGTCTATTTGGCAAAATCTCGAATGACGAAAGATTTTATTGAAAAATCCTCCGAAAATCCAAATTTCACCCCAATAACCTAATTAGACCCACCTCAAACCGTTTGCAAAACCTATACTTTTTGCCACAAGCTATCGGTAAGTTAGATTTGTGTCTCTCGAATGATGCTCGATTTTATCGATAGATAAGCAAAATTTCACCCTTATAACCTCATCGGATCCCAAATGGTCATGAGCTATCAATTTGGCATGGTCAGGTTGATTTGTACCTGGCAAAATCGTGAATGATGGGCAGATTGATAAAAGCTCATCAGATACCCACCTCAAACCTATATAATCAAAATCTTCCTATGGTCACTAGCCATCATATTGACGTAGTCAGATCGATGTCTGTTTGGCATTATCTATAATTACAATCCAATTTAAAGACAATGACAAACGATTGAATGCTTGATAATTTTTAAACTTTTCAGTCGACATTTTTCGGCTGTATGAAACATATAGCCGTTATAACTTATTCAGTTCTACACAAAACCTTAAAATAAACCTATGTTAGTGGACCATAGAATTGTCATTGATATCTATCTGACAAAATCTCGAACGACGAAACATTATATTGAAAAATCATAGGAAAATTATAAAATAATCCGAATATCCTCAGCAGACCAACCATAAGCCAATAATCGAAATCTAACTATGATTAAGGGCTATCAAA
This sequence comes from Nephrotoma appendiculata, assembly GCA_947310385.1. NCBI lineage: Eukaryota > Metazoa > Arthropoda > Insecta > Diptera > Tipulidae > Nephrotoma > Nephrotoma appendiculata. The sequence goes on from OX371223.1 coordinate 29,498,152, forward strand.
TCGGCATATTCAGATTGGTGTCTCAATTCAAAATTTCATCACTATAACCTAAAGACCCACACCGAACTTATAATCAAAATCTACATAAGGCCGTCGAGTTAGTATAATCCAGATTAATGTCTTTCTGACAAAATCTCGAATGACGAACGATTTTATCTATACAAAACATGAAGACAAAATTTGGACTTAACATCATCAGACCGACCAAAAACCTATAATAAAAATCTTCGTATGGTCACGGGCCATTGGATTACTTTTTTGACGACAATTTTAAACCGTTGATTGCTTGATAATTATGATTTTTTTTATCTACAATTACGTATATATATGAAACAGATATTGCATTTCAACCTTATAACCACGTCATATATAAAACTTTAACCGATCCACCACAAACCTATGATCAGAGTATACTTATGATATTGGGCTATCGAATTTGCACAGTCAGAGTGGCAAAATCGCGCAAGATGAACGATATTATCGAGATAACATGGGAAAATCTAAATTTAACCCTTATGTTCTCCCCAAACTCCATAGACCCACCCCAAATCTTTAATCAAAATGTACCTATCGAATCGGCATAGTCCGATTGGTATTTTGTTGGCAAAATCTCGAAAGTTAAACGGTATTTTCGACAGAAGATGAGGAAAATTTCACCCTTATATAACTTCATCAGATACACCCAAAACCTATATAATCAAAATCTACCATTAATCGAAAACTACTGTCTATAGCATACTCTCATTTTTAAAGTTATTAACGTTTATAAACCTCTTCAAATTAGACGTTTTCCAAACATAACAGGTTCAAGGTTAAGCTTTTACAAATTTTTGAAAACTCCGAAATTTTAATTTTATTAATTCTGGAGGTCCTCTGGTTATGAAATGTGTGTTAACCTACAACCCTGTTGTTTCATTAATTTCGCATCAGCAGGTCGATTCCTGCTTTCCTATAGGAATAATGAATTATTAGAAAAGATGTTTTCATAGCATTTTTGTGGCAAAAATTTATTTTCTGCCATACTATGATAAACAGTTACAGGTGTAAATTTTTTCAAAAACAAAATTAAACTGGAAATGTTTTTTCTATCCAATTTCGATTTGGAAAAAATATTTCATCTCTATATATATAAAAATAACGTGTCACGATGTTCGAACACGCTAATCTCGGAAAACGCCCAACCGATTTCAATGAAATTTTGTGAATGTATATGGTTAATTCAAACTTAAAAGATAGGATAGTTTTAGATCCGATATGCGCTGTTGTCGAGATTTAAAAAAAATCTTTTAATTTTTTCAACAAAATATTTTTTAATTTTTTTTCAGATTTCCCATTTAAAAATAAATACAACGACAAATTTTAACTTCCCTACTCCACCCACAAATATTGCCTCATGTCTACCTCATGCTCATATTTTGATTTGGCTTAAAGATAAAATCCGCCCAGAAGAAATTGACGATATAATTTTTTGCAGAAATTCCAACCAAGAATTTTAGATATTGTTACCACAAATATGATCCATGGTCCGTGCGGTAATTTTAACATGACATCGCCATGCATGGACAATGGAAAATATACAAAGCGTTTCCCAAAGCAATGTATCAATGATGCCATTACTGATATCGGTGGTTATCCATTGTATCGACATAGAAACGCCGAGAATGGTGACCATGTTATGATAATCATCATTTCATTATGACATAAACAAAATGAAATTGTAGAATCTGGAAAATTCTTAAATTATGTAGCAACATATAGTTAACAAAATTCTACAAAAGTTATTTACGCCAAGATGATGAAATGGGTGAAGTGAATAAAAAAAAATAAATACTTTTTTCAAGTAAATACTACCGAGTTAGTGAATAAAACTTACTAGCAAAGTTTAAAGCAAGTACTTACTAATTTACTAACTTAAAATTTCCCAGCATTTACTTAAAATTATGTGAATAAAGGCTCCCTTCTACTTTTACATGACATTTCAACACTTGAAAAATACAAGTTAAGTAGATAGCAACTTTTAATGGTAAAAATGAGAAATTTATTAAGAGTTAGAATAAAAAGGAAAATCAAATTCTCATACTATGACATATGACAGCCAAAGCCTAATTGTTTTCACTTTCAAAACTAGAAATGAGAAGGTCACTGAAGCATCCTATATCGTTAGTTATCGTATTACACTGGAAGGAGAAGCTCATACAATAGCTAAGACATTGGTCAAGCCTTGTGCAGTCGATGTAGCTAAATGTAGGTTCGATGAGGCGGCAAAAGAAAACACTAATGTGTCGCTGTTCACTGACACGGTAGCTCGTCGAATTGAAGATTTAGCAGCTAACGTGAAGTCTCAATTGATATTTTGCCTGAAAAGTTATAAGTTTTCTCTGCAAATGCACGAGAGCATATAGCTGGACTTGCAATCTTGCTTGTTTTTGTCCGATATCAGAATATTAACTTGCTTCAAGACGATCTTTTTTTGTGTGAACCATTGCCAAATAATACAACTGGTGGCGAAATAGGAGAAGCAAGGGTAAGGAAAGCGCTGACGCTGTTGCTTAAATCAAGAAATTAGCAACAAACTGCACCAGCAGCCATTGCATTCGAATCCTCCAAGCACTTGCAGGATTTATTAAAATACCAATGTCTTTGAAACATGCCCTTGATGAGTCTGTAAAGATCTTAAATTTCATCAAATCGAGACTATTACAAACACGGCTTTTTAAGATGCTTTGTGAAGATATGGGCAGAAGTATGATTGTTGTCACGAAGGAAAGTTCTTGTTCGACCATTCGAGCTCCATTCCGAATTAGGCACTTTTTTCATGGTAAACAGAATGAATTTACAAGAAAGGCTAACAGTGGTTGTTCCGACTTGGATACCTCGCCGATATATTCTCAAAGCTTAACAAAGTGAATTTGTCACTTCACGGAAAACATGTAACAGTGTTCACAGCCAATAATAAGATTCAAGCTTTTAACAAAAAAATTGCAGTTTTGGATCATTTGCATTCGCGCTCGTGAGCTAGATAGCTTCCCTACACTTAAAGAAGTGACTTTTATGTTGTGTAAAAAAATTTGTCAACATTTAGATGATATTCTTAACTCAGTTAAACAGTATTTTCCAGATGAGCAGAATGAAAAGCTTGAAAATTACACAAAGTTTCGAGCGGGTTCCGTGCAGATAGAAAATAGGTATATTAGAAAATATGTATCGGTTAACCAAATGAAACGCTAGGGAGTAAAATAAACAAAAAGTAAAAAAGGGAAATATTTTTACGCTGCTTGAGTGATACGGGTTTTAAAGAAGGAGTAGGCGAAGAGGTGGAGGTGGGGTCCATAGAACTTTAGAGTAAATATTTCCTCAAGTGCTAGATAACGTGATTGCAAAATCACATGAATTTGTAGTATTCGCCAAAACTGATCGAGAAATGATTCCCGCAAAACATCTATGGTTGAAAATGTTTAAGATTCCGATCATTATTGGGGCCCTCGATTACACGCATGTTGAGATTTTGAATCATCGATCATTTTCACTATTGCCTGTTCCTTTGCCTTTTTTATGTTCGGAAGTTGTGATTTACTTAGCAGAATTTAATTGTTTTTAGGACGCATTTTTCTATTACAAAATCCACTTCGAATCTATCCATTTTTATACATAAGCAATTATATTTATATATATTTTATATATTATTTTTATATGCAAATTATCACTATATTTGTAATAATAATAATAAAAAATTATGTTGTACTGGTATGTCACTTCAATCACAATATTTTTGAAATTAAATTTTTTCAAAGTATATACTAGGACAACTTTAAGTATTAAACTATCTAAAAAGTAAATACTTTGAATATTTCCCAGTTGATACTTTAAAGTAAAAATAAAAAATTATTCACACAAATCTGGTCATTTACTTTTACTTAAAAGTAAAAACTTTGAAGTATATACTTTTTTTATTCACTTCGCCCAATAATTAGCAAAATAATCAAAAGCCACGTACGAAGTACGAACAAATATCGTTTTCCTATACACGACCGACACTCAAGTGTCGAGCACATTACGACTCATTTTGAAAACGGTATACGTCTATATTTCACTGAAGAAACTCACTGAAGAAGCTCTCTAACGATCATTCGAACCACCAGAAACGACACTTAGCGAATTTTTGAAACTGTGCTAAAAACCTGATGTTTTGGAGCAATTCCCAAAAATATTATTATATACCGACGTTCCATGCTATTTTACATGGAACAAGTCAGGTAAAAAAATTGATCCACAAGGCGAACCACATCCAACAATCGCAGGCGTATTTAAAACCAATTAATTGGGACGACTTTACAAAATACATCCAAAACAGCGTTAAGGTTTCTTTTTGCTTTTGTTGTTGGCGAACCTTCCAGGATCAACGTATTTCCAATGTTTGCGAATAGTCAATGGACAAGTGTTCAATACATATCAAGATGCATGTCGTGAGATGCAGTTGCTGGAAGACGATAATCAGAGATCTGACACTTGCTGACACAGCATTTACATCCACGCCGAATAACATTCGTCAACTGTTCGCAATTTTATTAACGACATGTTATCTAACATTCATCGGCTTTGTGGGAAAAATACAAAAGTTACATGGCTGAAGACATACTACACACAAACCAAAATCCAAACATTGATTACACGTCAGAAATGTACAATGAAGCTTTAGTGTTGATGGAGGATTTGTGTATTTTAATTTCAAATTGGCCAATAAATCATTATGGTATGCCGTCGCCTAGTCGTCCGGCGGCGGACTTAGTTAACAGTGATGTGCAGCGAGAAGAACATTATAACAATATTGACTTAGCTTCATTTATTGCGAACAATGGGCCATTAATGACTGCTTAACAAAAACCGTATTTATGATCGAATTATGCTGACTATTTAGTTGAGGCAATGAAGCACTAAAACGGCCAAAAGTGCGAAATTTTTTAGAGCAAGACGGATCGGAATGCGGTTTTTTGCATTTGATTTCAAAAATTGTTAGTAAAAATCGCCCATAATTTTTTTTTTTTTTTTTTTTTAACAAACCGGAAATTGCATTGCTGCAGCCAAAAATGCATTCAAAAAATGCATTTTTTGAGACGGCTTTTGGAAGATTAGAGTACTTTGTAAATAAGAGTCAGAACTAGCCTCACTCGGGTTCCCGGTGGTTTTCGAGGTCGCTGAACACGATTATGATGTTCAAAATGACCCACAGCCGACCTGGAGCTCAGGAACGCCGATGAACGTCATCTCCGTGGGACTCCGGGTTTTTTTTGGGTCGCTGAATCGAAATATGACATCGGCGAAAACCCCCGGATACCTGGTGCGCTGGAACCTTGATGCGGACGCCATTCCCAAGAATTTTCCTGACAATATCGACAAAACAACTCGAAAATCATCGTTGGGGCGTTTTTGGGCCGCTGCTTCCAAATTTCACGTCGAAAATGACCCCATGAATGTAGGGGTTCAAAAAAATCTAAAAAAAGATACAGAAAGAAAATTAACGACGTTAAAAAAACCCACGCTCCGTGGATCCCAGTGCCAACTACGGGAGTGCCTGCGCGCCAATGCTGCTTGGCGCTCTACACGGCTGGTGCGGATTTTTTTTTTCCGAGCAGTCGCAAGCAGTACAATGCAATTAATACTTGCGTTCCGCCGTTGCCTGATTTGGATTCAGCGCCGAGTTTCTCTTCTTCCCCGCGTGAATTTTGGGAAATTCCCACGGAGATGCTGTTCAGTACCAGATTCCAGTGCAGCAGGTGTTAGGGGGTTGTTTTCGACGAGAAATTTGGATTCAGTGGCCCAAAAACGCCACCACGATGATTTTCGTGTTGTTTTTGCCGATATTGTCAGGAAGATGGTCGGGAATGTCGTCCGCGTCCAGGTCCCAGTGCACTTGGTGTCCGGAGGGTTCTTGTCGATGCCATATTTGGATTCAGCAACCCAAAAAAAAACCCCGGGCGTCTAGTTTCATTTTTTTCCCGTGTGATTTTCGGGAGTGTCCCACGAAGGTGATGTACATTGGCGCTCCTGAGCTCCAGGTCAGCTGTGGGTTAATTTGAACATCATAATCGTGATCAGCGACCTCGAAAACCACCGGGAGCCCGAGTGAGGCTAGTTCTGACTCTTATTTACAAAGTTTTCTAATTTTTTAAAAGCCGTCTCGAATAATGCATTTTTGACTGCAGCAAAAAAATAGGGGTGACTTTTACAAATAATTTTTGGAAGAGAATGCAAAAAACCGAATTCCGGTCCATCTTGCTCTCAAAAAATTTGAACTATTTTGCTTCATTGCCTCGAGTAATTCAGCACAAAATTGCTTTGGCAATTGCATCGTCAGGTATTGCTGCCACTTTGTTAAATGGTGGACGAACGGCACATTCAGCGATCAAACTCCTATTATACGTTTATAAGAAACCGAACGCAATGTGTACCATTAAAAAAAAACAGCGGAATGGGTGCAGTGCCGCAAAAAAGTTCGATCATTATCTGGGATGAACGTTCTATGGCTCCTACACATTCACTCGAAGCATTGCACAGAACTCAGCACAAATATTTTCTGAATAATTGCTAGATATTGGCAACGGTAATATCGAACTGCATCTAAATATATGCTCTGTCGTTAATTCAAAACATGAATTAATCGGGAATGTCTTCCTGGATATTTGAATAATTACTTGAACCATAATTAGCTCCGTAAACGTGCTATTTTGGCAGCGAAAAATGTTGGTTGACAAAATTAATTTTCATATACAAGAGTCGTTGCCAGGCGAACTGATGTTTCACAAATCAATCAACACTGTCGTTGATGAAAATAACGCAGTAAATGATCCAACCGAATTTTTAAATTCAATAGATATGGCGGGAATGCCACCACACAATCTTTGATTAAAAATTGGTTTGCCAATAATTCTGCTTCGTAATTTCAACCCATCCAGATTATGCAACGGCATAGGTTTAGTCATCAAGTGGATTGGTGTTATTGAAGCAACCATTTTGAACGAAAAGTTTAAGGGAGAAGTCATTATTTTGTCACGTAAAACGGCAATCCTATTCAAATGGCTTCAATTTTCGATTCGTTTGGCATTCGTTATAACAATCAACATATCTCAAAGGCAAACAATGACCGTTTGTGGATTCGGCTTAGAAAATCCATGTTTCTCGCATGGCCAGTTATACGTTGCATGCTTATGTGTGGGTAAACCATCGAACCTTCATATTGGTAAAAGACAAATTGGCAAAAAATATTGTTCACAAAATCGCACTACGTTAAATTTAAATTTAGTTGGTTAAGTTTTATATGAATAGTATTCGTACTTCATGCTTCAATCTGTCACACTGTTCCGCAGCTTTAAGGTATGTAAATAACATTTTATTTGCATATGATTTGCGCATATGTTCTATGTATGTCAAATACATAAAACATCAGGCACCCGTGCTACCAGATAAAATGCTTTCTACATGAAATGCGGTCTGCAAAGAAGGCGGTTTGTGGCAGGACAACGATTGCCGGGTTAGCTAGTAAATTATAAAAATTTAGATCAAAAATGATTTCTCATAGGCCAGAAAATGATATAAAAAAATGCTATATGTAGATATTTTTCCTAATTTCTTTTTCCTACAGGAAAATCCGAATTGATCTGCAGATGACTAAGTGTTATGAAAATCACAATTAGCTCCTGCTAGCCCGTGAGATTTAATAAAGCCGTCAGTTTCCAATCACTATATGGATTTTGAAACAATAAAACAGTGTTTATCAATTTTTATTCTGACTTTTACCAATTTCGAGCTTTTACCGCCGTAACATGTGCACATGACAAATTAATAACGGTATTTCAATTTTATTTGTTCATTGTGAATATACATATGTTTTCGGCTGATTTTCGATACGTTACTTTCGGCTGAGATATTTTAATAAAATATATAATTTTTGGATTTTTGGCTTTCAACTTTTGGTTAATTTTAACAAGGTCCAGGAACTTATAACTATTTATGTAAATATTATTTTTAAACTAAATTGAATTATATACATTTCAGATTTTTAATAGCACACAATGTCACTTTTCACATACCTAAAAATAATAGTTTTGTATGCAAGCAAACATCAAAGCATCATTGTTCACGTAGAAAACAAGCAAACTTACTTTATACATTACTCATACGTAACATAACTTTAGGCTAAATATATACTCGTATAGTATGTTATTTTTGTATTAAACAAAGTTTCAGAAACGTAAAAAGCTTATTTTCTGTAAAATACTTACAGATTTATAAATATATTATGTACTCGTACATGAAAATTAATTTACGTCTGTACATTATTATGCAATAGGAACAGCAAAAATAAAGCTTTATTACGAACCTTTCGAACAACAAACATAATATATTGCACCAACAACGCAAACGCAATCACCGAAAGCTAAATGGTATAAAAACAAATATAATTTTCACTTTAAAGCTTTTTTGTCTTGTTTTTGGAGTCGTTCGTATTGTTCAAATCGGCTAAATGAAAATTGATGTTTGTTTTAATATTTTAGAAAAGCAGCAGAATTCTGTGTATATATACGAATGGGGAAAATTCTACTGTCGTCTCTGGTTATCATTTTAGAAAATATAAAATTTAAATTTCTATTTCTATGTACTCCGATGTCGTCGCTGGGTTGTTCCCGTTTACAGAACAAAAAAGTAATACAAAAACTTTTTTCTTGTGTTCGTTATGTAAACACTTCTCGTATATATTAGGATCTTAGGTTCATTTTGTTCCTCTAATTGCTGTTGTTGTTTTGGTTTGAATCAATGAGGAATTATACTTCTCATGTTCAAAAAAAAAAAATCCTCTTCTGGTATACATACTCGTAGTAGCTCGAAGTGTAAAATAAGTTTAAACATCTACTCGACAATAATCCTATTTCTAAGCACATTGTAAGTACATTCAAATATTTTATGAGAACGAGAAATAAAATTAAGCTCTTAATATTAAAAGCTCGAGTATATAGTAAAAAAACGTAAATTTTTAACGATTTTAAATAAAATCAATATTCAAATGAAGTGGGTGAAAAAAATAAATATATATTTTAACTATTAGCTGCGTGTATAGGAGATATATTGAAGTAGAATTAAGTTTACTTCCAATTCTGGATTAGCATGTTAACATTATATACATCGAGACGTGATTATAATAATGAATTTTATAGTATATATACACATAGCATGATGTTGTAATACCATAATAATTTTACGAATTGTTTAAGTACTTTACTATTTCCATGAAACTGTCACCATAAATATTTCGTATATACCCCTAAAATTTAAGCGATTATTTTGTTTACAAAATAACACTTTATACTGGAAAAAAACTGGTGACAGATTTGATTTTATTATACTGTTCGTCTTATATACAATATATACATAGATGTGTACAAAAAAGTGCTTCATCACTCAACATTTTCCTATACTACGACACGATGTATGGAGTACGACAAAAGCACCTGCCGCGTATAATAATCAAACCATACATCATCCAAGTCTATATACATATAACATGATTAGTGGTTTACCGATATACTTGACTTTGACTTTCTATATATGTTCCAATTTCGAAATTAGTCGTCACTCGGTGACACACTTAATACAATTTATATTATGCTTATACAAAATAGATTGGAAAATATAGTCGTATGACCCCGGAAAAATTATTGAGTAAGATTTATTATTGTGTATTGTACCCGTGTCTGTATATACGAGTATGTATATCCAAAATAGTTTTGGTTGTACACTATTTGACATTTTGATTATAAATGGTATTTAATTGGTAATTTATTTATTTTTAAGTTTAATTTGTTATTTATGGTTGTAGATACATTATGTAAATTGGAATGAACAATATTTATATCCAGTTAATTTATTAAATTATATATTTTGTAAGTTTGGGGCTGGTTTTTATTGTTAATTTGACCTAGAAATGGTTATATTGATTGGTCTGGGTATACACACTGTGTCACCAACTTAATGTTTTGTTTTGTAAAACTAGGCGTATAGATAAAAATATGTTTCTACTTCGTATGTAAATAACATAATGTGAACGATGTGTTTAAGATAAAAATCCATCTTTGAAATAAGAGCCTTATAGATTGTCGCCATTATCAGTCTCAAATTAAATTTTTACCTCGCTATAACATAATTCACATTGAGTATGTTTGTAAATTTAGAGTTTGAATTCGACCGTTAAACGGTTCGTAATTGCCTAATAAATCAAAATATGTTTGAGAATTTAAATTTAAAGTAATATAGGATGCTTACAAGGTAGCCTGAACTCTGTGGACAAATTTGAAAAATTCACTGGAATTCGGGAAACAGTATATAATTTGGACGAAAAATTAGTCAACAAAACCTGCTCTTAACTTTCAACCATCTTTGATTTTAAAATTTAGTCCAGTTTTTGATGACACACATTGAATGGAAAAAATTAAAACGGTTCAGATTTAAAAAATTTCTGAGTTTTTCATTGATTTTGTAAAATTTGTTTTTAAAATATCATATTATATTTCAGTATTGTTATATACATAAATTATATACCAAAAATTAATTTCTCACCAGCGCCCAAGCGGTGAATTTTTAAATTAAAATGCTATGTAATAAAATTGTTGTTTTTCCAAGTCGTTTGAAGCATAAATGATTTACATGTCACATGATTTTATTGGAATGAGTTAAATGTAACAGCTTCCAGCGTCATAACGGTAGCTTTGAGTACTAGCATGTTTTAACTAATTTGGTGACACTCTTCACAACCTTTTCAATGATACAAGGTACATATATAATCTATATAAAAGGAAAAATTTACCACTTGCTCTTTCCAAAACCCCAACTCTACAATGGTAGTTTTGTATACTACACATAAGACACGGAAATATTATATGATTATTGAATAATTAGCTACCAGCGCCAAGATGGTGGATTTTGTGAATTATAAGCGCCTTAGTTTTAATAGCTTCCAGCGCCACATTGGTAGTTTTCGGTAATAAGTTATGTTCAGAAAAAATTATGGCATTCTTAATATATTATATCAACAATATACGATAACTATATATATTTAATAATAATATAAAAATAAGCGACTAGCGCCATAACAGAGGATTTATGAACTAAAGTTATATCGAACTTATTGTCCAATCCAAGACCTTTCAGACGATACACTTCACGAGTATATGGGAAAAATGTAAAGCAATATCGTGGTAAAAGTTTGTATTTTGGATGATTTCATACACACTTAGAAATTTTGCGTCGCTTTTCGATACAAGAGTTGCATCGCGGCATATACGATACAACTTCAAATCGAATTTAGATGCAAAGCTTGCATCGTTCATATCTACGATGAAATTGCATCTAAAATCGGTGCAGATGAATATCGGAAAATCCTCAATAATGCTTTGTCACGGTATGTATATGTATCAATAAAATCAAAACGAATTTTAAACATACAATACATGATAATAAGATATTTGCGTTGGGCTGCATTGAAAAGCAATAGTAAGAGCCGTACCAAATAGTAAAACAAAAATAACCTAACAAATTAAAAAACTTTTGTTTTGTTTTTTTTTCTAAATGTTAACCCATATCCATCTGTACTTTTTTAGATATCCTCTTCCATTTTTGTATAATTTACTTTTTACTTCTCGCATTTAAAGGGTTGAGATAAAATATCTGTGTACATTACACTCTTCAACAATACTAAATATTTTTTTAGCTCAGTATAAATTATCCTTCGTAACCTAACAGGTGTTTCGAATCAACGCGGCTTAGTTTGTAAAGTGATTTACTTAAATTTTTTTGAAAATTACAATTAAATATTAATCACACAACAAAATTTAGTTAATACTATAAGTGCTAAGTTTATAAAAGTGAAAAGTGCCAAAAATGGAAACCAGAAATGCAGTATTTATTAAAATTGCGAATGATAGCATAACCAAATACATTCAAATTGTAAAACATGGCGAGCAATGGTAATATGAAGATTTTGTAGTATCAAGTAATAATAAGTACATATATCTAACTATTCGTTTAGATAATTATCTTATTAACTTTGTGGCTGTTTTACAAAAATTTGCAACGCGTTTAGAAACGTGGTAGATTTTTTCCTATGCGATGCAATTTGTATCATAAATATGACCAAAACGTTTAATTCAATGTAACATACATTGAAAATGAAAACATGAAAAATAAAATAATATACCGTTATTGATGATAAAAAAAATTTATTTGTAATCATATTTTATTATAGCCGCTACCAATATAAATATTTCGGTGTACGACATAGATTCATTTTCGGACGCAAGCGGAGTAATAATTCCAAAAGAAATGTTCTTAAAATTATAGAACAAAATTTCCAGCATCCCCAGTTTCACATAAAAATTAATAAAAGCTTAGAGTCGGCAATAGGAACGCCACCAGTAAGACAAAATTGTTGAATCGGGAGTAGCATTTACATGTCGTCAAACGTAAATTTTTCATATACGACTAGTCGGTGCGCGATGTACAAATTATAATTGCAATGTGCAGTCATTTAATAGACAATTGCTGTATTTCTTTGGGAAGCTTATAATACGAGTATAATGTTTATTCTAGCTTAGAGTAATTTAGTTCCATTTTAATTTAAAAGCAAATGATTCATTTGATTTTTACAGTATCTGTTGGCTTTATGGACAGAATTTACATGAAAATATAAATTATTTCCAATAGGGTAATATAATTTCTTATTATATTTCGTGACTAGAGAAATACAGCCTGGCACTTGTAGACTAGCTTGGAATTGCTAAATTAAAATTAAAATGTCCAATTCGTACGAGGTACCCTAAATCCATTAACTAAATAAATATTTAATATCAAATACGTCAACTTAAATCTACAGGAGCTGGAAAAATACATAATGGAATCCAAAAATGCATTTACTTTGTGTAAAAAAAGCGCATCAGGCAATTTACAAGGGCTCTCTGGCGTGGAAAGATGGCAATCGTCAGAAAGAGTGTCGATTTTCTGGTAAAAAATCATAAACACCATCCTGAACCGATTTATTTTGAAGCTTTGGCCCACGCAATGATAGAATTATTCCCTCAACTAAAATCTACTGAAGAAGACGAAATCGTAAGAAATCGGTGAAATACTATATTTACTTTTAAACATTTGAAATTAAATTGATTTGGAAATGTTTACAAATATGAATTAGCTATTGGTTTTCTAGCCATTACAAGATAATACAAACTTATAATTAGTTCAAACTTTGTCATTAGTTAATAATAATTGTTTGTTTTCAATTTAAACTATTGTTTTTAACACAAGAGCTTCTCTATAATCGAAAACAAAACCGAGGGTATGTCCTGTCAAGACTGCATCGCCTTCGAATTAAACTTTATTCATTAGAGGAAGGTCAATCAACTACCAGAAAACGAAAATCTAAAAATACATTTTTTTGTCAAGAAGAAGCCGTGGAAAGTTCGTATATTAATTTTGAAGAGAGCGAGGATTTTTTAATTTTAAAAAACGCAAACGTGAAGACACAAAAAGAGTTGATTAAAACTAAACTACGAACAACTTTAAAAATTCGAATGGAATCAATTCAATTTAACAAAGATGTCAAATTTTCTAGTACTTTTCCGTTTTTCTACACTTCTCCTGATCTGGTAAATATATTTTTTTTCATATTCAACACCACCCAAGATTTTGATTATAAAATTATTCCCCAGATTACATTTGATTTTGAATTAAGGTACCCAAATGCGCAAAATTTTAGTGACAAGTGGACCACTGTATATAACCATATATACAAGGTATATTTGGACTGGAAAGGAGGAAAATGTTATAAATTTCCTGAAATAGAAGGTATATTCTAGACATTATTTTTTCTGGTTCCATAATATAACTGGCGGTTTTTAAATTGGTTTTCTTTTATTTTTATAAAATCATGAGCTTTTGAACTCTCTTCTTGTTTATTTTCTAATCAATATAACATCACCTAAGAAAAATGGAGTTAAAGAAAATTCCAAAGCTCATTCCGTTAAGAAAGAATATGAAATCTATTAAAACAAATTTAATTATCATTATAGGAAGCTTCATGAATATCTAGTTATCTATTGACTACAGCACTCATTTTGTTTTAATTGTATATTTATAGAGTGGACCGAGTCAGTAAGACCCATTTTATATCTACTAAATTTACTTCCTCAAAACATAGGCGGAGTATCTTCATCAAAAAAATCAAGAGACTGTTTCGCTGCAATAATTAATAAAATTTTTTTGTTCAGAAAGGTAAATAAAAGCATGAAGCATCAACCTCCAAAACATTAACATTATTATTCGTTTATTTTCAGATTAATCTAACAGTTGACGAGCTAAAAGACACCAATTCAACTCATTCATATATAATTGCGGTTGGTGAGAACAAATTAACAATTTCGTCCTATTATTTGTGTGTGGAGGGAGAAATTATAATACTTCCTCCACATTTTTCAGTAATTGACGCTTTCGATTATTTATTTAAAACTCATTACGTGTTCAACCAAGAATTTGATTGTTCAACAAATACATTCTGGACTTTTGTGGAATTTATTTCTACAAGATAAAAACGACGGAGACAAAAATTGTCCGGATAAAAGAAATTTATAGTAAATTGGAACTCGAAATTTCTACCAGGTCTAAAAATATTTAATTATTAAACCCTATAGCTAAGTTATTTTAATGCCAAAATACTCAACTGTTTTTGAACGTATATTTTACATATATGTATTTTATGAATTTTTTTATTTATATTTTTCATACTTAAATAGCTTTTAAATTTTATTTATTTTAACAATATTTGCATACACAAATAATTTATAAAAATATTTGTGGTTATATATTATTCAACATATGAATTGAATTATTTTTTATAAAGAAACATAAGCTTAGCTTTAAGTTAAAAATTAATTTATTTTGCTTTATCTGTAGTAAGCAATTTAATAACTTTAAAAGTTTAGAAATTCACCTAAAATACGTCGAATTTGTTAAAGAAAACACGTCAATAAAATTAAAATGTGTCGTAGACAAAAATTGCAAAAGCTCTTTTATCAGATTTCTTTCATTAAAGAAACACATATCGAAACATAGGACTGTTATTGAGAATCAAACTCACGAGACTGTAGAAATAAATGAACCTGACGCGTCAACGATTAGTCTATTTAAACAAAGTTATATTTTTTACAGTCCAAATTCTAAACAAAATTTCAATTTCGAACAATTTGTACATCATATGTATATTACGATGAATAAACTAGGTTTGCCCGAACAAACTATTTCAACCATTTTAAATGAAACTAAAGTTGTTGTTGAAAATGCTAATAAAGCAATTTCCTATCCACCACAATATCGCAATATGAAACTAATACAGATAAACGAGTTTTTAGTTAATTTTATTTCGAAGTATAAAAGACAAAAACTTTTCAAAAATAGTCGCTATTTTGTTCAGCCAAAAGAAATACCTATCGGTTTCCGTTAAGAGTTTCGTTTCAACCAACAATCATGTTCATATAAAAAAGTTTTAGTGCCAAATTTATTTCAATTTATTCCTATATCGTTAACTATTAAAGCAATTTTTAAAAATAATTACTTCGCCAATTTATTTAAAGATTTTAATAAGTCTCATTTGTGCACAGACGGTTTATGTATAAATTCTTGTTGTGGAGCTGTTTATCAAGCTCTAAATTCAGAACACAGATTTAAAAATATGGTGCTTATTCAATTGTACTATGATGATTTCGAGGTGGCTAAAGTTCTCGGTAGCAAAACACTAATCCACAAAATTGGTGCTATTTATTTTACAATAGTTAACTGCCCGTTACAATTAAAATCAAAATTAACGTTGCACGTCGTATACTGTAATTGTGTGAGTAGGTGAATTGCTGTGTGTGTGTGCGTGCGAATGAAAAGGGGAGTATTAAGTGACCTTAAAAGGACAATAAATCCATTGGATTAATATTTTCTTTATATACTATAAAAAAAAGCTTAAATATTTTTTTCTTTTATAAGAAGCAACATAGAAAAACAATTTTGTTTTTATAGCGTCTCTAGATAAACAAAAGCATAGCAGCGTATGATCAGTATAAATTGAGCAATCTTTGCAGTTGCAGTTGAACCAAAATTTAATAGAATAATATATGGTTTATATATACACCGGGCGAGTAAAAATTGTAGAAACACTCTAAAAACTTGAGAAATAAACTTCTGATCGAGAAACAAAAGACAGATGAATGAATGCGGGAATGAAAGAGTGTCCGATGAAATAGAAGTTTTAATGCCAAATTAACGTTGAAAATCATGACACAGTAAAAAGTATAAAAAATTTGCTTTAGTATGTGGGCGTCTATAAGTTCCATTTAGTTATTTTATCGCCCTAATTTTACGAGTTGTATGGAAATATCTGGTTCAGAGCCTAATTTCACAAAGTTGCTAATAAACGATTTTTTTTCTAACAGTGAGGGAGAAGGGTAACGATCTTAACGTTCCGTTAGGCGTGGCTGATCGAATTGATACACAGTGTTTTTTTCTTCACATTGATACACAGAATTTCACTATTGTGGCTATTTTAGACTTTGTAAATAAAAAACAGTAAATCAAAAGGTTTACTTACCTCTAAATATAATATCTTAAAATAAATAAAAACGAAAAGAAAAACAAAAACAAAAAACATATATTAGGTAATACAAGGCATCTTAAAATATGTATCATGTGTATCAAACACTGCGCCTTTCTATGTTGGTTTTTACCCCGCGCCTAACGAAAGGTTAAACCCACATAGCTTTAATCGAACATATTTAAACTTTTAACGTGCAAAACTTGGATATGGATATCTGGCCCATTGCCCATCTTAACAAAGTTGCCACGGAACAATTTTTTTCTTACTACTCTTAAAGTTAAGCAGGAGTGTGGCAATCTCAGAACCACATATGCTTAATCCGACAAATGTATACTTTTAACGTGCTAAGTACCTTTATCATGTCTAATGTATTTTTATTTCTTACAAATACATGTTCTATTGATATAACGTTTACCTGGCTAAAATTCTCAACATTTAAATCAACGAATTTTGTTTTTGTTTTTAACGTGATTTTTAATAAATTCTGGGACTTCACCAATTACTGTTTATTTCGAATCAGTTTTAACAAATTCTAGGCTGGGATTTTTATTAATTGGTGCTTGCTCGACTTCACCTACATACTACTAACACACTTTCTGGAAGAAGCGATACCTTGGTTCAAATCAAGTAATATGTCAGAACGATTGCAGTTAGTGAAGGGATCAAATATTGTAAAACGTACTAGTAAGCAGCAAAGGAAAATAATATCTTTTAATTTATTCAATTCAGGTAAAAACTCTGAAAGATGCCAAATTTTACGCTATACCTGCCCAATTTTTGCTTTGGAATGAAGTTAAGAAAAACATGATTCAAAATAATAAAGGCACAAACTCGACGAAAAGGATGAGCAGGGCACCAGTTGCGAATCTCCGGTTTCAAAGGACAACAATCCGCTTTTAGGATACTAAGATTTAATCTTGAGTGTTTCAACCTGCCCAACGTTACAAACGGGTTATCTAAAATTGACTAAGTCCATTTAGCTTTGAAGAAGATAATCAGATTGCCGAAAATATGGTTTCCTCTATAATTAACCCCAACCAGTAATTTGTATTTCACAAAATTGTTAGTTGGAACTATAAAGATAAAACCAGAAAGCAGAAATATTGGTTTCTTGATGGTCCTGTTGAGGTAATAGAAAAACTTATTTATATGAAACATTGATTCGCCATTTTCCGCGGGAAATAAATTAGTTTTGGCTACGGCACAACTTAAAGTTGCTGTAATTTATTATTTAATGGATGAATTTGCTCATCGATCGACCTTTCTTCCTGAATAAAATAGAGTATATTTAGAGAGTCTTTACTTTTCGATTTTTATTTGGTATTAACCTCAACATTCTTAGAATCTTAAAGTTGGAACTACAGTCATGCTACTTTGGAATCTCAACAAGGATTGTGCAACGGTACACGATTAGTTGCTAAGGGCATGACAGCTAGCGTAATTGAAGCGTGATCAAAAGATCTTATATGGGTAACACCGTTTTAATTACAACGAACGATCTTGAAATTAGTTCGTGGTTTCTATGACGTCAAAGCTAAAAACTTTTGTACGTATTAATTGAATAATTACGTTTTAAACAAAAAAACACATAATTGTGTCATAGCCAGAAAACTATTTTGCAACATTTCTGATAAAACATTTCAATTCTTTCAGATCGGGGGCTTCACGTGAAAAGTTCCTCTTTAATAACACACATCTGTACCGATAGATTAACACACATTTGTTGAAGATTCGATTAATAATTTGTTTGCAACAGTGTTTCAAGAGATATTTTCTTCTCGTATACCTACATGGGGAATAATATTTATATTTTCGTATAAATACAAACTAATACATGGTAAAGTTCACACGTTTTTCATACTGTGCGAAAAACCAAAAATGTAAGACGAATTTTCATCCTCACATCGACGAGAACCGTACGTATTTAAATAAATAATAAAAATGCAAAACAGAACAAAATTTATTTCACCAAACGGTTCCGCTTTTCCTTGTATATTTTATTGTGTTTTTGGGGGGGTAAACGATAACATGGATGTTTTCTTTTCGTAACGTATTTATTTTTCATTTGTTTACAACTTAAATATTTTAAAATTTATATATTTCTTTCAAAAAGACGGTTTATACGAATGTGTTGTATACGTTGCTCTAGAGTACGTGCAACAACAAAGTAAACGATTTTCTAAAACTTTGTTCCTTGGTTCTCTATACACATATTCAAATCCTATCTGGATTGAAAAAATGTTACAATATAATAATCCGGCAGCTCTGAGATATTTATTAAATATATCTGTGAAACGGAAATCGTCCGTAGAGCGGAAGTGGTGTGCGACCAAAAACAAATTTATGTAATATTTTCGTGTGCACTGGATTTGTACTCATATATAAATCCCTTGTGAATATGCACTGCTGCTCCACCAAATGCTGCTCCACAAACAAAGCACGTAACTAATTTTCCTATTGATCGATTATAAATTATATACCTAACTACTTTAAACAACACGTACTCATATTGTATAAATATATTTTGTATATATACATATTTAATTACACCATTTAATGAAAATATGAATTATTTTAAAATTAATGAATTTTCCGGTATTTCAATTTAACAATACACTATAAGCAAGCAATTTATGAATCTTTTACAATAAAAGCATATTTCATGTTATATTGTTTTCCGGAATTTGCGAATTTGTTATTTTTACAAAAATTTATAACAAAGCTGTAATATAACATGAACTATTAACTATAGCAAGTATTGTTTATAATAAATAATATTGTTCACAATTTAGTTTATATTTGTATTGTGTTGCACAGGATTCTAGGAAACAATGTAAATTGTGCATATCGGAATTTTATAGTATAAAGTTGTATCGTTTTAAATTACAGTGTAGTATAATATTTATTGTAAAAGTAGTGTAGCCAACACTGGTAGACCTGTATAATCTTGCTTATAATTCTTCGTATTTATTCTTTCTTGGCTTTATGTTCATATTTGGAACAGTATTAGTGCGTGTACTACTTTTTCTACTTTTTAGTAGAAAAAGTAATACTTACGAACATTGTGTTTAGAAGTTTAGTTTGTTCCAAGCATTTGCAAAATCACTCATTTCTAACAAAAATTGAAGAAAACTGCGCTGTTTATATATATGTATAACAAAATTGTACCGACTACAACGGCAAAATGTGCTGTCTCTATCAACTGCATTCAAATTTTTAAATGATGATCCATTCGCGTGCTTATTGTGATCAAAGTCAATAAAAAAAATTGCTTTATATAGCGACGATTGAATTGAACATACAAATTGAACATAAATAAATTGGAAGCCGAGAAATTTAAATGGAATGAACTTATTAAAAAACTTAACACTTAATAATTTAAAAACTGTGTACTTTTAATTTTCTACTTCTATATTCTAATTTTCGACAATGTACTTCGTGATTGTGTTGTCGAATAAGTCAATTTAGACGGTGATAATGAAGAACCTTAACTTGCAAATTATGTGTGTGTTTTTCTTTTTCTAAGAATAAAAGAAATTTGGAAAAATGTTTTAAACTTTTATGCTTCCGAGAATCTCATTCCGTTAGAATGAATATATTATATTAAATCTCGCCTCATAAACGATCCACGAGCATTTGATTCATTTTTGAGCATTTGACTAGTATTCGTTAAAATATGAACAACAAAACTAGAATATTCCAGAAAAATTCTATCTGGATACAGCTGATTGAATCTCGTCTCACAGGCGATTCACGGGCACTTGGCATCATATACCACTGGATTTGTTGAAGTTTTGACTACAACATAAGAGATTTATAGAAAAATTCTATGTAGAATAACCTAGATATAGTCGTTTGAGTCTTGTCTCACAGCAAATTTCTCTACAAATTTCTCAGCTTGTAGTCAAAACTTCAAACGACTATATCCATAACCAACAAAATAAAATTTTAAGCTAACTGTTCAATCACGTTATAGGTTTGGGCTGTCTAGTATTGAATCCAAGTCGGTTCTATCCGACTTCGTGTAGTTGGGCAAATACTTACCCCCCAGAGACTTCGGGAAATGCTGCAAACAACCGAAACCGACAACCCTCCTATGCATCTCAACGAAAGTGGAAAAAATAGAGACGTATGTTTGTAGAAACCGGTGGGGTAATAGTAAAAACACGGAACCGAAAGTCGGGTACCCGAAATTCGGGTAATTGGATTCCCTAGTCGGGTAATTGGATTCCCTCCAACGTATGGGATATGTACGTTTATGTTTTTTCCATTTTCGTTGAGATGCATAGGAGGGCTGTCCGTTTCCGTTGTTTGCGGCGATGCCCGATGGTTTCGGGTGTCTCTGGGGGTAAATAATTGCCCAACTACACGAAGTCGGGTAGAACCGACTTGGATTCCCTACTGTCTAGGTTTCCCAACAATGAATGGGATAATATAAAAATAGTAAAAGTTATATTTATAATTTCGGGCTGAATGCTCTAAATGTCATAACAGATAACCCTGACGCATTTTACTGTCGCGGCAGAGATATTTTTTCGGGCTGGGATATTAAACTTTCTCGATAGTTATAGTTTAATATTGCTAATGAACTTTTGAAGTGATTATTCGGCTAGCTTCATATAAATACTTAATTTATTTGCGAGAATCAACGAACTGTCAAAATAATTTATGTGATTTTATAAGTACCCCATATTCACGCGCTTCAATGATCAAAACTTAAACAGTATGCAGGATTTTGGCAATATAAATAATTTAAAAAGAAAGCTAAGAAATTCGCGAGCAACCAGGAATCATTAGAATGTAAAGGGTTATCCAATTCAAGCTTGATAAAGTAAACTTAAAAAAAACACACAAAATATTCGGAAAGTATTATAATTTTTATTTCATTTTACAGATTGATCCTTGCCATTTTTAGTTAAACAAGATATCATTCAAATGTCCTCCACGGGACTTCTTACAGGCCTTGATTCTTTTGAGGTAATTTTCAATGACTTTTCGGCACATTTCGGGCGGTATCTCGGCCATTACCTTACGAATATTAGTTTTCAATTCGTCAAGAGTTTGAGGATTGTTTGCGTAAACATGATCTTTCGCGTAGCCCCACAAAAAGAAATCCAAAGGCGTTAAATCACAGGATCTTGGAGGCCAATTGACATCAGCCAATCGCGAAATCAAACGTCCAGGAAATTTCTCTTGCAAAAGATCTCGATTTGCTCGTGTTACGTGACTGGTTGCTCCATCCTGCTGGAACCACATATCGTCAAGATCATAATCTTCGATTTTCGTAAAAAAAATAATCGGTT
Source organism: Nephrotoma appendiculata (assembly GCA_947310385.1). Classification (NCBI taxonomy): domain Eukaryota; kingdom Metazoa; phylum Arthropoda; class Insecta; order Diptera; family Tipulidae; genus Nephrotoma; species Nephrotoma appendiculata. Next base: position 29,520,127 of record OX371223.1, read on the forward strand.
AACATGCGGCCATAGCGCTCAGAATTGACGGTAACGGTTCGTCCATGGTTGTTCTCAAAAAAATACGGCCCAATCACACCACCAGACCACAATGCGCACCAAACAGTGACTTTTTCCGGGTGTAATGGCTTTTCTACAATCAATTGTGGATTTTCTGAGCCCCAAATTCTACAGTTTTGCTTATTAACGTATCCACCAAGCGAAAAATGAGCTTCATCACTGAAGAAAATTTTGTTCGAAAAATCAGCTTTAATCAGATTTAATAATTTTAACGCGTTGGTCGATTGTTAAATGCTCCATATTCTTAAATGGCAGAATGTCAACTAAATAAATGACAGCGTACTTGACGTTTATCTTTGACAGATGTCGGTATACAGATTTCTACTTTATCAACCTCGAATTGGATAACCCTGTATATGATAACCAATTTTTTTTGTCTTGCTTTTTTTGTCTTGCTAATCCGGGAATCACGTATAAATTACACAACAAGTTTCTGACCGTGAATAAATTAAACAAATTTATATTTATATTTTTATAATATAAACAAATTTCCATACGAAATTCACGAAAAGCGAATTTTACGAAAAATCGCTCAATCCACTATAATCTAGATTATGGTCTTCATAAATCCGGAAATAACGTATAAATTATATTACACGTTTCTGAACGTGAATAAATTAAATATCTTCCGCTTTATCTGTCAATCAATCTATTAAATGAACAGCAATGTATCACATATCTAGATCATCAACTACAAACACCAATCAATCAATTATAATCTAGATCATGCCCCACTTAAATATAAAGCGTGATCTAATTAACATCACCTAATTAAAATGTAGGTCAGATTTCAAGGTCGACTAGCGTACCCCAATCACAAAATGTAGGTCAGATTTCAAGGTCGATCAGAGTGCCCTTTTAACTACTAAAGAGTTTAGATCTGACTAAGTTACCATGCAATAGTAATATATGAATGTTATAAATATCATGACATTGTATCATGAAAATTGTTACTGTCGTGATAGTGACATTTTTTCTGGCAGGGATTGCAATTTCTCACGATAGTGATAGTGATAAGATGTCTAAAACGATTTCGCTGACTTATTTTGACAGCTATAGCAAGCAACAAATGTTTGGGCAATTTGTTATTAAATAATAAAATATAAAAATTAAAATGTACAAAAAAGAATAAATAAAAACATAAAAATGTGCTTAAATTTTCGAAAAAGTTTTGTAACAGAAGTAATATCGATTTTCGATCTGATAAGATCATGAAGTGAACACACATTAAAATAGCCTTAGTTGGCGCCGATATGTTCAATATCGCTATGACTTACTAATTATTTAATTCAGTAAAATTATTAAAAAATTACTTGCACTGGAATTGAAACCAGTGTGAATGAGATGAAAAGTTTGTAAGAATAAAATTTAGTGAGTTGTCATATACTTCACTAGAGTTACGATAACACGGTTGCTCTACAAATATAGAACACAAAATGTAATCGTTATGTAGTAATATTCAGTCGTCATGGCCTGATGAGATGATTGAATTTTTTCATGATCTTATCAGATCGAAACTGGATATTGATTCTGTTACAAAACTTCATCGAAAATTTAAGCTTAAAATAATTTGTTTTAAAAAATATAAAATGTTTAAATAATTTAAAATGAGAAAATAATTTGCCTCCTGTGCAGCCCAGACGGACTGATTGTTCGAAATAAACGTCATACTTAGACTTTTTCCATATATGTATTGCAAGATCACAGTATCTTTCGACCAAAATCAGTTAAAATTTTAAATGGAATAAAAATGTGTTTTGAGTTATTAAAACACGATGGAAATTTATTATAGTGGCTAGAGCAGCGCGAAATGCGCAACGTACAATTTTTTGTATACCTCTATTAATCCTCCTATTATTTTTAAACCTGTAAAATATATTAATTATATTAATTTATAAAGACAATATAGTATTAATAGTTATTAGTTAAGTGTAATATCACTAATGTTTTAAGTTATTAATAATATTTGATAATTTGTTGAATTTCAAATGTGTTTTTCATGTTTACATGATCAAATAAATTTTCTGCTTTCAAATAAGTCACCTCGATAGCAGACTTATTTGAATTTATACCGACTTATTCAAATAAGTCGCTGGTATATGGGACAGAGCCTTAAAGTACATCTGACAAAAAATAAATCCGGTCAGCATTGTATAGTACGATGAAAACCAAGAATCTATTAAATTTGTGAATTATACGACTAATAATATATATGTTACGGTAGAAGCCCGAAATCGGTAAATGTCTGAATAAAAATTGGAAAAAACTGTTTTGTTGTTTCGAAATCTATGAAACGAGAGTCATATATTATTGAAATGGTTCACCATTCCATTCCATGGAATGTTTTTTATGGTATTAGAGCAAATTCGAATTTTAAATAGAAGGGACGAACTGGTTAATTAACTTTCACGGGCTCGCGGGGGCTAATTGTGTCTCTCATTACGCTTGGCCTTCTAATATGGAATAAATGAAACTACGGTGATGTAGGCGGAAGGTCAACAAATATTTCGCAACCATCGGAAGTCTGCGGACAACCGTTTTTTGGTTAATCGTCTAACCGAATTTAAAAAGGTAAAATTTCGGACTCTTACCGATTTTGGACTTTAACCGTAACATGTACACGAAATAAAATGGGCAAGAAATAGAAAAATGTTATCTTTTGGTGAAATGATACAAACTATTCGAGGAGTGTTCTTGGTGTAAAGGACGAAAATGTTGTGAATTTAATGATTTCGTGCTGGAAGCAAGACACGGTAGAAAATCCGTCATCTTTTTATTAATAAGGTCCACAAATCAAAACAATTCTTCGCTTTCTGTGCAGAAATTTAATTTTACAATTTAGAAATTGGTGTCAATTCCTCATTCACTAGTCCTTCAAACTGTGAAGGACATACCGGTTCCAACTTGTTGGATGTCATTAGAGATAAAATTCAAAATGGACAATTATATGGTGGAGGGGATCTAAGTGTTTTGATGAACGCCGACGAAAAAGAAGATGACGGACTAGTTAATTCTAATGACGAGGTATTCCTATTAGATTATACTGATGACATTAACTCGGATTCTTGTACAAGATATTTTGTGGGCTATTTAGTCCATCAAACCTACTAAAAGATTCAGTTATCAAAATTGTGCAATAAATTTGTTAATTTTGTTTTTCTTTGTTCAACCCTAGAGCTGAACACCATAAGTCAAAAGAGGTTGCAGGTTTGAGAGGTTGGCCGGTCTAGAAATTGGTTAGATTAACCTTTTCGGGTTGAGAATCTGCTGAAACATCAGTTCTACTGGTTATTACTGGAGCTTTCTGTTGGTAAATGTTTTGTGAAAATATTTTGTTTAATTCTGTCATCTCTTCCTCAAGACACGATCAAAAGCGCTTTGCAATTTGCTTATGGATTCTTCAATGCTATCAACGTCTACTAAGATAGCTTTATCATCAAAAAACGTTTCTATCTTAGCTTCTTGGTTTTCTATTCCTGGCAGATCGCCCGCCTTTTTAAATATACGTAGCTTAGTCATTGCTATTTGTATGACATAAGTTTCAGTCATTTACAAGTGCATAAATTTTAAGAGATCGATGTCGACAACCAACATTTACGTCGTTGCATTCTATTCTGTTTTCAAATGAAAAAAAAAGCTGCTCAAGCTATGGAATTGACTAATTCGATTTTGAGTGAAAAAAATTGATTGCAAAATTTCGTGGTGGCAAATTTAAGTCTTGAGGACAATCCACGTCAAGGTTACTGCACAATTTAAATACGAAAAACTTAAACTTTTACTCGCTGGAAATTAGTGTTAAACGCAAAAAAAACCTGTAGAACAAGTAGGAGTTACCTACCAAGCAATATCACTTCAAATCAAAGAAAATAAGCTGCTCACAAACAGACAGAAAAAAACAAAAATCGAAGAGTGTATATGTGCAAGAATTTGCTTTCTTTATAGAAAAGAAAGAATTTTTTGCACAAAATCAGTACAGGTGATGAAAAGTGGATTTTGCGTGATCAGCCTAACTACAGAAAACCATGGGTTGCCAGCAATCAACACCAGTTGCAAAAATGAATATTCATGCCAACTTTGTGTTACTCATGTGTTTGCTGGGATTAGAAAGGGGTTAGTTACTACGAGCTTCAGGAACCTGGTCAAACTGTTACAGCTCACAATGGATCATATTAAGTGATGATCTGGAGAAAAAAAATGACCTTCTACGGTCCGGAACAACGCATCTTTCCCTTAGGCGGAGAAGTTTTACAGCATGCGGAGTATTCTCCAGACTTGGCTCTGATTACCACTTATTCAGGTCAATATCATCATGGCATTCACCTGATAACATTTACATTTTCAATAAAGTTGAAGATGGCCAATAAAAGCAGAATTTCTACTTGAACTAGAAGATACTTGAACATATTTTGAAAGAAGCTTTCTTAAATTAATGGTTTGACTATCTTAAGGAGCAGTTTTTGGAATAGCTTTGAAATGATTGGAAGTTAGTAAATTTTTGTCATTTAGTGATTTCTGCAACTTTCTATTGATTTGAAACGTATTTAAGTCTGAATTCTGTGTTAAGTTTTTGCTTTTTTCATGAAGAGGTTTCATTATTTGTTTTGTAATTAAGTAATTTCTACAAAATTTCTTTTCAGGAAGATTAAGATTGATTTCCCCTTATAATTATTGTAATGTCCTTAGCTATTTCCGCTAGTTTGCGAGATGTGCGGCTTCCTGCAAATATCACATTTTGCGGAATAAATTTATTAACCGGGCATTTCATGCATCCAGTCACGTGGAAACCCTCTTTTGTTGATTTAACTATGTACTTGGTCGGTTTCGATTTTTTTTTTTCTTAATAATGATTACAGCACTTTCAATTTGATTAACTTTTTGCATGAGATCCTTAATAATTTCCGCTTTTGTGTAGGTTAAGTGAAGACCTCTTGCCAGAATTTTGATTTGACGATTATTTTTGGTTTTGAGATACGAGCTTGTACTCGGCTACGGTAACCGATTTATAATCGAATGTAAATCTTTATTTCTTTTAATTAATCACGGAGTTCGGTGTTTTCGTTTTCGTGCTAAAAGATATTTCCAGTTGGAGATCTTAATGGTTTAAACAATTATCGGCCTACCACAGAATCAACTCTGCTTGCTATACCAACTTGGGTATCACATGCCGTTTTTGTGCCACTCGATTGCTCGTTTTTGCCAAGTTCTACTACTGGCATTTGGTTCCCGTTTGCACTTTGCTACAACTGAAGTAATACCTGCCCCCGTGACTTGGTCGTGTCTACTAATGTGTTACGTAGTTGTATACAGAAACAAACGAAGCTCTCTGGATGCCGTAGGCTGAGGGATAAATTGTTCAATTTGATGCGCAAAAGCCTGAATTTGATTTGCAAAAGGATGAATATTATTTTGAAAATGTTTAATTTTGACTGCAAGAGGTTGAATTTGGACTTCAAAACCTGCAGAACATATACTCGTCTTAATCGTTAAAAATGTCTTGGCACTGACAACATTTTTGTAACCAGTGTAGAAAATATTTTTTTCGTGTGCATTTTCTTTACCAAATTTCATGTAAATCAGAAAAGTTTTATTTGGTTTGTATTGTATCATGCAAAAATGTTAAAATTGGCCAATTTCTTCGATTACGGTAAACAGTGTTTGTTCAAAATCAATGATATCGTATATTGAGAGTATAGTTTCCTGAGTTGTTTTTCTACCAATTTCCTTACTAAAAATTTGAGATGTTTCTAGATTTCTCCTATATTTTCCAAGTTTGTCTACCCAAACGGCATCAAAGCCAAGATTGACGCCAAGAAAGGTAAAGCTGTGTGTTTGGTGGGATTGGAAAGGAATCGTGCATTATGAGGTACTGCCGAAGGGCCAAAAGATTGTTTCTTATTTTTACTGTCAGCAATATCGCATTTAAAACAAGCAATTCTGTTAAAAAGTCCAGAACTGATCGGCAGAAAGGGCGTTGTGTTCCATTATGATAACGCTAGACCACACACATCATTGATGACCCGGCAGAAACTAAGAGAGCTTTGCTGGGAAGATTTGATGCACCCACCATATAGTCCTAACCTTGTACCATCGGACTTCTATTTGTTCCGGAACCATGCAGAACTATCTTAATGGTTTTACACTAAATTCAAAAGAGACCTGCGAACATGAGTTGTCTCGATTTTTCGCCTCTAAACAGTGATGGGATCATGGCTCCACCAGAAAAATGGCAAAAGGTCATCGATGAAAATGGCACATATTTGGTTTAATAATGTTCATTGAAATAAGAAAATTCTTTGTTCCAATGTCACCCCAAAAAGGCAACGAATTTTTCCTAACCCTTTATTTTGTCATATTATTTTAGAAATGTTTAATTATTTTTTTTTGTTATATTTCTGACCCTATTTTCAAAGTAGAATGAAACTGTGGTTTTTGGTTTTGTAGTAGTTGTATTTATTTCTTTTTGGGGGAGTTTCAGGCTACCAGGCAAAACTATCTTGTAACTGCACCGACAGGTAAATATTTACATAATATGTTTAACATATTTCCGATAAAAATATTTTTGGATGAAATCCTGTTTTATATGATTTGTGGCCTTCTGTTATTTTTCCATAAATGTCTTTCGATGAACAGTTGAGAGTTTGACCAAATACAATATTTCTTACGATCAAATTTTTGCCACACATTTTTTTTGGTATGCCATTCTGCCAGTATCCCCCAGTAAAAAAGTTTCCCAAAATTTATGTAATTTTGTATATAATTCCTTGAACCTTATGTACTCAATTTTACAAAAATATTATAAATTAAAAATGAAAATAAATAAACATATTCTTAAGATAAATGAAATTCATTCGTCTAGAAAAGAGAAACAATATGTATCTTTGTACGTACTCGTACTTCTTAGTTTTAGAAAAATGAAAAAAATAATTTCCTATTTTGTAGGAGTTTTTGCTTCTGTTGTTAACAATAACAAGTTAATTCCATTTTCAAATATCTTAAGAAATAAATAAGAGGATAAAAGATTAAAAAATAGAAATTCTTAAACAAAATTAAAAAAAAAAATACTCGAATGGAAAATCAATAAAAATAAATTATTGAATTGGAAATTTTGAAGTTGTTGTTGCTGTATTGGTTTTTTGTCCATTTCCTACTGAAATTGTACATTATCTATATTTTGTATATATATAAATAGGGACTCGTATATATATTGCTGTATATACACAGAGTGATGAATGTGTCAAAAATCCATTCAATAAATGAAAAATAAATCGAAACAAAAATATTTCCGGTTTAAGGAGAAGGATAAAGTCGAATGGAAAATAAACGAAAAATTTCCGGTTTCAAGCATTTCTGTTGTTTTGGAAAAATGATGCTCCTCTCGCTTTACGATATATGTAGGATATATGTCATATTGATATATAGAACAATAAAATATAATCAGTGATGAGTTTTCGTTTTATTTATTTATTTTTTATTTTTTCCAATATCTGTAATATTTTTTTTTCTGGTTTGGTTTATAAGCATAAAAAAGGACTTGTATATCCTTTTTCTGTCCGTCTATAAAAATATATAAAGCTCCATGACGATGGGGGATGGTAAAATACAAACGGAAATTTGGTGATAGATAAAATCAAATGTCCGTATTATTGTTATGAATTAGTTGGTGTTGTGTGTAGGGGGTGTTCTCCCATATTTTACGTTAATAGCTTATATAGTGTGTAATACTCGCATATAGTATGTGGGTTAGGCGAGTTGTTATTCAAATGGGCAATTAATTATAATCTCTTTCATAATACATAATATAAAATATGAGGCATGTACAATACATATTATAATATATATTTGTAACATTTTATTTTATTTTTGTTTCAAAATGCAAAGTGATATGGGTGTGGCAGATAAAATGTGTTTGGTTCAAGATGGAACGTAATACAATATTCTAGCGAATATATAACTTAAATCACCCGATCACCTTGATTTTTCCCCAAGATAACCCAGATTACCATTTTACGTTATAAAACATATGTAAATAATTAATTAATTTATCCATTTTATCCATTTGACTTAATAAATTGTTTTAATTATAGTGAAACTTGTGACCACCAGAACGTGTCAAAAGTTTTTATCAACAATTACTATCACAGTACTCATTTGTTATGGGTAAGATTTTATAGGGCTGCAGCACACACAAAATAATTAATAAAGCTTTAAATATTTTAATAATACTCACAATTATTGCTTTCGACGTTTCATGCTTACCTGGAATGATATAAAAAAGATGTTTGTAAATAAAATGTTAAATATTTTTAATTAACTAATTATATTTTATTTAATTCAGGCAATCAAATAACGTTAACTTTACAAAAGCAATTTTATTTGAAAGCTTTAAGAATAAAAGCTCGTTTAAGCACAAATTATATGTTTTCTTAAAAAAATCGTTCAAGGAATTAATCCGAATGTAGGACTTGAAAAAGGTTGCTTGATTATAAAGGTATAGCATGGATAAAAGGCTTCATATTTGAAAATTTTAAATTAACAGGAATACCCTAAGGTGTAGGATGAAATATAAATTTATTTATCACTAACCGTAATTTGATTACTACGAACTTGATTGTACTTTAAATATTTAATTTTTGTATTTTAAGCGTTCCAATAAAACTTTGCTTATTTAATTTTAAAATTAAAGGTACAATCTAATACTAATCAATATAAATTCGATGTTACGTTTTTTAACAAAATATTATTGAAAAACATGATTCCAAAATGGTTTCATTATTGGGCAAAATTTTTATCGAGCTCAAGCTTTTCTTATATCACTCTTAAAAGGAAGGGAACGAATAAAAAACGGCCATCGATCTAGCTAACTATCACGCTCACATTATTCGTGTAAGGTTGCCAAATAAGTAAAAATATTTGGATAGATGTAAGTGAGGAGAATGAAAGTGAACTCAAGAACGACTTGCTGAATAGAACATGTAAATAATTTGGTCAAAGTGTTCCTATTTTTTTTTTGTAAAAATGCAAATCATTATTTAACTGGTCCTCATCTGTTCTCAACGATTACGTGGGAGAGACAGCTAAGCATTTTTAAAACTAATCTTTTTGTAATGACACATTGTTGACAGATTATCTGAGCATATCAATTTGATTGTGATGATTAGTAAAATCGGTTTTAAACCGATCTATCCGTAAAACCCATCCAAGAAAAAACGGTTCAATGAAAATTAGGGACCCATGTGATTTATTTCGAACATTCCAAAGATGGTAAAAAAAATCTAATGGGCAATTTTAGTGCAATTTTATACGTTTAAGTTCTTAAAATTACTCAAAATTTAATTTCAACTTAATTTCAACTTCATTTCAAATTTATAGTCAACTACGTATTTTGTATAATAAAGGTGATTTTTATTTAAACAGATTGTAGTAAAGCATTACAAATAAATGAAAATGATTAAATTGAAACTTAAGTTAAAATTGTTATTATAACTCACTAGAAAAAAGTCGTTCATTTTTAACACAAGATAGTTTTAATTACGTGGCTCACTCACCAACTTCTTGATTAAGTCAGATCTAAATTTTTGAGAATGACCGAAAGGGCCTTCCAAATTGAAGTTATGAGAAATAGCAGTACATCTATAGAATGTAAAAATTCGCAAAAAGGTCCTGAAATAGTACATTGTAGGACTAGGTGGGTTCATTTAATTGACTTATGATTAAATAGCACATGTAATAGCCAGACCTGATTCAAGATCTCCAGGAACAGATAATAAAAGCCATCAAAATTTGAGTTAAAATTATATCAATGGCAGTGAAAAATTCTTATGGCAGTTAAAAATTCAAAGCAGAAAACCCGAAGTTGTGAATTTTTAGCACAAGCTGGTTTTAGTAAGGTGCCTCAAAAACCAACATTATGTATACTCTGGCGATAATGGCCTTTCAAATTTTTAGCATATATGACATTAGTACACCTAGCAAGCAAAAATTCGTAGCAGAGAACTAGAAGTCGTGCATTAATAGGCTAGTTTCAGTTAAATGACTCATTAACCGACTTCATGTACTAGTTAGACCATGGACCCGATTCTCGTGGCATAAAATTGCGATGATGTTGTTTTATTGCTCCACTTCCTATTGCAATTTACATAACATAAAATTTTAGATCTCGGAATCGACCCCAATATTTATAACAATTTGAGCATAAATGAAATTTGGACATATTGCTGATCAAAATTCGTAATAAAAAGCTGCAATCGAGCTTTATTACCACTAAGTGGTTCTACTTAGGCGGCTTAATGACCAAATTTATGTATTAGCTGACTTAATGACCAAATTTATGTATCTAAGTATATATGCGATTCACTAGTACAAGAAGTTGGTAATTGAGTCAAATAACTACAACCATTTAATAATGTGCGACAGTACGTGATTCCGGTCTTTTTAGTGTGTGAATTTGGTCTTTAAGTAACCTGACTAAACCCTCCTAGTTTTTATAATGCAGAACAACAGGTGTTCTGGTAAACAATTAAATCTTCTACAGGAACTGATTCTTTTTTTGCTCGACACTTTATGAATATTATCGGCCATTTCCGGAGATCATGATTAACATGTGGCTAGTATATGAAGTTATTTATTGGATCACCTAGTTGAAATCGCAGTTAAAGAAAGAAATGCACAACTCCAGATTTTTGGTACGAATTTTGATTTTCAGGTGAACAACTGATATCGATGTAAATAAAATTCACCGTCTACATATTTGGTTATTATCGAAGAACAAGACTAGTACATAACCTGTCGTTGAATCACCTAAATGAACCCACCTAGCGCTAATACTGCTCAAGTTTGGGTTTTTTGATTAAAGGATTTCGATTTTCTAAGACCACTATTAGTAATAATTAATGACGACTTCAGGTTTTTACTATGAACTGTTATCATCGAGGTGTACTGATACCATTTTAACTCAAATAAGTTTTGTCATTTTTGGAGATCATGATGCAGGTCTAGCTAGTACATGAAGTTGGTCACTAAGTTCTAAAAATTACGACTTTGGGTTTTTTGTTAAGAATTTTAATTTTCTAGTGTATTGATGTCAAATAAGCTCAATTTTGGCTAGTGATTATCGACCATTCTACGTCACTCACATTAAAAAATGCCTCATTGTTTACCTATTCATATAACGACTAATCACAGGTATCGGTATAAACCAAACAATTAATTACTTCAACATTTATATGACGCTGCATTTACAGCAAGCAAAATAAGAAGCTTTACGGAACCTTTTCGTGTAGCCGGTGGTCACCATGTCTGTATCATGCGTCTTTTAATTTGGGAATAAAGGTGGACACAATATTCAAGTATGAACGTGACACACGGCATATTCCACGGCGAATTTCTTTCATAACCGGATTTAGCCAAATATTTTTAGCGGTATGATTATCGTTTAAGGAAATTAATGGATATTTAAAAGCGACATTTTATTTGGTACGATCATGGATGTCACTCGATTTCCACTAGAATTAAAATTATGGACTCCTGGGTTTATTATCGATATACTACAAAGAAGCTGAGCCGGTCTACGCAAATCAATTATGTCGCTGATTACTGATGTACGCTAATTATAGGAATATGTTTTGAACCAACTTTTCCGAGTGCGCCAAAACTTATGTTAACAAACACTGGCAAACTAATATCTTAACTACTGATAATATAATGTAATTGATTGATCCTGGAATTGTAAAATAAAATTATTTCACTTCAGGAAATCGGCACAAACACGATTAAAATTATATACCATTATAGAAAACATCGATTAACCGAAGAGCCGAACTAGGCTGTAGACAGAACGTAGATAAGTTTCGTGTAAATATTTTTTCCGAAGTCATTTTATTTCAGACCAGATAACGTCATTTCTCAATTAATCTTGCAATTCAATCTTTTAAAGCGTTAGCGTATTTAAATTTGTAGTTTAAATGTTGTAATCGGACACCGGATGCTGTTGAACAACTAATTAAGTATCCGTGAGTACCGGTTACGATTATATCCGGATCTTAAATCCTACTTTTTATACTTATTAAAATATTTTAAACGTACAAATCTCACGTATTCGAGGAAATTAACATCACCAGTCCTGGCACACTTTTTTGGCACGGTGTCGACCAAGTAATCGTCCTAAATGAATACTAAATATACTAAAGTGTCTTGGTTAGTACTAAAATCACTAAATTGTCTAGACTGGAAGGACTAGAAGTTTATAAACTGGAACTTTAACTTCCAAAATTATTAAAAACTCCACTTTGAACTGGAAAACTACTGATGGTAATCTCGTATTGAAATTTCGATAGGGAAAACTAGTAAAAATGTATATTCCACATTGTCTATAAATTGTCTGCATACTCTATCAATGTTTGACATTATCTATGCACAAACCAATTCTCTACATAATTTGACCGCAATAAACCCATTCTCTATAGTAATGCACGACATTTGGATTTCTGCTACGACTTTTGAACAGTGCATTGATGTCATTTAAGCTTAAATTTAGATTTATATTATTACCCACTCCTGGAGATTGTGATTTAGTTCTCACAGCCACATAAAGCTAAACATTGTGTCATCTAACAATAACCACATGGTGCCAACATTGCACCACTTCAAATTTTTTGTTACGAATTTTTATCATATATGTGTTCTTAAGAATGTGCACTTTATAGGTTAGAGGACCATCACAACCATTTCTGGAGTTCGTCATTCGTTCATTAAAAACCACTTCAATTGTTCTAAGAATGTATTACTTCAGAAGCTGAAATTTTCTAATTCTTATCACCTTTATGGTGCTAAATAGCCTATAGGCTTTTTTTGTTTGTATACTGATATGAGCAAAATCTGATCTGCATTACCGCTAAACAAATTTCTCTAACTTCTAACATTGTTTCGTAATAAAGGCATCTGGTTGACTGCCGCACAAAAAATTAAAATGTTCGAAATTTAATCGAGGCATTTTTTTACAATTATCTTGACGGCAGAGGTCATCTCTTTCATAGCTGTATTTAACCTAGTACAGTGTTATGATTTTCGTCGAAAGCCGTGAATATATATTACCGATAATTTATTTGGTCTCATTAAGGTTCGATTCCTACCTGAATTCAAATTACTATTTTCAATACAAATAACGGATAAGGAAATACAATTACACAATAGCGTTGAACATCTGTACATGTAAGAAGAAGATTGTTGCATTACCTCCACTCAGTAGGTACGCGAAAACTTAAGCTTGACCAAATGTTACTTGAAACACTAAGTAGTATACTTAGGAAAACGGACTAGTACTTATATACCTTAAGTGAAACATATAATAAAATTTAAAACTGTTTGATTCTAATACTGGCCACGTAAAAGTACAAAAGCTCGTAACAAATTGCATTGCTCTCTTATAATTTTAATCGATTGAGGCAGATAGAGATTGTGGTTTTCATCTGCTGGTATTTTTGTTTTTCAGGTGATAGTTGATACTTTAACATTTTCAAAAAATGAGGGAGTGTAATTTTATTTTAAGACAAAAAAAGTATACCTAGAACACATCTCACTTAATTCCTAAGTCAAAAAAAATAACCGACTTGTTGTCTTGTTAAATCAAAAATTCGTTATGTTCGCTTAAATTTCAGAAAACCAAAAAGATCAACCCTTGCTAAAAAATGTAATCTTCATTGTAAATATTGAAAAAGCTCTTACGGAGTCTGCCACTGTTGGTTCACAGATGCCAGCCGCATTTCACTTGGATCGACCAATTTATGGAAAAAACATTAGTATGATGTTTTATATTAGGTGGAATATAGAGATGCCGAATTTTGGTGAAATAAAGGTTTTTTTATCAAAACTCGTCATTTGCGATAAAATTTAATTTATGATCTGAACTAATTTTGTTTAAAATTAAGTTTACTTTTTTTATTTTAATCATTTTTTCGAAAATCATACTTTTCAAAATAGTTGGCAAAAACGAAAAAGCTCTTATGAGACCGGGCACTTCCGGTGAACCGATTTCGGCCAGAAATCAAAAGCATTTTTAAATTTATGGACAAGCTTAAGTAATATACTCCATTTTGATCAGTAAATCAGTTTGGGCTATGGCCTATGATACAGAGGACATAGCCCAAACATTCATTTGATCGAAAAACTCAAGATCAAAAGTTTTCATAATTACTGTCCAAAAAAAAATGTTGCAAAAATAATTTAATTTTAAAATTTTGGGTTATTCTGGATTGATAGCCAGATAATATTTTTACATCAATGTGAGGTTATCAAGAAGATAGAAGTTTGGTTTCGAACTAATGAAACATTGCATTTTTTGTATTAAAAAATTCGGTCGTCTCATCAGACTGCAGTTACCAAACTACAAAAATATTGAAGATACTTTGAACTAATCAAAGTATAATCACAATGCCTTAGCGAATTATAATGATTCGCTACGCAATTGCCAACCCATTGGTTACTTCGAATTTTATTGTATTTAATGCTAGAAAGAGACGTGCTGATTTTACGCATGCGAAAACGCAAGTTAACTACATGAGCGTATTATTCAAACATTGCGTTTTTATTTTCGGTAGAGTTTTCAATAGACAATAAATACAATTTGGTTTGGAATTTCTGTCAAAATATTGAAAAGCCGTCGTGATGTTAAGCTAGAAACAGAACAAGAGCGACGACGGCAAGCGTCGACGAATAAATAAAAAATATCGCCGCGATATCGGTGTAGCTAACAGAACAAAAGCGTCAGCGTATGGCGATAAAAAAACAACCAAACGGCATAACCTTCTGTGTTTTTGACACATGACGTTGTGGCATTAGGCTACTAGATTGAAAAAAAATGGTTAATAATATGACGGTTAATTGATGCCAACTTATACATATATAAAAAACAGTTGGCAACATTGTTTCGTCGGCAAAAAAATAGAAATAGACTCTAAATTTTTTTCAACGAAAAAATCGTCGTCGCCTGCGTTGATGGTTGTGTTTGTTTTGCATGATTTCGGTGTTTTCTAATATGACAGGCGATTTCGCTCGCCGCCTTCGCTCTTGTTCTGTTTTGAGCTTTAATATTAATTCATGTTATTTTTTTTTATTATGTAGTCAACACTGCGGTTTTTTTAGAAATAGAGACAAACGGAATAACGCAGCCTATGCGGAATACATGTATTTTATTTCATTTAAAGTAGTGTATTCTAATTACATTTTCTCATAATTGAGAAAATTTTCAAAACAAGTTCACAAAAGGGAAAAGCTCCTATTAAAGGTGTCACTTCGGCGAGAATCAATTTTGGTCAAATGTCACTAGCCCATATGAAATGTGGGCTTTATATGTGTCGAATTTTTTTCAAAACAATTTTTTGCGGTTAAATTTTAGATAACTTTCTGAACTAATGATGTTGCGAATTTAATTTAAAATCTTTTAGTTTATAGTCGTTTCTCTCGTAAAAGCTATACTTATCAAAATATTTCCCAAAAAAAACCATTTTGACCAAAGCTCACTGAGATATTTCAATTTATGAAAAGGCTTGTATATATGACCAGTCAAATCATCTGAGATGTTGAGAGGATACACGCATATTTAGAACGCGCACATACTTACACATTTATGCGCTCACAGATATTTACAAAAAAAAAAAAAAAATATAAAATAAATAAATCTCAAGATAAATCTGTAAAAATCTTGAAATAAAAATTTGATTCGCCGGTTTTTCTACATAAATGCGGTCTGGGCAGTACACCAGAAGCGGATAGATTCCTATAGAAATAAAACTTCATATATAAGGCCTTGCAACAAATTGGGATACCCCAGTGAGTTTTTTACCGAATTCGGTTTATCGGAAATGATAACTTTAATCGGAGTTTTTTCGTTTTTTCACTGAGAGTGGCAGCTTTAATGGAAGCTTTTTAATTTTTTTGTGCAAATATTTAGTAAAGAATATCATTTACAAGAAAAACCGTTATGAGCTAAAAGAATTTAGAATGATTTTGCAAAAATACCGGTCCAGATCAGTTTTCCAAAATTTAAGAAAGAAATGACGATTTGTGTAATAAAACTATTTTAAGTGTAAATTTGTTCCTTGCGTATAGCCCATACGGATTGATTAATCGTGATAAAACTTCACATCTGAGCTTTTGGTATAAATTAGGAGATCCCAGTTATATTTGCGCGACATAGGGTCCAACGAAAGTGGTAGCTTCCGCAATTCGGCATAGTAGAATGCCGAATTTGTGATGAGACTATTCGGAATTCAACTGCATACTAAAGTTTTTTGCATTTTCGGGAAATCTTGCGAAATGTGGTGGACATCTGTGTAATAACAGTGACAGCTTCCGTATGTGCATTTTCAATTTTTGCAATGATGATTAATTTTTTAATAATGGTCTTCTGAAATTTAAGCAGAAATAAAGATTTTTGATTATACAAAACAATTTTTATGACATATCCTGTACGTACAATTTTTCCCCTTATACATTAGGTATGTGAAGTCAGATGTTGGTCATATTTTTGATATATTATTTTTAATTTGACTTTACGTTCACAATAACATAAAATGAGCAATCATAAAATTTTGAAAAATGTGTAGCATATAAAAATTTAAAGTTACTTCTACAAAAAATACCTGGAATATATTTTTAAATTTGTAGTTTTTTATATGACTTTTCAGCCCTGTTGAAACACACTCAAAATTATAAATTTTCTAAATAAATAAAAACAAAATTGGTTTTATTTATTTTTATTTCCTGTTACAGCGAGAAAATTTACCGAAAGATGTTTTGCTGTATAATGTCTTATTCCACACACTTACGAAATATTGTGTATACTATTTTAACTAATTAATCAAAAGAGGCCCAAAGTATAGATTCTAACTTAAAAGAAGGAAATGAGTTTCAGTATCATTGAAGATCACTAAACCTCCCCCTAGACACTGAACAGTTTTCGTTATAAATAATTTTCGTCTATCTTGCACCATATCCGAATAAAAGCCTGGCATTTAATAAAAAAAACTCATCCTGTATAGATCCTAAACTGTTCATTACAATATAATTCGTGTTGTAAAACAAATTTTAACACAAATTATCAATTAGATGCATTCAGGTTGTATTATGTTGTCAACATATTTTGGTGTAGCTAAAAGTGGCCAAAGTCTAGGAGTTCTGCTAATCAATATTTCTTTTTTTTAATGGTTTTTTGATGTCCGCTCTATCCAAACTGGCAATCAGGTATAATACTTTGCTCTCATTTTGAGTGAGTTTAAGGATTCAGGCAGCATTTTTCCCAAGAGCTTTTATAGAGTTGGCTAAAAATTAATTAAAAGATGGTGTTAACTGTACCAGATAAACAAATCCACGAAGATGTGCAAAATTTTCCAAGGCGCAGGTAAATATTCAGTTTTTATTACAGCACTCAAAAGTATGAAATTAATTTTAAATATCCTTAGACTATTTAGATCTTGTAAAACTTCGACTTTATCGTTCTTGTAGCTTTCCACAGTGAATATTTGGTTCTCGCACCATGCAATTTTATTAAATTTATTTTTTAAATTTTCATAGTTTAACTTAGTTTTATGACCTATCGTGGTGTGTATTGTAATTATTATCGCCTACATAATGTACGCGTTACATTTAAAGCTTCTGAATATAATATGACGGGTGGTGAATTTTTAATTTTGATTGGCCAAAACGTTGTTTAACCTCCAGATATGTAATCTAATTTTTCTTATTGCATTCCCTCACATGCTTGCCTTTTAAAAATGAGTTTCACTGAGTGTGTTTGTTGTAGATATTGTAAATTTTCCTGGCCAAGCTTCTAAGCTGTTGCTATTTGCCTGTATAATTTACTCGCAAAATTTTTCGAATTCATGGTGTTTTATTCTCTTTCGAGAAAATGCCAATCCACCAAAAGATTTTCGGTTAGGATGAACAATCAACCAATATTTGGAACATTTGGAAGCCAATAGTTTAATTCTGTAGAGATGCCTTTTGAGAACTATTCGTTGCGCCCTGCGTTGCATTGGGGTAATTTTTTTTCTTACTCCTTCGTGATAATCCCAAAATAAATCTCTATAATTTCTTAGCATTGGGATTGAAAATTGATTTCGCTGTTTGGGTCCGAAACTGTATATTTTTCAATTTTTTCTCACAAATGCTAAGAGTAAACGCATCTTGTACATCAAATTAATGTAGTGATAAAATTATAACCAAAAAATGTAGTCCGCGCTTAAAATTACTTTGAACTATAAAATAAAATCCAATTACATAAATCTTCTGTGAAGTTAATTCCTTCCGAAAACAAATCGAAATCCAATTATATAAACTCGTTCAATTAAAACTATATAAACGATCAATATAGTGTTAAATTTAAAATTATTACATCCAACCACTAGCACAAAAAAAAGAATAACCTACATTTTAATATTTCCTGTCACATCCGCTAAAATTTAAATTAAAAACTTTTCCTTTAGATATTTGGAAATTTTATATAAAAACAATGGTGAAAAAACGAAAATTTAAGGAAAAATTATTTGTGTTGTTTTTATTTTCCTTTCGTTTCATATTGGATTATAGCCAAAAGCTTTCAAAACAAAACTCTTAATGATATACTTCGAGAGTTCATGTTGTTTCCTAACTACTTCTTCATTTTTATTACAAATTTTAGGTGATTTCAATTTTATAATGAGTTCCTATATACGACTATTATGTACATATATGAGTTCAAAACTATGTATATCGACATTAATTTTAAAAATAATAAATTTTGTTGGAATGCTTAAAGCTTTCGTGGCGCATTAGGTTAAATATATAATAAATATAAATAAATCAAAATATGAGTTTAAAAAATAATGTAAATTGAAAATTATGTGCCACCATCATACAATGTAATTCATGTTTTGATTTAAATTGCATGCATGCTTAAATTACAATAAAGCTAAATAAAAATTAAATTGAATCTATATATGGTATACATGTATATATGGAAAGGCATCACTCTGGTAGCATGATTCGTAATAGTCATGTTTCACAATTTGTGCTTCAACAATTTTTACTTTATTCCTGGAATGTATTTAAAATAATTTTAAAAGGCAAGAACCAGCATGAATAAGCCGAGTGTACACAAAATGTACAGAACAGACGACTAAACAATACAAAACAAAACAAAAAATCCTTTAAAAGGTAAAGAAAAGGATCACAAATCATGGAAAAATTCTTTCCGGTTTTTATCCTACATATATATACGTGTATAAAAAGGGTCATACCTTTTAACCATCCCCAGTTTTATATAAAAAAAAATTATGTTGCTGTATATAGGTAGGAAGGCCACCATAACTTTTTTCCTTATCTTTATAAGTACGTATATACGTCGAGAGTATGAGACACATACAACAAGGGAAATCGAAAATCTTTCAATTTTTCATTTTGAGCTTTTTACCTTGTTGTTGTGCTATGTTAAATACGAAAAAAAACCTGAAGAAAAATGTAAATACCTACGTAACGTAATAAAAACTTATTTTCATTAAAAATACGACGAAAATATCCTTTCTTTACTTACACAGGATTTTTGTATTTTAAATATACACAAAAAAACTCCATTTCAATCAATCAATGATTGAATTAAAACCGATTAATATGTCTCCTATACTGCAAATGTATACACAAAATATTTGAAATTTAATCTTAAAAAGTGGGGTAGCCTCCCTTTATATATATATGTGCTATATACATATATATAGAGAGAAAGCTAGATTTTCTATTTATATATGTGGGTGTGTGTGTACCTATATAAAGGAAAACAGATTTTCTAAAAATCAATATTTATATAAAAATTTAATTTATTATTTATGTTTATTTATTTCCCTAATTCAATTTTTTATTTTTAGTGGAATTAATCCTAATTTTTGGTTGACTGGAAAATTCTTAATTTTTGCTTGAATACATTTTCTGTTTATTTTCCCCTGTGCGTTGAGTCGTTTTGTGTGTGTGTGTATTTTTAAGTTTTTTTTTTTAAAGTAAACGTTGGTTTGTTGAATGTTTTTCCAGGGATTTCGTCTCAACGCTCTATATACATAAGGTTATGGTATATTACACGAGTATATGACACAGTACAGAATTTTCTGCACGTTTTTTATGTGAGCATTTATTTAGTGATACTCTAGTTATTTTTAAATTTTTTCCGGACGTTTAAAATAAATAGAGGGGATCAATGTTGTACCTTATTGTCTACAACGAAAATAATTATTTCTGTTAGCAATCAGGAGAACGGTCAGGATTTATTTGTTAGGTGAAACCATTTGATGATCGAGAGCCTTATTTTTAGAACACATTTGAAAAGATTGCAATTAAGTTTTTATATAGTACCGTACTGACATACTCTTATATAAATGTATGTGATATGTTAGTACAATTTCGAAAAATGTCGATGACCATCGACACTTTACGATGAAATTGCCTCGAAAGTTCACAAGTTAAATTTCATAGAGTACCAGCCTTGCTCGGTCAAATAAGGTTGAATTGGAAGTTTTTTGTGCCATTAAGGATAAACATTTCAAAATTGGTACGTTAATCTTTAATTCTAATACCGTGAAAAAATCAAAGCTATACATTACTCAAAGCCGTAAATGATATTATGATAAATTAGCATATCACCAAACAATTAATCACAAATTTTTGCTTTTTTTAACCGTAATTTTCAATGCTGTACTAAAGAGTCGATATTTCTTTCAAACGGCGTCGAAATTTCTTTCAACGACGTATTTTTGATATCGCGCCTATTTCTTTGATTTCTGAAACTATGGAGAAAAAACCTTAAGCATCATACCAGATTGTTTATTCCAAAAATTAATGTGTCATGTGTTGGACCTGTTTGTGTATGTTACGTAATTTCCTATCTCAAAAAGTAGTAATCGAATTTTCTGTATCACAAAACGGGTTCAAAAACAATGTTTGTTAAAAATAATACGAAAACTTTGGTATAAAATTTAAATTTTGTTAAATGACATGGACCAATTTTCTTGTCAATTTAATTTAAAATCTTTTTGGCTCTAATATGTTGTTTCTTCGTAAAACTTGTATTATACAAACTTTTTTACAAAAAGGATTTTACAAAAATAAGCCACTTTCAAATCGATTTGCCGAATCCGCCAATTTATCAGAAAACCTTAAATATGACATTTTATGTCATTCACTCAACCTGTTTGTGAGTTGGCCGAATTAAGGTAAAATAGCAGTTTATTATCCAAAATCGTTATCAAGCTAAAATTTTGGATGTGATTGGCACCTTTCTCTACTCATTTTTGTACGAAGTTTAACGTTGAAGTTTCATCCAAATTAAACATATTCCACCTCCAAGATCATTTTTCGGACTTTGGCAGTGTAGCGAATGATAAATCTGCAAAAACCTCGATATTTAATGTGACTTTGTAAAAGAAAATATTGACCTCGCTACACTTGGTTCATCAACGACTAAGCTCTATTCAATGTAAAAAACCCGCTTTGTTTCAATCAAATTGGATATTTTCATAGCATACCAACCGAGTTCCAGACTATTCGTTTGAGTAAGGGTTTTGTTCTATTTTGTTTCGGAACTTATTTTGGAATTATATCATATGTGTTTAACATAAAAAGAAAGTTATATCTCAATCGGTAAAGAAATGGCTAAGATTCATTTAAATAAACAATTTTTCACAGGTATGTCCAAAATGTATTTCTGAGTTCCATCCCTTTTGATAACGATTACATAGGGGACGTTTGTGGAACAAGACACAGCATACTGGAACTACACAAGCCATCTCTCAAGATGCAACATCAAGCAACCGAAACATCAAGCAACCGAAACATGATGCAACAACTTAAAATGTAGCGCAACATCATGCAACATCACGAAACATGGGGCATCCAGGTGCAACATTATGCAATATGGCGAATCATCATTCGACATGATTCAACATAATGCAACATGGTGCAACATGACGCAGCATGGTGCGGTACAATATTTCGGCTTATCCGGGGAATCCAAGATTATCAAGAAATCAGCACTCCTTTTAATTGTTTCCTTTCATTCGAGAACCGTTTACCCTAAATTGTATCAAAACCGTCCATGCGAATTGTAAATGTCTAAAGAAGGCTTCATGGTGCCTGCAGATAACCGCCATATGAATTTTCCCGATAAAAGTTCATAAAAATCAGTTTTTACTAATCGAAAATGCTCTTTCAGCAATTCTCTATGAAAATCGTGCGCACCGGAAAAACTTATGGTAATGATTTTTCCGTAGTCAGTACCTATCGCATTCAACTCCTGGCACTCGAAAACCCTTCATCGCCAATTTAATAAAATTCGAGTGAGTGCAAGGAAAATTATTGACGGGCACCTGCGGCCAACCGTTTGATGCTCTGAAAAAATTTTCCGACGGTATTCAAAAATCGTTTTCGTGAGCTACCGAAAAAAAATAAAATTGAGCAACCTAAAAAATTTATTAAAACCTAAAACTGTGCGTCACTGAACTACCATCCAAATGGATTTTCCAGAAATTATCACCGATCGCAATCGATTCCTGGCACTCAAAACACTCTCTTACCAATTTTTGTAAAAGGTTTAGTAGCCGAAAATAAATTAATGTAGGGCACCCGGGTCTACGGTTCGATCCTCTCAACGAATTTTCTCGAAATTGACTCAAAAATTACAATATTTACGCACATGCTCCAGCCGAACTGTTTAACCATTAAGGCGTGCTGCATTAAAAGGAGTACATGGTAGTCAGGTGGAACCAAGTTTAGTGAATACGCCGCGTGTACGGAACTTCACATCCAAAGTTCAAGAGGATCTTCTTAGTAAGGCGAGCAATTTAAAGCCAAGCATTTTCATGCATCAGTGTGACTTGCCCGCTTCCTTGCCCAGTAAATCGTCTTTTCTGATCAAGTTCTTGGCAAAGCTGTATGTATAAAGTTCTCTTGCGATCAATCAATCCGTTTGGGATGAATATGTCCGATTTTTTGTTGAAAAACAAATATTTGTCATCAATTCCAGATAAACTATGGAACATTATTTGAGGCCGATATTGATATTTGTCTTAATTTTAATTTAGAATCGTTTAATTCATAAGTTTTTCTGTTCATTCAAGTTTTTCTCGAAAATTATCAAAATATTTGTAAAAAAGAAAAGCTCTTATGGAACCTGCCACCTCAGGTAGACTGTTTTTTGTCAAATATCACTGGGATCTACAAATTTATGGAGAAAACTTCAATCAATCAGTCTGGTAGCTGGCATTTCTAGCGGGACCTCCTAATTTGTAGAAAAAACTAAGGCATGAAGTTTCATCAAAATAAATCAATCCATCTAGCCTGAGCCGTGGCCAAATTTTTGTTGAAAATTTTTTTACGAAGCTGCCAATTACGGTGTACCAATTTCGGCATTAAATCACTTTAGTTTCCCAATTTTTGGAAAAAAGTTACGTGTGCTCTAATTTTGCCCTAATGTACACGCACACTCGGACATGCAAATATTACTGAATTTTTTATGGGAAAAGCTTAATTTTGAAACTTCCGTCATATTAATCAATCAGTCAATACTTCTGCCACTTTCGGTGCCACTCACAGTTTGTATAAAAGCTTAAATATAAAGTTTCTTTCCCATGAATAAACCACTAAAGCTGTTAAGGGACGAAATTTTGTAGAATTTTTTATTCCAAAATTAGTTATTCGCTGTTAAATTTTAGAAAATTGACCTTGGTCGACATTGTTGTAAATTTAATTTTAAATATTTTAGTTTTTAATCGTTTTTCTTGCAAATGCTATTCTTTTAAAAATATTTGCGAAAAACGAAACGTCTTTTGTGGAAGCTGTCACCTTTTACTAGTGGAACAATTTCGGCCAATTTCACTGGGAATCAATTGGTCAAAAAATTTTGACCGAAGTTTCATTTCGATCAATCAGTCTATCTGACCACCTGTATAGGGCCAAATTTTTTTTGAAAATAGTTTTTTGTCAAAAATGGTTTTTTTTTTGGTGCAATTCTAGAAAAATATACTATCGTATTGTGGCCAAATTATTTTTCTCTCTATTACTTTCAGTGGGAAAACAAAAAATCATAAGTATGAAGTTTCATCCCGATCTGAAAACCGTCGTGGTTGTAGAGAGGAGACATACATTTATTATACTTATAGCATACACGCAGACACAAATGCTTTTACAAAGATTTTTAAAAATGAATCTTCGGCTGCCAAAATCTCGTGGTCAAAATTTTTCATGATTACTGTACTTTATTTATTATGAAAAATAAAGTAAAATGAGTAAATCGTGCTATCTTAAGTATATCAGGTATTTGGTTTGCAAAAATCGAATTTACTAAAAAACTTCAATATGAAGTGAAAAATAACCTTCCGCTTTAAAAAAATATTTTTTGTGAGGGTTGTTGCTTGAAACTTTCGCGCTAAAATTAACGGCATGGTATATGCATTCTAAACTTGTACTAACACTCGTTTAACATGCAAGTACACAAACACACAACTGAATAATATTAACATGGACTAATTTAATTGGTTATTTATAAGCATATTACAATAATAATTGGCAAAAAATAGAAACAATTAACTCCTTTTTAAAATCATATTAATAAATTATTGTGTTGATTACATAATACCAAATCACTGTCAGTCATGAAAACACGTTACATGAAAGCAAAAATCATGAACATATTTAGCTTTTATGTACATAAAATGGTGTTAAATGTATAGAAATCCTAAAAAAAAAATCATTAGCTATACGTAATACATATTAAACCATTTTATATATAGAAAATATTTATGACAACGATAAATATATTTTCTTAAACGGAACGAGCAAAACTTTTATTAATTTTACATTTGAGAGTTAAACATAGTATATTATGCGGCAGTGTATTACTCGTATAACCCCGATTAGACTAAACTTGGATAAAAATGGTACAAATTATAAAAATTGTTTCTCATTAGTCGAATGAATAATAATAAAATAAATAAAAATAAACCACTTAAGAGGCTTAATAAAAGTTATAGGAAATCGTTATTGTAACACTTTAACAAAAAAAAAAATCGAAAACTTGGTTATATGCAGAGAGACTAACTAGCAAAATAAAAATAAAATTCCGCAAAAAGAAAATTCATTAATTTTATTTTCTTCGACTAAAAGCAAACAACGCAACCAAGGAATAAGCTAAAACCAACAACAAAATGATCATTAGCAATTAAGTTTTTACTTTATTATTTTATTTTTTTTTTATTTTGTGTGGTGGAGCGCTTCTATTATTTGTTTTTGAAAATCTGCTTTAAGTACATTAAAGTGGTATTTTCCCTAAAATAAAATGTGAAACAAAAGCGATATAAAAATAATGTATAGTCGAGATTTTTCCCAATTGGTTTTCCCTGGTGCTCGTACACAAATCTTAGATAAGCGTGTAATTGTATGATTTTAGAATTTCAGAGCAGAAATAAAAAATATATTTTAGAATAGACGAGATTAGACGAGAACTAATTCAAATTTTATAAATCAATCAAATTAAGTAAAATTTTTGAAGCTCCATGTTCAGTTATAGAAATTTAAAATTACTGACTAAAACTGATACTGAGAATTACTAGTAAAATAAAATCGTTATGATCTATAAATCTTCCAGATGAAAACTAATGCAGTAAATATCATGAACAATTCCAAATTAACACAGTAAATATTGCCATTAAGGCGAACAAAACATTTTCTAAGGCTTCGTTTAAATAAACTAAACAGATCATTTTAAACAAAGCGTCGCACGCCGTTGAGCCCCTGCTTCTAACTTTTTTAAATTTTACTAATACAAACATTCGGAACATATCCACAACACATACCCAAATCCACGTTTTAAACCCTTTCAGTCGAAATTTTTTGCCCACCATTGGAAAAATATTTTTTTCTAGAATTATGATTTCTTTGATATTGAATTCAGTTAAAATCAAATTTATCCAAAAACAATTCATTTGAGGAGCCCTTTGAAATTTGTTTTAAATCATGCAAAAGGTAAAAGCAGTAAAACCAGTATTTTTTTTTTTGAATCTAGGAACCACATATCACATTATATATTTCTAGAAAATAATAAATTATAATGTTCCAAAGTCACAACATATTTTTTTGCGAAATAAACTAAATTTATTTATATCCAATCCGGAAGTTAATACGACATTGCATAACATTCATAGTTTTCCAGGAACCATTGCCTTTGGGATGCCTCACATATTTCTTGCAACTTTTTGAATATTTCGTGGTTGCCGAATTCAAGGATAGTCGTGTTAGTCATGAATGTCCTGGTTGGAAAATTTGTTTTGCTTGTTGCAAAACTATTGCTGAACCGATACCAAAATTAAATTTGTTTTTTGAGTAATCTCAGTACTTGCACCCTGCTATATAATAAAATCGTAAGGTTTACCACTATTAAGGAAATATGATAATGGTGATACATTGGTCTTGTTATCGGAATAATCCATTTTATTTTCCAATGGAAGACTTGAATTTACACGCCATCTTATTTTGGACTTATCGGTGACTACTGGATTTGCAAAGTTATAAATGATCTAGAATTCAACGTTTTATACCATCAATGCTGCAAAGTTTTGAGTAGTACCCGCCTCCGCTATTAATATTGTGGAAGATTCGATCAGCTCTGGTTCGTCTTCCGGCTCTTCGAAATCTAAGTTGCCAACATTACCATTATAATGATGTTGGTCTCGAATCACATCACGTAGATTGAAGAATTTATATTTGTAAGTAACTGGTAGACACGTCGATGCCATTTTCTCTGCAAACGGTTTCTTGATTAATTTGATTGGAATTCTGTGATGATGAATAATCCAGATCTTCAGTATGTGACAGTTCTGAATCGAATGCATTTAGCATACTAAAAATTTCCTTTTCAGATAGGTATAAGTTCCTTTTTTGAACACGGTCCGCCTAACTTCTATTGCTTTTATAGAAGTTTACTAAATAATATGAACTTTATTTGATTTGGTCTCAAATGATTCCAAATTTATATATTGCATTATTTGATAATACACATCCGTTGATTTGGAATCAAATGTGTACATGAACTTTAGTGGCAAATAAGAATTATTTAAATACCATTTTGGGTCAAATTTGGGGTTTATATGATTATTAGAACTATATGGATTATGGAACTAATTTTGTAGATTTCAAATGATTTTAAAGTTTCTGTTTTGTGAGTTGCCATGAATCAATAGCAAAATTAAAAAAATTTGAACGAAATATTGATTTTTATGTTTCTTTCAAGTTTGTCGATTTCCAAAAAGCATACGAAAGTTACAGTCCTTTTGCACATGCATATAATTTAAGTAGGCACATGCACATGCACATGCATAGTAATTTAAGTATTTCCTACTTTCTTAAACTTTCATTGATAATAAATGCTTGAAATCAATATCAATATCAATATCAATCTAAATCTAAATCTAAATCTAAATCTAAATCTAAATCTAAATCTAAATCTAAATCTAAATCTAAATCTAAATCTAAAACTAAATCTCAATATCAATTTCAATTTCAATCTGAATCTGAATCTGAATCTGAATCTGAATCTGAATCTGAATCTGATAATCTGAATCTGAATCTCAATTTCAATCTCAATCTCAATCTCAATCTCAATCTCAATCTCAATCTCAATCTCAATCTCAATCTCAATCTCAATCATCAATCTCAATCTCAATCTCAATCTCAATCTCAATCTCAATCTCAATCTCAATCTCAATTTCAATTTCAATTTCAATTTCAATCTCAATCTCAATCTCAATCTCAATCTCAATCTCAATCTCAATCTCAATCTCAATCTCAATCTCAATCTCAATCTCAATCTCAATCTCAATCTCAATCTCAATCTCAATCTCAATCTCAATCTTAATCTCAATCTCAATCTCAATCTCAATCTCAATCTCAATCTCAATATCAATATCAATCTCAATCTCAATCTCAAACTCAAACTCAATCTCAATCTCAATCTCAATCTCAATCTCAATCTCAATCTCAATCTCAATCTCAATCTCAATCTCAATCTCAATCATCAATCTCAATCATCAATCTCAATCTCAATCTCAATCTCAATCTCAATCTCAATCTCAATCTCAATCTCAATTTCAATTTCAATTTCAATTTCAATTTCAATTTCAATTTCAATTTCAATCTCAATCTCAATCTCAATCTCAATCTCAATCTCAATCTCAATCTCAATCTCAATCTCAATCTCAATCTCAATCTCAATCTCAATCTCAATCTCAATCTCAATCTCAATCTCAATCTCAATCTCAATCTCAATCTCAATCTCAATCTCAATCTCAATCTCAATCTCAATCTCAATCTCAATCTCAATCTCAATCTCAATCTCAATCTCAATCTCAATCTCAATCTCAATCTCAATCTCAATCTCAATCTCAATCTCAATCTCAATCTCAATCTCAATCTCAATCTCAATCTCAATCTCAATCTCAATCTCAATCTCAATCTCAATCTCAATCTCAATCTCAATCTCAATCTCAATCTCAATCTCAATCTCAATCTCAATCTCAATCTCAATCTCAATCTCAATCTCAATCTCAATCTCAATCTCAATCTCAATCTCAATCTCAATCTCAATCTCAATCTCAATCTCAATCTCAATCTCAATCTCAATCTCAATCTCAATCTCAATCTCAATCTCAATCTCAATCTCAATCTCAATCTCAATCTCAATCTCAATCTCAATCTCAATC
Organism: Nephrotoma appendiculata; assembly: GCA_947310385.1. Lineage (NCBI taxonomy): Eukaryota > Metazoa > Arthropoda > Insecta > Diptera > Tipulidae > Nephrotoma > Nephrotoma appendiculata. The sequence goes on from OX371223.1 coordinate 29,548,947, forward strand.
TCAATCTCAATCTCAATCTCAATCTCAATCTCAATCTCAATCTCAATCTCAATCTCAATCTCAATCTCAATCTCAATCTCAATCTCAATCTCAATCTCAATCTCAATCTCAATCTCAATCTCAATCTCAATCTCAATCTCAATCTCAATCTCAATCTCAATCTCAATCTCAATCTCAATCTCAATCTCAATCTCAATCTCAATCTCAATCTCAATCTCAATCTCAATCTCAATCTCAATCTCAATCTCAATCTCAATCTCAATCTCAATCTCAATCTCAATCTCAATCTCAATATCAATATCAATATCAATATCAATATCAATCTCAATATCAATATCAATAGCAATATCAATATCAATATCAATAACAATATCAATAGTAATCGGAATGATTATTAGGAATTACTATAAAAAATATAGTTAGCTTTGTCACTAGTTAGCTTTTATAGATTTTGTCATACGTGGTTGATATCCGATGTTTAAGTTGTTAAAATCAAACAACCGTTTTGAGTGAACACTTTGAGCTTTAAACCTTATGTAAATAAAGCACAAAGAATTGCAGTAAAATGTAGCCAACATATTGATATATATCGTATGAATCTACGATTATTTAACAGTTGATTGCTTCCATAGGTTTTCTTGTAGCCTCACATGGTATTTTTATTGCATTTGACTTATTGTAGATGTATAAAAACACGGGTTTAGAAACTATAAAAGTTTAAATTTCGTTGCTGAAGATAAGATTATAAAATCTTTATGACACTTATTAGCAATTGTATTTAATTGGAAGTAATAGTTGAAACGGGAAAACCTCATCTTTCGCTGACGATTGATAAGAATTTTTCGATACCCAATAATTATCCCGTGTGGCTTAGGTTCCCGAAGCACAAGCAGCTAGTTAAAATTGTCGTCGGGTTTGGGGTATAAATTGCAACCTAGGTACCGCACATTAGCGAGTGGAGGCTTGACAACACATAATATGCCGTCTGAAAAAAAGGTCAAAAAATTGGAATTCCCGGATCACATTTGGGGGATCAACATATCGGGTTAATAACCCGTGGTTGTTTTAAATGAATGTCTATGGGTATCAAGTATGGTGATATGTAATTGCAAGTGAAATGGCATAGGTGTAATTTTTCTCACTTGTCTTTCAATAAAACATCAGCTGAAACTTTTATTTTGTTAGTTGCAAAATAACTTTCAAACGATACAGTTAACGATACATAAAAAATTACATTTTTTTTTTATTTTGTAAAATTACTAAAAAAGTATTAGTCACAACACGCACAGGTTGTGACTAATACTTTTTTAGTAATTTTACAAAATAAAAAAAAAATGTAATTTTTTATGTGTGGTTTTATGACATGTTGTAATTCGGTAAGTAAATGTCACAGACATATGAAATGTGTTTCGAAATCCATAGAAAAGATTACTTTTTGATTATTACAACCGATTTATAGGTTATGTCTACGTTCGTGTGTGTTATTCTTATTCAACCGTTTTAATATCACATGGGTGAAATGGCATTTTCAACTTATAGGACATATGCGGTACACTGCGCCTATAATAAAATTATTTTTTTATTTATATCATTAAGTTTTTTTATTTTGTACAGGAATGCCTACAGATATAAACGAAAAAAATCAGCAAGATCCAGTTAGACAGAATCACAATTGACAAATGCAATCGAAAGCATAAACAAGAAAATGTCTACAATTAATAAAGCGGCCAAACAATATAAAATTCCGGGCACTACGTTACGAAGACATTTAAAACTAAAAACCAGAACCAAACCCACTATTGGATCTCCTTCTTGTTTGGGCACAGAATATGAGTCAAAATTAGTATCACATAATAAAAAGTTGCAGGCCTATGGATTTGCACCTACTAGAGATGAAGTTTGTTGTATGGCTTTTCAATTAGGTGACAAATGTAAAATTAGGCACAATTTGAATTTACGAGTGAAAAAAGCCGGAACAGGTTGGTTTACTCTTTTCATGAAACGTCATCAAAATTTAGCTTTAAGAAAATCAGCAAGACTATCAAAACCACGTGCTGATGGCATGAACAGAGATGAAATAATTGCATATTTTACGGTATTGAGGAACATTTTAGAAGAAAATGGACTAATAGATAAACCTGGGCATATCTATAATGTTGATGAAACCGGTTGTCAATTAAATAACAAACTTGGATATGTGATTGCTGAATAAGGGCCAAAAAATATAACTAGCATAACATCGGCTGAGAACGGATAAACAATTACCATGATAGTTTGGAAATATCCTTCAACCAGCATTTCCACCAGCGTTTTCAAGGGAAAAAATAAAAAAAAAATAGAATTTGAAGATGGAATGCCCCCGGATCGGTTATTTATATGAGTGCAAAATCAGCCTACGTTAACCGCGATATATTTTTTATTTGGTTGAAAGATCATTTTTGTGTTAGAAAACAGATGGGCAAGGTGGTTTTATTATTAGATGGCCTTTCGCCCCACTTTAATAACATTGAAATGCTTGAAGATGCAGCCGAAAATGATGTGATCCTCTTGTGTTTATTACCGCACACTACTCAATTTTTGCAACTCTAGGATAGAGTATATTTAAGTCCTTCAAATAACATTTTTATGACGCATGCAATTTATCCATTAAAGCCTGTAAATTTATTATCCAAAGCTTCGAGCAAAGCAGCTAATACAAATAACGGCGTGTCGGCATTTTCAGCAACGAGCATTTACCCGTTCAATCCAGATATAATATTGGAATCTGATCTCGATAGGGTAACAACTAATGCAGAACCAATAATGGAATTCGTAGGTTCAACTACCTCAGCCACAACTGCTGTTGGCAAGCTCAAATATTACTCAGCAAAGCAGCCTTATAACACTAGGCAAGTTGTTAGATATAATTTCTTCAGTGCCTGCAACATCAACTGTGAGTGTGCGTGGGGAACGTGCGCGAGTTTTGACTTCTATCGAAAATTCGGCTAGAGTAAACAAAAAAAAGAAATAAAAAGGTGCTTTAAGCTAAAAGAAAGAAAAAAACCATAACAAAACTCCAAGAATAAAAACAGAAAATTAACAACAGACACAAATGTTTCGTCTTTAGAGGAAGATCAAGGACCGCTTGAATTAAATGATGATTCCAGGGGCGCTGAAGATTTCAAATTAAATAATTGTGTGGTAAAAATTATTTTAAAACAGAGAAAACAGACGAATGGATTCAACGAATGGATATAACTATCAACAAATATACTATCAAGCAATTTTTGCCCCATCAACCGACAGTTAGGGTGATATTGTAATTTCGAGTTACAGTTAATTTTTTTATTTTTAAGGTGTTTACATGAAATTGATGTAATTTTTATAATTGATATTTTTTAATGAATAAATGTAAAGTATATTTATTTTTGTTTCAATGTAAAATCGCACATGTTATTGTACTTATTGCAAATTTTCAAAAATGTCGCATATCTCCCTACTTTACTATATTATCCCAGATAAACTGGATTAACAAAAGCAACTCGCATTTTACTATTTTGGTATTGGTAAATTTTATATTGGCGAAGCGTTGCCAAGAGAAGAGAAGCCCGGTGCCGAAACACTTGCTCACCAATGGTTCCTATTGAAACGCTAACATAGGCCTCGCCAATTGGCCCGCACAAAGGTTTTCAGGTTGTTATTTCTTACTTGACAAATTAAATACTGGTGAAGCACAGCAAGATTTCCTTTTTTATCAAAACTTAAAACACAACAAGGTTTTCTTATAAATTTAGTACCACGACTTAAGCTCGGCGCTTAATTAATTATACTTCGCGCTCGGCATTTGGAAAAATGAATTTCACTTCTTCAATCCAAAAATTTATCACGGTATTTATACAAAAATTAATTAAATGATTAAGAGTTGAAATAAGTATTTTAGGAAAAGAGTAGAATGCTCTTTCCTATTATCATCAGTTAAAATGTCCAAAACCTTCGGAGTGCGAATTTCATATGATATTGCATGAAATATACATTTGGATTCACGATCACAGAGCGGTAGATATATGATCAGTATTTATTATGCTTTGCCACAATGTTTGAAAACCGTCACGTTAATATATACGACACTTGATTATGTTAAAGACCATTATACAAAGCAAGGAATATTTCGATTATTATCAAGCGTAATCCCAATTTTGTGCTAAACCTATACCTCCTTATAAATTATTGTCATTAAACCGTTCGATCCCGTAAACATTAATTAACACCTAAAGCTCTTTAATAAAAACAGATTTTACTTAACATAACTTTCGGTAATAAAAGAAAATTTATAAGAATTTCGAAGGAAGTGATAAATATATAATATAAACATATGATTAGTTCTTATCAACTATAATAGAACTAAACCCGGTACAAATACGAAATTAATTTACTAACAACCGATAATAGTTATTCTGAGAATGTGGGATTAGTTTATTGTGAAACTTCGATGAGTGGGTTGTGGTGCTGTTGTTGTAAAACAGAATATGGCGAAATATAAACACAGTAAGTAGATTATGTGTGTTGTTGTTGTATCTTGATTAATGATGTTTTGAGTGAAAATATAATACCAACAAAAAATCGAAAGTTTGATGGAAAAACTGTCGAAAATAACAGGAAATCGATACGTATTTCGATATGAAGTTTTTTTTTATATCATTATTAATAATATTATTTTTTATGTTCGGTAATAACAATAATAATAATAATTTATAGTTTTCTCATTTTTTTTGGGAATTATAATGAAAAATGAATTTCAGTGGTTTTAGTAGTATTACCAATTTTTGTATAATAATAATAATAATATAAGGGTTAGCTGAGTATTACAAAAAAAGTTCAATTTTTTTTTTTTTTTTTATTTATTAAAAATTATGGTTGACTGGGCAAAAATCTTGCAAATCATATGCTTAGCACAAAAATATTTAGTATTATATTGACATGAAGGTAAGAAAATCTGATATTCATCGAATTAAAGTGATGATGATGACCTAAAGGTTTCGCCTTTATCGCAATAAGATTTAAAATTACGACTCAGCATAAAATTGGCCACATTCATATAACTTGAATATTTAAATCAAAAAAGTAATACGTTCCTTATATAACCTAATCTCGTTTATCAATCCCTTTATTTATATATTAGGGCACACCACATACCCCACATCCGCACTTGGTATATTTATATATGTAATCAAACGATTTAGTAATTAACAAAATATTTTTGTCAAAGTAAATTTATGGTTATATAAATTTATATTGAATTACATGTTAAACAACGAACACATAAACACACTGGACACCATAAAATTTGGGGTTAAAAAGCATAATCATCTATAATGAACTCATTTTAATTGCTTGAAAATAATTTATATAATTAAAATTTTAGTAAACAGTTCGTATACGAAATTATAAAGTTATGGGTCATAAAACTGTTTGTGATGATTTGTAGTTTCATATTACATAAAGATGGTCGTTTTTATTTTATGATCTCACACAGTTCTATATATGTTCTACGATTTACACTCGTATAAATCAAAAAGCATAAAAAATTTAGAAAATATTACAGTTTTTGGCTCAACATTGCATGCACGTTTGGTAAAACCTCAGTTTTTAAAAAGTTTAAACTGTATGGTATAATAAATTATAGCGTATTTTGCAGTCTAAAATTTGTTTGTCTGGTGAAAAAAGTATTTTACTTACGTTTACGTATAGTATATTTCAAAATCATGAAATCATAATAAATATTTTTCTAGGTTTAGCATTCGCTAAATCGCTTAAGTATGAAAAAGTGACTTTTAAAAGGTTCTCTGAATGTATGTGCATATATGCTGTGCAGACTAAATGACTGTATACTCTCTGCAACCCAGACTAACTGATTGGGGTGAAACTTCATATTTTCGCTTTATTCAAAATTTCGAAAAACTCTGTTCCTTTTGGCTGAAATCGGTCCGCTAGAAGTGGTAGCTTCCAAATCAGCTTTTTTATTTATTTTATTAACTAAAAGATTGTTAATAAAATTTCCACCAATATATTGTCCCACAAAAGCTTTTCGTGTTCTTAGCAGAAATGGCAAATTTTGATAAAAACCTGTTTTTGAGCCAAATAAGCATTTGTCGCAGCCCAGACGGATTGACTGATTACGGTGATATTTTATACTTGAGCTTCTTTCATAAATTAAGATTCCCCATAACGATAAACCGAAAACGGTCCACCGGAAGTGATATCTTCAAAAGGAGCTGAGAAACTTGAAAATTATATCGCACCGTCTATACAAAAAGATCATAAGCACTACTTGGTGTATTTGGAGTTTATTGCATATTTCAGTAGCCCCAATTTTACTCTTCTCTGTAAAAAAACACGTTTTTTCAAAGTAGCAGTTTCAGAATGTTACAACTACTCGTACTTAAAATGTTTTGAGCGAAGATTGGGTTCATATTAAAATCAGGTAAGTACATTTTTATGATTAATTTTGAATGAGTTTTTTGTGCAAAATTTTTAATTTAATACTTATTTGCAAATAACGACAATAATTTTTCAGTTCGGAAGATTCTATTCTTAGTCCAGTAAATGAAGGGGTCAACCTGTAAGTTTTTAGTTGCGATTTTCATTTTCTGGTGATAAATGGCATTTGGTACCTCTTTAAAAATGAAACCGAGTTTTCAAGAAAACCGAAAATCGATTTTTCGCGAATATCTCCCAAAATATGGCAGTTACAGATTTTTTGTGCAGATAAACATTAAAGATCAGATAATTTTCTACAAAAATGGCCTAAGCGCACTTAGGATATTGAGTTTCTGTGTTGTATGCCGGAGAGCACAGTCCGTTCATTTACATATGAGCGGGCGGACAAATTATTCAATAACTTTGTTAAAAATGCATATTTTCTCATGACTAAAAGTTCACGTGTAAGAAAAAATCTACCGCTATCATACCCTGTGGCTTGAGTCACCATTTGACTTTTTGGCCATATTGGAAAAACTTTCTACTCCCGCGCAACTTTTACCTCTCCAGGAATTTGTTCTTATTTTTTTTGTATTGCACTAATTTACTCCAAATTTTGTTGATTATGGGTCCTCAAAAGGTCCTTTACCATCTGTGAAATTTGTATAGTCTAATTTTCTTCCATTTTTATAAAACTTTCTTTTTTTAATCCCAATGTTTTGCTAATTTTGGAGCGCGGGGAATTTTTGTGAACCAATTAAAAATTCATACATGATAGGATTGGTCTCTATGATATATCATTTGAAAGCTGAGAACGTCTATTTTTTGGCTGTGCAATTGAAGAAATATTGAGATTTTTCGTTTAAGTTAACTTACATCACCAACTTAAAACATAGAAAGTAAAATTCAAATATTGTCCAATTGGAGCATAAGGTGAGCATTTTTTTATGTTGTTTTTATTCCAGAAAATTTGTTTACAAGTACCAATTCTGACACAAATCTTGGTCTAGTCTGACTCAAATCTTCTCTCTATCTTGGTTATAGAAAAATGGAGGTTAACTCCGCTTCACCGGTGTGTTTCCTTTGTGGATGTTTGTAATCTTTCATGGTCGATGTTTGTAATCAAATGGAGGAGTTTTTCGGGGTCCGTTTCAACTCCAGTGACCAGCATGTAGATGCTCGAAACAGCCGGATAGATCGCGACTCTGAAGACTAAGCTAAGTTAAAGGGGTGGATTGAAATACGCAACCCGTTCCCACATACAGAAGAACTTATTTCCTTGTCCATCGGGCTCGTTGCTGGGAAAGAAGTTAATTGTCACGAAGCTTTTACGGTTGGAACAAATAGTATCCTTAATCAAGTGCACGGCCAGAGGTTTCGTGCTATTTCATTAACACGCAAGTATCGCGTAGTACCTCTTATAAATAAAACGTCTTCGATAAAAGTTCAGGATGAAGTTATAACAGAAGATCTCTTGTTAATTTTCTAGAGGATTTGCCTGACCCAAGAAAAGTCCCCGCAGAACCTAGAAACGATTATGAACTAGCTCCATTTCCAATGAGCACATTTGATAATGGCATGTTACGGAAAACCGCTAAATCGGCTCTAATAAAGATATTCTCAGCAGAAACCGCGAATATTGACAAGACTAAATGTATTCAGGTTGTCGACGGGGGAATGTTGATACATCGGGTACCTTGGACGGGGAAGGAATTATTTGTGGAAATTTTTGGCTGATGTGTAAAACATTTAAGAAACAATTGTTCCCGGGAAGTCATAGTAGTTTTCGATGGCTATGAATGCAATCGCGATAATATAAAAGAGTCAGAACGTTTCCGATGTGCAAACAACATGTCATGCCCGGACATTAGGTTCGAGCCTAACATGGTTCTACAATTTCCAAAGGAAACCTTTTTGGCCAATAAAAACAATAAAATTTGCTTCATTCAGTATTTGAAGAATATTCTGGGAGAGAATGGCATTTCTGTTTGACAAGCAGTAGACGATGCAGACTCGTTGATCGTACATACGGCGTTGCAGAAATATTCTGTCAACGGCCCGCCAGTTGTAGTAGTGGCAGAGGATATTGATATCCTTGTACTGATAACAGCCCTGACCCCAAAAGATCAAACAATTTATTTCTTGAAGCCTGGAAAGGGGAAAAACCCCCAGCAAATGTTCTCCTCCAAGAGCTTGGATGCGCGGCCCCTCGTTAGAGACAATATTTTATTTCTCCATGCGATTTCGGGAAGCGATACAATATCCGCTTTTTTCGGGAAAGGAAAAACGTCAATAGTCGCTAAATTAGAGGGAAAGTTTACGAAGAACAGAGGCACGAGACTGGAAGCGGTCATTGAAAGTTTTAAAAACCATAATCTTCTCCACGAGACCGTATTTCAGGACGGGCAAACTGTCATTGCGTCGATGAATACAGTGATGATGATACACAAACCCTGACAAAAATTAGATACGTGATCTTCAAGCGATTCACCAGAGACAGAAACAGAAACCAAACCGCGCTCAAACTAGCAACCTTGCCACCCACACCTGAAGCTGCAAGGCAACACCTTTATCAGGTATATCTGCAAGTCCAGCAGTGGCTCGGAAAAAAACAGTTACCAGAAAAATGGGGGTGGAAACGTGTAGGGATATACTCATGCCGGTCCAAACCACTATAGAGCCAGCGGTCCCGGAACTCTTAAAGATGATATTTTGTCAATAAAAGAAAGAATGTAACGGAACATGTTCATGCTAGAAAGCAGGGCTATAACCATGCTCATCTATTTGTGGTTCATGTGAGTCGCTCCAGTGCTCGAACTGTAAAAACCGCAAAGATACGTTATCCAAAGAGGTAGAACTAGAGGAAACTCTAGAATCAGAAAGAGTTGTTGGCGAAAGCGACGTTGATGGCCTAGAATTATTATTAGAGTTTTGGGACGGGGACTGGTGGTTAACAGATTTATGTCGTAATTTCAATGTATTTTCATATATTTTTCTATAATAAATGAAGTTTAAAGAAACTTTATAACTCTTTATTCCAAAAATCTTGATCCGGATGGTTGCAAAAAAAATTGCAAAAATTTGCCAAGAATCTGCAAGAAATTGTTGTTGAGTATTATGGGTAAATATTCTTCACTCTTTAGAGATTATAGTTTTGATTAGGAAAAATCTCATTGAACAATAGTTTGTGATATGGGCCAGACTGATTGTCGCTAGTTTTTCGCCAATTGATGGGGTCCATCCTGCTGTAATTAATCTTATGGTCTGCTTTCCTAATAGGTATAACTTGAGCCCTCATCTCCGAGAAAAACAAGACCCTCGGGAACATAAAATTCTTAAAAATTACATGGTTTACGGCGTTTCCCATTTATGGCCCCGAGGAATTTGCCAGTGGATGGATTGTAGTGGCGCCCTTTACAATCGGTTTCCACAATCCAAAACATTGAAAATAATGTATTTGCAACAACTCCATCTCAAATTTTGTAAAAAAACTTGCATATTTCATGAGTCTCAAAATTTTGAATTTTTCAACCCGACTTTTTGCGAAAAAATAATTAGGATCATTTTTGTAGAAAATTAACTGATCTTCAATTCTTATCTGAACAAAAAATCTGTAACTGCCATTTTCCGGGTCTTTTGGGGCCATTTTCTCCCACTACAACAAAATATTTTCTTGAGAACTCGGTCTCATTTTTAATGAAATGACAAATGCCACTTACCAAAAAAGGAATATCGCAACTAATAACTTACCTGTTGGCCTTTTTTCCTCCTTCATTTACTGGACTTTCTATTCAAATGTCAAAAATACAAAAGATTTTCAGTAGTTAAAATAATTTTATAAATTGATTAAATCCAAATAGTGGTAATAAAAAAGGTTCAGCCAGTTTCAGATATGTCCTCATAGCTCTCTCTCTCTCTCTCTCTCTCTGGCTTTTAAATCCCAAGAAGGTTCTCATAGCGAGAATCTTAAAATTCGGGTGGGCCTGTGATTGTTTTCGTAGACAGTGCACATTCTGTTCCATTGACTACCATTGAGATTGTTCATGACAATTAAGGTTCCAGGGAGTCAATTCGCGTCCCGTGAAATAATGAAAATGAAAAGTTTTTTTCATTAGCAATAGACCAATTGTGAAAAAATTTTGATGGAAATGCGAGGTGCAATTTAACAAGATTTCCATATAATTCAATTTCTGCAATTCAATTTCTTCAATTCAATTTCTCCAATTTGTTTAATGGTCTGGCAATCTTATTTATCCTAAATTGGCATTGATGCCACTATGGCCATTTGATAGACCCTAATGCCTGTTAAGAAGGAGTCCATGTTTAAAGAAATTCTGATGGGGATACGGTATTTTAATTTGACAAAGTTTCCATTGTTCAACTTCTGAAAAATTCATTGAATGGCCCGCGCTCTTGTTTAACCTTAATTTGCATTGATGCCACTATACCTATTTGATAGGTCCTAATGCCTGTTAACAACAGTCCAATTTTGAGGAAATTCTGATGGGGATACGGAGGTGTAATTTGACTAAATTTCTATAGTTCAATTTCTGTAAAATTCGTTGAATGGTCTGGCCAATTGATGCCACTATGGCCGTTTGATAGACCCTAATTCTTGTTGACGACAGTCCAATTTTGAAGAAATTCTGATAGAGATAAAATGGGCAATTTAACAAAATCTCCATAGTACAATTTCTGAAAAATTTATTGAATGACCCGGCGCTCTTGTTTAATCTAAATTCGCATTGATGCCACTATAGCCATTTGATAGGTCCTATCTCTGTTAACAAACGTCCAATTTTGAAGAAATTCTGATTAGGACACGGGGGTGTAATTTGACAAAATTTCCATATAGTTCGATTTCTAAAAAAATCATTAAATGGCCCGATTCTTGCTCTTGTTTAAAATAAATTCGCATTGATGCCACTTTGGCCTTTTGATAGGCCCTAATGCTTCTTAACAATAGTCCAATTTTGAAGAAATTCTGATCGGGATACAGGGGTGTAATTTGAAAAAAAATTCGATATTTTAATTTCTGGAAAATTTATTGGATGGCCTGGCGTATCCCCATCAGAATTTCTTCAAAATTGATTTTTCAACATAAATGAATTTTTCAGAAATTGAACTATGGAAATTTTGTCAAATTACACCCCCCGTATTCCCATCAGAATTGCGTTAGCCAGTTTCATTAACCGTTTAATTTTGTTTCGCAAACGAGGATGCAATTTCGATAATTTAATATGTCCCCATAGTAAAACCAAAGTTGACCAACATGATGGCCATAGTGACATCAATCACATGGCAAGCTAATCTGGAACGACAGAAAATTCAATGCATGTTTGATATATTGAATTAGCGAGATTTTGATAAATTAAACCCCTGCATCTCCTTCAGAATTTTTTCATAATTAGGATGAATTTGACCAAATTATGACATATCAAATGGCCATAGTTGCATGCCCACCATACTGCATGTACATTTGAAGCAAGGTTAACAATATTGCTTTTCAAATTATGTTTGATTGATTTAAACATTTGTATTTCTCAAGTTTAAATAGAATTAGGTTTTACAACAACCTTCGCATACTAAAACATTAAAATTGGTTTCTGTTGATGTGTTGTTGAAATAATTTTTCGGCTGATAACTTTCGGCTGAAGAATGTTGATCAACGGTGACGTATATATCTACTTTAGGTTGAGAAAGCGAAAACACTATCTGCGTTATCGATTTTTTGATTTTTCGGCTGGAAACTGTCGGCTTACTTTAATAGTATACATGAAACTAATCTCTTGCGGAAGATGGTATTACAGCAACATGCACGTTCATGTCAAAACTTGCTATAATGACGTTAGAACGTAGTTAAAAAATTGACGAGTATAACAAAAAAAGGAACTGTTACCGCCAAGAATAGGAGGCGAGATGAGCTGAAAGCAATTTAAAATTTGGTAGTACTTAATTCATCATAAATTATTTTATTATTGGATCATCTGTCAATGAAAAACATAATAATAATGTCAAGAAAGTGAAGATCACTTTCGTTGTAGTGATCAATTATACCCCATTTACATGCGACCAACATTTTTCTTCTGCAAAATGAAAAAGATATAACATTGACATTTTGCACATAAGAAACAAGAAAAGTAATATATCCCAACAAGATTTTGCAGAAGATTTTTAAGCCACTACACCACCAAAACTACTATAAAATGTTGCCATAAAAATAAATGTTGCCATAAAATATATCGATTCGAGAATTTCTATGGCAACATTTTTAAAATTAACAAGAAACAAAACTTTTCGTTTATATAAATGTTGAGGAATCATAATAAAAGCAGACGCCATAGATAAAAATATAAATTTCGCATTTGAATTCATTAAAAATAAATTAATAATAATCCTAAAAACAAAATTATGGCATTGCTATACATGTTTATTTCTTTCTGGCATATTGAATATTTTTATATAGCGGATTCTTCTTAGTTACCTGCAAAAATTTGTAGAAGAAAACATTTTTTTACATGTAAATGCCCTTATTAGCTTCCATTAAATTGCAGAACGTAATGTTTATAGTATAATAATTTGACTAGTGTTCAATAGATGTAACAAGTAGTTTTTTTTGGTAAAATTTTAAATGAAGTACAAATCTGTGGTTTTTTTGAGAAACTAGTTAACTGCAAAAACTTCGTTTTTGGTAAATCGCATTTAAAATAAAAACGACTATTTTTTTTACATATTACCATTTTTTGAATTGTAAAAATTTTTGTAAAATTTAAAAGTTTTTATGAAATCAAGAACATAAATATTTTAAACTACAAATAATATTTGAAATATAAAATAAAGGGTTTATCGTTTACTTAATAATTAAGATATAGAGTTTATGTGTTAATTTTTATTTGCTACCAATAATTTTTGTAAAATTTTATAAAAAAACCTGACCATGTTCTAAAGAAGTTTAACAACTGCAGTTAAAATTCAAACGATACAATTATCTAGGCGCTATTTTTATTTTTTAATAATGAAATGGAAGAGTAATAAAAAAACAATTTTTTTTAATGAAAAACCATGTAACTTATTATATCAAGTTTTACAAAAAAAAAAAAAAATGCAATATAAAATAATGTAATAATTACTATATTTATAATTTTATTTAACAAAAATAAATTATTTTTTGTAATAGTTAGGTATTCACTTTTAATAATTTTTTTTTTTGGAAATTGAGAGAATTTTGGAAAACTTCGAAAACTTTTCGGAAAATATGCACAATTTTAAGATTATTTTCATTCATAATGGCTGAACTAGCAAATCAGTAACAGCTTAACGTAAAAATGCAATAAATAGGTTTTGTTGGTTACTGGCCAGTGAAATGTTAACATCTTTTCTTTCAGTTTCGTTAAAATATGTCTGTCACTTAACAGACTCAAAAATTGCGTGCAAAAAAAGGTTAAATACCAAATAAAAGCGTCCTTCATTTTTAAACGATCACGATTTTAAAATCACAAGGTAATTTAATGATGTATATTATATCTATCCAGTAAAAATTCGTTCACGTAATGAAAATTAAACAAACAAAAATTTCCCCGCAATTTGTGTGCGTAAGCCACACTAGCTAACAAGTCAAATTTACTATAACAAAAAAATTTCGTCGTTTTTCGTAAAGGTTTGACAATTTGTATTACTGATTCGCTGGTTCAGCCATAACTCAAACATTTTGGTGGTTTTGGAATCAGCTGATTTTTAATACGCTTTTTTAAATAAATAATAATTACGGTGAAATTGTGAAAAAGATAGTTAAACTTGTATTTACAATTATATTGTTAATATTTTATCAAAACTGTTTTATTCAAAACCACTTCGCGAGGATATAAAACAAATTTTTGGGTAAGCCATATTATCTAAATAGAAAGCATCATCAAACCATATTGTTTTGGTAAGAAAAATCATATCACGTTATCCTAAAACACGGGTACAATAACTGCCTTTAAAAAGTTAACTAGTTTTAAAATTACTTTGCATATGGTTTTTCTTCCGATTCTTAAGCATTACAAAAAGGAAATGAATTTAATTTCCGTTAAGTAGAGTAAAAGTATTATTTATTGCGTCTGACTTCATGCCCAGTCTTATTTTAATTTATCTATATGGTTTATAATTTATATGTTAAATTGTGTGACTGAATTTCAGCAATGTCGAATTATACAAAAGTATTAAAAATTTTACCTATGCGTTTAAATCTAAATGTTAAAATATATTTCATTATAAAACCTAATAAAATATATTTTTTAAGAATAATATGGTTGATTTGACCACGCAGCAACGGCATATGGTAAAACATAAATTTCATTTTATACATAATTCCATTTCGCACGAAAACCCCACTCACATTTAAAAAGGCTAAAATCACTTTATTATTCTATTAATTTCAATTTTTACGTACTCACTTTATACATATACATATAGATATACATACAAACCGACATTATGGTGTACCATCCTTTTTCATAATATTGCTCTATATAAAATATATATTTATTAACTATTTCCTGTCACATATTTTGCCAACTAACATAAAATATCTTAAAACAAAAATATAAAATTCATTCCACCGTTAAAATGAGATAATAAAATATAACCCTATTAAGACACATCAATAAAAACTAAACAAAAATATAACCACAAAAAATACCCGTAGCCATCCCTCCCATTGGATCAGTCCGTCCGTATATAACCTACAATGAGAAACCCAAAAAATGTTTTTCTTTACTTTGTTTTTTTTTTGACAATATTATCAACAACATCATCGATACTATCCTCCTGAACTTAATGTTTGTTGTGTGTTTATGTGTGTGCTTGCTTTCCTTTTTGGTTTGGATTCAATATTCCATTCCCATTTTTATCATAAAATACCAGAACGAAAAAAAGTGTCCACAATTTTATGTTTTTTTGTTGTGTTATATAAGGACATAACACACAAACACTTATTCAATCTGTATTATGTTTGTGTGTGTGTGTGTAATTTTGGGCTTGGTCCAACACAAAAAAAAACAACATCAAACCAAAATAGCAGCATAGAAAATGCCACATATATTTTATTTTTGTGGGGGCAAACCTACAAAACGACAACATGAAAAAAACTACAACATTTTCCTAACAAACCACAGAATGGCCGATTTCTTTACATATGTCCTCACGATACCTTTTAAATCATTTGACATTTTATATGTATACAATACTATAACTATAATAATAGTTTTAAAATTGGTTTTAGATACAATTATAGTTTATAAAAAAATTAAAGCATTCACATTTTAATCCTTTTAATCTGCAGGCTCACACCGAAACAAGAAAAATTTTCAAAGTTCAAAATTTGTCCTTTTACATGAATCGATTCAAAAGTTTAGCAAATACACATACACACGCTACACACTAAACAACAAAAATACAAAGTAAAAAAGGTCAAAATCATTAAGAGGATTTTGCTGCTGAATTTTTGAAATAAAATCAAAGTCGAACACATTTTTATTTAAAGTTTCCCCCATTCCGAGCTTTTCGAAATGAGATCAGTATTTTTCTAAATGTGTGTGTGTGTGTGTATTATCAATTCAATTTAAAAACTAAATTTATATTTTTTTTATTTGGATTACACAGCTTTGTTATCTCGATTATTTTTATTTTATTTTAACAATTGAAAATTGCAGAGATAAATAGATAAATTGTCAAAGCGATACTTTGCGTAAATTTCATGTATTAATAACAACTTTTTGATTATTTTAAAATGAAAAGTGTTGATTGCTGGCATTAAGTGGATTTAAAGTCATCTAACTTTTTTACAATTTATATTAGCATCTCATTATTGGAAAGATGTTTGGGAATATAAACAACTAAAAACAGTTATATTTACTTGTAGGAATTAAGTAATTTTATTTTAATTTTTCCCTGGAAAGAATTAAATGGAAGCGTAACATTTTCGAAGTTAATTAGCAAAATATAAATTTATTTTTGTATTAACAAGGACAAGGTAACTGACATGAGAAAAAGCGGGATAAATTTTTGAAGTCAATCTTTAGTTCAAAGCAGTACACTTGAAAAAAATGTACAAATGTACATTTGTTTGACTTCCAAAATATCAATTTAATTGAAACGTACAAATAACATTTGGAAGGGCACACATTCAAGACGATCGTACATCTACCAAGTAAAAGATGGCAGTTCATCTATTACGTAAAACGTGGCACTATCGGCAGTAAAGCAATGAAAGTTATATTCCAAAAATGACAAATTAAAAACAACAAGTTTTGTAGAACAGAAAAGCAAAAAATTAGGAAAAATTATTTCTACTAAATATTGCTTTTTGCGGAAACAACATCACGCAGCAGTTCATTAGGAGCGTTCTTTACTAAAATAAATTTGTTGTTGTACCTATAAAAAAATAAATTTCAATTTTTTTTATACCATTCGAACCTACCTAATATAAAAATCTCGTATTTCAATACCAAACAATCTCTGCCTTTATCGGAACTTTTCTCAGTTAGATTTCATAATTTCGAAATTATGGGTAATTTGTTTTTATTTAAATTTTTTCTTTAATAGAAAATTAGAATATTTAAAAACAAACAAAGTTGAGCACAAGATTATGGATTAAACATAATTACTGCCAAAAAATTTGAGTCTATTGTTTATGTATATTCCAATCGAGCTTGCACAACTCCTCCAAGTTTGTGAGCTACTAACAAAATATTAAAGAAAAATTTCGGGAACATGAAAAACTACAGTTATCCATAAAAGCTAGTGAGAATCTTAAAATTCTAGAAGATAATGTTCCCACATATGCAAAATTCATGAGTGATTTGTTTCTGGTCGCAACCGCGTGCCACAGTAATACTTTTTTTACAGTGAGATACAATTTTTTTTATTAATTGTGTGAAATATCAGCGCAAAAAACATATATTCTGGCGTAAAATAATTAAAGCATCGTTCTGGGAAACCCACCCAAAGAGATGGTTCTTGACGGCCAAGAAAATGTTTGACGCTAATAAGCAGCGACAAATAGAAGTTTGCTTATAAAGTCAATATAAAGTAGCGCAGATCTTGTAACAACAAAAAACCTTGGGGGGATTTCACTGAAACTGCTGACATTGCCGACAAACTCTACAATATTATTGGCACACGAACTCATAACTTGAATTGAATAATACGTGGCACGTAATTACAGAGTTCAAAAATTTGCGCTTCAAATTTGAGGTAGGAATAAATAGAAAATATTTCACATACACAGCAACCCCTTCGTGCCAACAATCACCTCGGAAACGATCACGGTCTCCGTTGAGAAAATTTCATCCCCATCAATTCAGCGAAGTGCAATTTACAAAGGCAACCATTAAGCGCAAGAATATCAATAACCATGAAACTGGTTTTGGGATCACGAAATATTAGGCAACAACGCATCGAAATGCATTAAACCAGATACCGGTCCCCAAAAACCAATAACTCTTATGGTCGCAGTGGCGGACTTAAGACAACAGCACCACTGCAGCTAATTTTTAAGGGATCTGATAAACAATGGGGTCGATTCCGGGATCTAAAATTTTATGTTATGTTATGTTATTTTTGTTTTTTCAATACAAATTCCAATAGGAATCGGGGAAATAAAATAACATAACAGCAATTTTATGCCGCGAGAATCAGGCCCAATATCCTATTCCTTGTAGTCACTGGCGCTAGTTTCAGCGTAATCTTGTGCTAAAAATATTATAACTCCGGAACGATTCACAATTTTGATTTAGTTCTAGAAAATCAAAATGGCACTGTAAAATACTTACGGTACCAAATTATTACTTGATAGCATATGTGATAAGGGATTTATTTAAATACACCTTCACCTTTGACAACGTAAATCAACCAATAATTGGCGAATATTTTCTAACAAAATTCGGTTTGTTGGTGGATCTGAAAAATTGCAAATTGATTGATCCACCGGATGTTACAGCTTACATGGAGATTTTTTGGTTTATGCAAATATTTTGAAAAGTTCTGGTTTTACCACTAACGATTATAAACTAAAAGATTATAAATTAAATTTGCAACAAAATCGATCGTTATTTGTTATTTATTTATTTGTTTATTTATTTTTATGTAATTTACAATTTTGCAGAACTGCACACCTCATTTTGAGCATCAAAGCTCATTCATAACGAGGGTGCCGTTCATAGTTTTCTGCAAAAAGTTGTATGTTCAATTTACAGGGCCAATTATAAAATGGCTTTAACTCATAGTTAAATTCATCGACATGAATTTATATAGCCATTGGCTGATGGACCAGCCAAGCAGCAAATACATCGAATTTGTGTCAATAGCTAAGTGGCCAAGAAAAATATTACCTTTCTTCAACTTCACGCAGCAACAATATTTTTGAAGTATTTATACAGAGATATCTTCATTTAACGCTACTTATAAATCTGACGTTCGTTAAATACGTGTGTAGTGTGTTTCAGGAAACTGTTTCAAAATATATCCTCCTAATAATCCACACCGGTTAGGGTACTTCAACATTCTACTGTGACCGACCAAATGGCACAGTGGTTAAAGCTTTGGCGTTTGGATTGGGAGGTATACCGGGTTCGAATCCCGATAGGGGCAGGATGCAAAGGGAATTTTCATTACGAAAAGGATTACGATCTGTGATGAAATGGAACACATCTATGACCCCCTATCGGAGTGCAAAACTCATGGGCCGACCCATCTTCCATGCCAGTATAGGCTGGCATGGAGCTTGCAATGTGCAGATGGTTATAAAAATCGGACCTATAGCCGTACGTCTTCGATTTGGCAAATTATGCGTAAAGTAAGACGAAAAAATAAACCGCGAAAGAGCAGGAAGTGCTTCGGCCTCAAAACAGATGGCATGGACTAAAAACATTCTACTGTGTGTGCACTGCTTCACTCCAGCAAAAAAAAAAAAAAAATACAATTTCAAATTTTCCGGAATGATTTTGGGAAAAGCTGCTAAGAGACCTGTACAAATTGTTTGTTTATTCCATTTTGGGTATTGAAATAAATAAAAGGTCTTAAAAAATATATTATGAAGAAAAACAAACGACTGGCATTCAATTTATTATAATTAAGATCGATTAAATTTTTCAAAAAATTAAGCGGAAATGACGTTTTTTTTGCATGGAACTGTTTCTAAAAAAAAGTGCGGCTCTGTACAAACCAAACGAATTGGTAGATCCCAGTGAAGTTTCGCCGATTTAAATCCACCGAAAGTGACAGTTTCCATAAGAACTTTTACGGCTTTTGCAAAAAAAATTGAAATATAAGTTGTACAATTCTGCCCTTATAGACTTCCCTGATGGATCATGAATGCAACATAAGCTCTCCATAAATTTTGAGATCTCAGTGATAATTGGCCAAAATCGATCCATCGGAAGTGGCACCTTTCATATTAGATTTTTCTTTTTTTTTCCAAATATTTTGAAAAAAATCAACTATGCACTAAAACATTCTAATTTAAATTTTCAACAATATCAATGAAGATCAGTTTTTCAAAATTTAAGCGGAAATTGTTTGTTTCATGAAAAGTAGTAAGCATGAACATTTTTAGTCTCTACAGCTCAGAAGCATTCACTGATCGGGGTGAAACTTAATACTAAAATGTTTCACATAATTCGGAAGATGTGGTTTTCGGCCAAAATCGGTTTACTGGAATAAGCAGGTTTCATAAGAGAATTAGCAAATATTTTCACAAGTATGTAGTATTTACGAAAAGTTAATTAAAATAAAAAGATTGTAAATTAAATTTCAAACACTCAAATCATATTTTAAATTTTACCAGAAATAACGAGTTTTGATTAAAATCAAATTTATTTCACAATAATTGTGTATCTATACACTGACCCAGCGATTATTTATTCGGAAAACAACTTCATTTAAATGCTTCTTCCATAACTTGGGAGATCTATGCGAAATTTGGTGGATATCTGTATACCGTAGCAGCTCCCGTAAGAGCTTTTTCAAATTTTGCAATGAAGATTAACTTTTAACGAAGGTTGACCTTAATGGTTTCCTGAAATTTGAGCAGGGTTTACAGTTACACATCACAAATTCTGTAGGATCAACTTGCCGCTTTAGAAATTAAGTGTGATGTATTCCAGATCTAAGTATACATTTACTTGTTTTTACATTTGCAAAAGAAAGTCGGGTGTTTGCCACAACAATTAAACCCCTCTATATTTTTAATACGTAAAGAATATATAAAAGAGTTTATTTTTTCTCTAGAAAATCGTCTTTTTCATCTGTTTTTAAGCTCAAAAAAAAATGTTTTTTGTGCCAGTGGACAATATTTTGACAAATTCAAAATCAAAACTATATCATTTTTAGTCATGTCTTCGTAACTTATTTCGAAAATGGTCGTTCTCTAACAAAAAATGCTCAAAAATTTCGTGATAGTTTTAGTCAACAAGGACATCCTACAGAGCCTAATTCGCAAAACAGTTGAACCATCATCCAGTTTGATGTACTCATGAAACAGTAACAGCTGTAAGTGAAAATGTTCGTGAAGAGCTCAGCATTTCTATCGTGACATGTTAAATGGATTTTTGTGTGAAAAATTGCATGAAAGTGATTTAGATGTTGACTGGTTTCAACAAGAAGGTGCCACATTTGACACAAATCGTGAAACAAACGACTTATTGGCAACAAAGTTCGATTATCGCATAATTTCAAGTAAACCTTATGACAATTGACTACCACGACCATGCAATTTGAAACCGTCAAATATTTTTCTTTAAAGTTTTTTGAAAAGTAAAGTTATTGTTAATCATCAATAAATAATTCAAGATCTTAAGAACAACATTCTAGCTGAAATTCAGGCCACTCACTGATTTTATTGGAAAAGTCATCAACAATTTTGATGCTCGGATGCATCGCGGTGGTAAAAAGACCGATGTTGCATAGAACCAACTTTCATTTTCAAAAAAAAAAAAATTGAAATTTCCAACATTACGTGTTTTTTTAATATTTAAAAAAAATAAAAAATGGAACACCTTTACTTTTTTAAATATTTAAAAAAAAAACAAAAATACTCGTATGGTCACTTCAGATGAGCTAATTTCGGACAACATTCACACAAATCTCTGAATTTGTGGACAAAATTTAAGTATTCAGTTTCATTCCAATCAATCCATGTTTACTCGAATTTTTGTGAAAAAATTTCTAAAAACGTCCGTTCCGCTTAAATTTTGGAAAAACGATCTGAGCTAATACTGTTGAAAATTTAATTTAGGATATGTTAGTTAGTTTATAATCGCTTTCCTTATATATGACATGCTTTTAAAAATATTTGCGAAGAAAGAACCAACAGACATTTAGTCTGGATGGAACCACTTACCGTGCATGGGCAGAGATATTTTAAATTACACTTTTTGAACTTTGGTCTATTCACAACTCGATACTCGATATTTTTTAAAGTCAAGTAAATTTCCAAACCCAGTTTAAATCAGATTTATTTTAACTTTTTATTGATGGACTTTACATATATAACGTTTATTTATAAATATTACTATAATAATGCACATTCCTTGGCAGATCGAAATTAACATTTCAGAGAAAATACAATCTTGTTATTGTTTGACAACTCAAATATGTGTAATTTATACTCATGTACCGTCAATATTAGTTGGAAACCATTCCAGTGTGAACAAAACGATTCAATCAAAGTAAATTTCTACCAAATAGCACATACTATACATGTGTGCGAATATACAAATAGTGTTGGAGGCGGAATATTCTCGCAACAATTGTTGCGTGAGTAAACCAAATTAATTAAGTCAAATAATTAAAATTAATTAAATCCCATATATAATAGACCGTGTTATTATGATGAAGTAGGCTTAGACTTTAATACAAAAATACCAAATGGTCGATCCCTGGTTGCGGTCGAATAACAAGCAATACCTGCAACAATTGTTTCACGAAATTTCAATGAAAAATTTTGATCTGCAGAAGCCAAAAGTTCCATATTTAGACAAAGTTTATTGTGATAGCCTTGACATGTACTTTACTACAAACAACTCAAATGGTCGACCAGTGGTTTCTGTTATATTAATAAAAAGCAATAACAAGGAGAGTTGTTGCATGAAAGTTTAATGAAAAATTTTGTTCTGCAGCAGTCCCATATATAGACATGGCTTTTAAAGTGGACTAGACTTAGACTTTAATACAAAAATATCAAAAGGTCGGTCCCTAGGTGAGGTCATATAAATAACAAGCAAAACCTGCAACAATTGTTGCACGAAAGCCAAAGTCGCAAATATAGACATGGTTTTTATGTTTTACACAGACTTTCATAAAAAAAACCAAATGGTTGGTCCCTGAGTGCGGTCATAAGAATAACAAGCAATACCTGTAACAATTTTTGCACGAAATTTCAATAAAAAATTTTGTATCTTAATACAAAATCCTCAATGCTCGACCCATGGTTTTGGTTATATGAATAACAAGCAATAACAATAAGAGTTGTTGCATGAAAGCTCAATGAATAAATATTTCTGCAGAAGTCAAAATTCTCATATACGAGTATAGCCATGGTTATTATGATAAACTTGACATAGACTTTAACACAAAAATACGAAATGACCGGTCCCTGGTTGTGGTCATATGAATCACAAGCTATAACTGCAACAGTGCAACAGTTGTTGCACGAAATTTCGATGAATAATTTGCTTCTACATAAATTAAAAGTCCCATATATAGACATGGTTTTTATGAAGGACTATAGACATATTTAATTTTAATTTACAAAAAACCCAAATGGCCGACCCCTGGGTTCGGTTATGCGAATCACCAACAATAACAACAAGAGTTGTTTGCATGAAAGTTCAATAAAAATTGTTGTTGTACCGAAAACAATAGTTCTATACATAGACATGGTTTTTTTAGAACCGATTAGGCATGTTATGCAACCACTGTTACAGTTATTGATTATTATTTATATCACCGAACCCGAGAGCCGGCCATTTGACATTTTTTTGAAGTACATGCCAAGGCTATCATAAAAACCTTTTCTATATCAGGGACTTCAGATTACTGTAGCACACAATCTTTCATAGAAATTTCGTATGTTGCTGGACTGACAATTTAGCATTTTTATACATAATTCAATGTCGAGCTTTATCTTACAGATGGTACAAAACGATTACAAAACGTAACGCTGATTAGGGAATTCAAGTCGGTTCCACCCGACTTCGCGTAGTTTGGCAATTACTCACCTCCCAGAGACACCCGAAACCATCGGGCATCGCCGCAAACAACCGAAACCGATAACCATCCTATGCATCTGAACGAAAATGGAAAAAACATAAACGTATGTACTAGGGGGGTAAGTTAGTGCCCAACTACATGAAGTCGCGTAGAACCGACTTAGATTCCCTAACGCTGATGTTGCTTTAGCGAATTATTATGTTTCGCTACGCAATTCTATTTGTCCCTCACCCAAAATTTCATAGAGAAATCGCTTGTATATGCGTTAAAAAAAGTAAAATTCGAGATTACAAAGATGTTAAAAATTTGCGTAGCGAAACATAATAATTTGCTATGGCATTGAGATTATACTTTGTATGTAAGTTCAAAGTATTTTTGATATTTTTGTGATTTCGTCACTGCAGTCTCACGAGACGACCGAATTTTCAATTTAAACACCAAATTTTCAACATCTTAGTAATCTCACCTTGATGTAGAAATAAGATCTGGCGATCATCCAGAATAACCCAAAATTTAAATTATTATATTAAAGTTGTCCGAACAACTTGGACTTTTAATCTAACAAATAACAGTTTTGTGCCTTCAAGGATTGTCCAATGTCAAACGTTTTTGCACAAACAACTTCTATTTAATAAAATATTTTTCCATCAGCTTAAAATTAGTTAATTCACATTATCTTAGTATTCTGCTTTCAATAATGAATACCAAAATAATGTGATAGAATTCATGAGAGACAGATGACAATATAAATTTTATTTTATAAATGAGAAAAATAATGCTTTAACCCCACAAATACCAAAAAAAATTACTGTAACATTGTTTTTACTTGATAAAAGGAAAAAAAATATTTTTCAACATTCATCTCAATTCAATTACCCAGAAAGCACATTTTTCATTTTCAAATTTCAATCATCTTGTTGATTATAAACCATAATACAGAACAAAGCCTAATATTTAACGCCTTCAATGCATGTATTTACGGGTAGGATATATATTCATCCATAAAATTTAATTTAAACAATATCAACTCCCCACAGCAGATAATTTATTTAAAATTAAAACAAGAAAAAATGATTCATCAAAAAAAAATATTCTGCCGTTTAGAAACATATAATTCTAATATATTATATGAGTATATAATATACCATATATATCCAGTATTATATATTATCACACCAAAATATTAAATAATTTAATATAATCATAATAAATTATTTTTATTTTTTATTTTTAAGTCTCGGTTTAAATTAAAATTGATCATCTTTTTTTATCTCTCAGTATAGCATCATAATACAAAGGATACACATCTTAATTCTTTATTTCTCCATTAAAATTTAATTTAATTTTGTGCAATTTAATAAATAGAATTGCATAAAAAAAAATTTATAGATTCGTATTTTAATTTCATTCAATTGAAAAAAAAAATAAAATAATAATAAATTTTATATTTTATACCTTTTCCATTTTCCAATTTGCTAAATTCAAAATCTATGTATGTACGTATGTTCTACTCTACAAAATCACATAAACTAACAAGAACACTATTATTTATTATCATTACTATTATCATTATTACTCGGGTAATATTTTTACTTCCGTTTTTACATTTTATAGAATTATTGATAAAAAAAATTTGTCTTTTACCCTGAGTACAGTTCATATAATACTCGTATGTACGTTCAATCACAACTTTTTATGTAATAAAAGCTTAATAAATATAAACTTATAAACGTGGGTGTATATATACATATGGTTATGGGCATACATGCAATTTATATAAAAATAAAACTGAAATAAATAAAAGCTCTACTCTCGGGAAAATATTTTTTTCTATTGAGCTTTCGTCTATTTGTTATATAGATGGTATAATGCGCTTGATACAACAGCAAAAAGCACATATATGGTACAAAGGCTTGGTGGATCGTTGGTAGTAGAGCACAAAAAAAGTTATATCGAATAGAAATCAAATTACACATAAAATTTATAAGTTCAATAATTTTCCTTTTTTTTGTGCTTTTGAATCCAATTTAAAATTAAAACTCAACATTCCATTCATTTCTTGATTAGAGTACAGAAATATAAATAAAAAATTTATTTTTTTGTATTTATAAAATACACCAAGATATTTGATTTGTCATTTGGTCCGTAAGCCGTCATCATGTGACGTATCGTACGAACGTAATCAATGGTATTGTATACACATAAAAAAAGCTTTTGAGCTTTCATATAACAAAAATTGGTTTTTATCTGTTTTAAAAACTATTTAATTCTTGATTATAAATAGTATTAAAATAAATTGTGGGTTTTGTACGTATAAATTATATATATATATGTTAGTCATATACAGAGCATAATCACCATATCTACATACATATTTGACAACTTGTGTGTTTTGCATAAAAACATACGTCATACATAGAAAAACTAAAATATTGAAAAACAAAATTCTATTTACTAGAGTTAAATTGGTTTTGCTTGATTGATTTCGAATATAGAGGTATACAACTATAAAAATCCATATACATTGACCTGAATAACATATTAGGTTTGATGTTTTGCAGAAATCGTTGTATATACGGTTTATATATTTAAGTGTAATCGACGGTAGAAATGAATGACTTTGTATGGTTTGTATATGCTGTGTAAGAGATCAAAATTTTAATCCACCCATGAATTGATTTGCTGATAGAACTGCGGACCACAATTTTGGACAGATTTATAAATAATAAAACAGCTGGTGGCATATGAATTAATAATTTTTGTTAGTCCTTGGTTTACTATATAGTGCTTTTAGACCAACATTGTGTATTTGAATAAACCACGATATAGAGCGATTTAATTTAAGAATGTTATTAAACGTACAGCTTATATTGATTGCCAAGTTCATATATAGTTAGCTTATAACTTATATAGAAACACTTTCTAAATCCTCTACCATATAGTTATAAGCTAATCTTACACAAATTCGTACTCATTTGTTCTGAATATTGAGTTGTGTAAGAGTATCAGTTCTAAAGATTTAGAGCATTCTAAAACATTTGATGCAAAGGTATGTGTTTCGAACGATTAAAATCTTGAATTCTTATAATGAAATATTGGTTTGTGTGATTGCAGAGACCAGACAATTTTGAAACCATCTGATAACCAGGCAACTATTACAAAGCATAGCAGCATCATCGAGCTAAGTCATGAAACTTAAATGTATGTCGAAATAATCCTTTTGTATAACATGTCCTATTTTTATATCGAAAACTGAAATTAACTACTTAAATTGAACTTTGTTGCATTTCCAGCTATAAATTCCGTTGCAATAATTTTTTTCTGAGTTTTTAACGGCCGGAACCGCTATTGAAATCTGTTTGCTGCCAGTTGTCCTATGCTGGCTTACTAAGGTAAAAAGTTAGTGTTGAATTTTTGGAAAACAAAATAAAATTGGGAATAACTTTCCCTGGTAATTTCGCTATGGAAAAGTTATTCCTAATTTACAAATGTTTACATCAAACTTTTTTTCTCAGAACGCCAGAAAAAACTGATTAAAGATAAAAGCTATGTAAAATCTTTCGCCAGTTCCCTATTCCCAGGGAATTACCAGAATAGGGCCAGTGGCTGATAAAGTTGAAATTTATTTTAGTAAATTTAAAATTTACTGATTTGATCCCTCGGACCAAATTTGAATGTTTGCTTTCTATTCATATCCCTGCAATCAGCTTCGTTTATCTGAAAACTGGATTATGGTGAGAATAAAAGGACCTCAAAACAAGGAGAATTTAATACACATGTGCTAAAATAAAACCAATCTAGTGCATACACGCTGATGATTTTGAGGTTTAGTGCTATTGGATTTTGTTAAAACGGCTACATCTATAAAGTAGGGACAAGATTTATTGACATACGCCTGCTTTATTAGTACGATCGACACCAACATTATTTTCTGATCGAGCTTCGGGTTAGAGACCACGAGAGACGAACAACATAACAGCAAAGACTCGATCAGAAGTACAGTCAAAAAATGTTAAAGTTCCATCTGTGCGTTTGAACATAAAAACAAAAACTAAGATTTGTGAACGCGTGTTATCGTGTAAATACAAAAAATGTAAAAATTCTTTATACACAATTACACACAGAAACTGTAAAAGTACGAACTGTGTGTTTGTGTGTCCAGGAGCAACTAGATCATTTATATTTGTGGTGGAACATCAAAGTTTTGAACAGAGATTGAGCATTGGTGTTATGCAGTTGCGCGGATTGAACATAATACGTAATACGTCCCTTGTGGAATGAGATTTATGCGGGTTAAACGAGAATTTTCAAGGAGACGGTTTTCAATTCGAGAACCATAGTGCAAACGAACGAACTTGGTTCAAACTGCGAGTATCTTCAAATTGGATAAATTATATTAAGTTCTGATTTTCGTACAATAAATTTTAATTAATATTATTTTCAATGTTATAGAGTTATTTTTCTTTCAGCCGCGATCCGTATTTGCCTTTCTCTTAGATAATTTTAAAAAATAAAAATTAATAAAAAAAAAAATGGAGGGATGTATATGTTGCGGCCAACTGTTCAATGTATGTAAATTTCAATGCACAATTGGTTTCTACGACGAAAAATACAATTAACCAGACTCTTGGTAAAACTGTCTTGTCATTATAGAATTTTTTTTTTTCTAATTTATTTAAATCTTCTAATTCTTTGTCCGATTTTGTAAATGCTTCACTTTTTAATATAACTGCAAGAATTTAAAAAGCTCCCATTGGATCTGCCACTTCCAGTACTCAGACTTTCATCAAATTTCGCGAGAATTCCCTAATTAATGAAAAAAGTTTTAGTATTAAGTTTTATTCCGAAAAGTCAATCCGTCTTGAATATAGAGATGTAGAATTTTGGTGACGCAAAGCTTTTTTTATCAAATCTCGTCATTTCCGGTTAAATTTAAATTATGATTTTAACGAATTTTGTTTGCAATTTAAATTATAATCTTGATGTATTATTTTGTTTTCTCGTAAATGATGTCTTAAATGTGTAAATGCTGCTACTTTCAAAATATTTGCAAATTAAGAAAAAGCTCCTATTAAAGCTCCAACTTTTGGTAGAAGAAATACTGCCAAAAACACTGGGGCTTCCTAATTTATAGAAAAAGCTTAAGTATAAAGTTTCAATCGAGTGTTTTTTGGCCGAAATCGGCTCGCCGGAAGTAGGACCTTTCGTATAGGAACATGTTATTTTTTGGAAATATTTTGAAAAGAATGTCATTTACGACAAAAACCATTAGAAACTAAAAGTTTTTAAATTTAATTTGCAACAATATCAGTTGAGAACATTTTTCCAAAGAGTAATGGCGTTTTTTGACAAAAACGGATTTTTAATAAAACATTAGCCTATGCCTACTTAAGGTTTTTCCTGAAAATATAAGATCTTAGTAAATTTCAGGCAAAATCTTTTCACTCGGGGGGTGGTCGCTTTTCATAGGAGCCTTTCATTTACGGGAAAGACGATTAGAGAAGAAAAGATTGTAAAATAAAATATGCAAACTCACCACGAAAGATCAGTTTTTTTAAATTTAAGCGAAAATGACGATAGTTGACAAAAACCCGTTAAACAAAAATTCTACCACTCTACTCCAATGGACTGATCGATCAGGATGAAACTTCATACCTAAACTTTCCCACAATTGGGAGATAGATCCTTGTGAATTTTGGCCATAATCGGTTTACGGTTTCGGAAATTTTAGCTTCAATATGAGCTTTTTTGTTTTTCCACCGGAAGTGGCAGCCTCTGTAGGAGTTTTTCTTTTTTTGTATATATTTTGATAAGTATATAACTATACATACTATAAAAATGGTTATAATATCAATGGTTCTCTAAATTTAAGTGAAAATATCTTTCTTGGTCAAAAAACTGTTAATTAGCGTTCCCTGAAGACACAAATTGATTAATCGAGATCAAAATTCATACGTTTGGCCGAAATCGGTCTACCGGAAATGGAAGCTACTATATAGAAGCTATTTCGTTTTTTGTAAATATTGCGAAAGCTATGTAACACTTAAGAAAATCCGATTAAAAAATAAAATGATTGTAAATTAAATTTGAAACAAAAGTAGTTCGGAATTTCGGATCGTATTTCCAATTTTCTCGGAAATGACTAGTTTTGATAATAACAAAATTATTTCACCACTATTCCGCATCTCTACAAAATTGACTATTCAGAATAAAACTTTATACTAAAGCTTTAACCATGAATAAGGATATCCATGCGAAATTAGGTAGATGTCTGGGGCGGAAGTGGCAGCTTCCGTAGAAGCTGATTTTATTTTAAGTACAGCCAAAAAAATCTTAAGTGCTGAATGTGTGGAATGTGACAGAGGGTGTATTTTTTCAAAAATACATTTTCAACTCAATTACGATATCAAATCGTTGGAAATTTAAGTTCTGCAAATCATGCTAATTTCCCATCAGTGTCATTGAATTCCGGAAACTGTTTAGGATCCATTAATGCCGAAATCGGCTAACTAGAAGAAATAGCTTCCATAGAAATACTTTTGTTTATTGCAAATATTTTTAAAAGCACATAGCATATACGAAAAAACAATTATAATAAAAGATTTTTAATTGAGTTAATTACCAGTCTTGATTGCAAAAAATTATTTCACCAAAATTGCACATCCCTTAAGTCGTTATGTCGTTAAGAAATTAACGACAATTCAACTTCATAGAGAGCTTTTTCATTTTTCCATTGATAACAAATTAAAAAATTTAAATATTTACAAATTTGCACTTAACGAAGAAACGGTTGACGTGTTGACGTTGGTATGTGTCGTTGAGGTTAAAATATTTCTCTCTGCCATTCACCAATTTTTTTGCTAAAATCATGAAGAAAATATTCGAAAGTAGTTGTGGAACGAGGCAAGGGCCAGTGGCCCCCGCATAAAACATTTCGAAAGTCTTATTCAAAAATTGCCGCCATATTTGAAACTGATCTACTTAACCTACGAAACATTAATTCTCCATTAGAGTTCACTTAACGATGTCTATAGCCATTGCTAAACATTGAAGGCGGTTCTTAAGATATAGAGAACTAGTGTGAGTAATAATTACTGTTGTCAGTCAAAAATTCTGTATATCTATATGAAATATCGCAAAAAACTTGTGCCTTGAATGCTATTTATGCGGAGCAATAAAAATATCGATGGGAATTTTGTAAGGTAAATTAAGAGATAAATGAAAAGACTCAGTAAAATTTATAACAAAAATAAGTAAGCACCGATGATTAAACGTGAATTTATCATTAAGATCCACAGTGAAAACAGTAATTCATGTCTAAACAGATTCAGACTAATTTTTTATGATTGGTCGACAGCAATAACATGGTCTCATTTGGCCGGGTGCTTGCATAAACTAAAAAATCTCAGGAGAAAACAACGAGGACTAACTAACCATAATACATTGGTTTTACATAACGCGACTGTTGCAATGCAAGTAGTAGGAGATTGTAGATTCAATTAGTTGTAGCATCCACCTTTAAGTCCAGATCTGTCCCCAAGTGATTATTTCCTTTCTACAAATTTTAACAATCAAAAAATTAATGATGCAAGGATATTCATTCCTCTGTATAGAAGAATATTTTCTGAGGAAAAATCATTTAATTTCAATGGTTGGTACAAATTAATAAAAAGTTATATAAGAGACGTAAAAACGTGGCCAACCATATAGTTATCTATAGCACATTCCTGAAAAGTAATCCAATAGATTGTGCATCGAAAGTATTGCACTATACCAACCTAATACATCACACTTTCCGGTGAAACAGACCAAACTCCGTCAGAGACTCTTTCGAATATGTATTTCAACCCCAAGTTGAAGAAACCGCAGAAGAGTTCAGGAACGAAGTTCGCTTATGTTCTTAGGTTTTCAAAAACGAACAGTTAAATCATCTCCAAGCCAATTGACGACCAAATAAGTTAACAACAGTTTGAGTTTAGCCCTAAAAGTAACACTAGGGTTTTGCTTAGGAATACGTGACAAACACCATGGCAAACATAGCGAATTAAAACTATGTATCCTTAAACCAGAAATAGGCTAAGACGGATTGTTGTGAGTAGGGGGAAGGCTCTCTAACGTCAGAGATACTGTTGATATACTAGCACACAAGATGACGCTGCACGGAAGCAAATCCCTCACGCTAGCTTTCATTCGTCAGAAATATTGAATAATAAATGATCCACTAGCAGTAAAAACGTCCATCAATAAATGTATGGTTTGCTACAAACATCAAACACGGACACTAGGCCAACTGATGGTAGATTTCCAGCTGCAAGAATGATTCCAACAAGACCATTCACTCATACAGATGTGGATTATAAAGGGCATTATCAGCTCCGATGCTTACTTAGACGAAATCTTTGTCTGCTTTGCACCAAAAGCCGTACACTTAGAAGTAGTGAGCAACTTGTCATCTGAAGCTTTTCTAGCAGCCTCAACAGCGACTGTGGCTCTAACTTTAGGGGCTTCAAAACTTATGATGAACGGTCTGAGCGATGTACTGAAACAACCACCAGAAAAGCTTGCATAACAGCTTGCAAAAGACGGTGACCAATGGCCTTATCTACCACCAAGGGCACCGCACATAGGTGGGACTATGGGAAGCGATTAAATCCGTCAAGTATCATCTACGTAGAATAATTGGAGAACAATAACTAACATTTAAAGAGATGACAACAATTGTCTGTCAAATAAAAAAATGTCTGAATTCACGGCCTCATATCCCACTATCATCAGATCCCAATGACTTCACAACTTTAACAAGCGGACATTTCCTTAGAAGTGAATTACTGCGAATGATGCCAAAACTAAGCCATTTAAATCAAAACATTAGCCATGTAGCACGATGGAAGCTTCTGCAGAAAATAATACAGGAATTTTGGAAAATCTGGCTAACTAACATACTACATATTGTTACATATGGCACAAAACAGAACCAAATTTAGCAAAAGAAGAGATAGTGCTCATTAAGGTTGAGCTGCCTGCAGAAAATTGGCCTCTAGGAAAGATCCATGAGGTACATAGTGGTAACGATGATTTGAGAGAACCGTAACAGTTGGCCTCAAAAGACTCAACAACAAAAATCAGTGGTCTGTCGATTGACAATGATGGACAACGCGAGAAGGCATCTTCGTCAGACGAATCCTATAAGCGAGATACCTAAATAGATCCTCTTGCAAGAAATGCGTATTCGAATGCTCCATTTTTATCAATAACAAAATTAAAAATAAAGTTTTGTTATACCAAATACCACGGTCATTATTATAGTAATATCAACATAACAATCAGCGTTAGGCCCCTAAGGACTGCACATTTATAATGGAGCCCAAAAAAAAACTATATGTACGACAATTAATTTTATTATTTGTTTACCACACACAATAATATAAAATATAATTGAAATTTGTTTTTAAATATTATGATTAAAAAATATTTAATTTATTAAAATTAATTTAATGGAACCAATGCAATTTACTAGCTAAATAGAACATCCCTTCGGGAATTACGACCATATATAATTTTTTTTTTTTTAATTAATGACTTCAAAAGCGCAAAAGTGAGTGATATGCAATTAAAATAATAACAGTTTTGCGAGATAATTAACAAAAATAAATAATTCATGCACCTAATTACAAGTATTATATATTTTGAATAAAGCTCCCGTATATAAATTGAATAATTTATGTACTCCGTAGCTACCACAAAATAATATTTTTACCGTTGCGGTCCTTTTTGTAGAAGAAAAATGTCAATAATGATAATAAACTTAATAATTAAAACTAAAGTAAACAAAAATAAATGAATATCCCTAAATTATAAATATTATTATTTCCCCGGAAGAAATATAAACTTTGGAAAATAATTTTTTGTTTATAAACAGGAGGAGCATATTATAAATTATTATTTTAAAGAAAATTAAAAAAACAAAAATATTAAAAATGTGGAAATAATTTTTGGGAAGGCAAAAAACGTAATTTATCCTTTAAAAAAATAATTGAAATTAAAACAAAATTATTACAGATACAAATATAAATTTTAACCTTTTTCCCTCGCCTATTTTTGGTTGTTGCCCCTAATTACATTTTTCCTAATTGGAATAAATAAAATGTATAACTTTATTTTCCCATTTTCACACAAACAAAAAAAAAAATATCAACATGAACAATTATTATTACTAACGGGAATTATGTATGAGTGTATACCTCTCTCTATATGTTGGTATATGGAAAATATATTCATAAAATATTTCATTTTATATTTTAATGAAAAAATCTAATAATTTATTTTTATTTATATGATTTGTAACCAACTTAGATTATTACGATTTCGTGTTGAGAAAATTTTATTTTTTACCTGGCATTTTTTTTATATTTAGTTATACGTATACGAAAGGAAAATTACCAGAAAACGTCATACAATAATGTATATTTGTCTGACCTTCAGCAATTAATCTTTTATGCGGAAAACTCAACTATACACCTTACATAAATAATTTGTTTGTAAAATTACTAATTTATTTTATAAGCTAAAGTTCAGTGGTTTACATGTAAACTATAACTTTTATAGCTAAAATACTATGAGGTATGTATTACACGAGGAAGTTAATAATTAGTCAAAATAGTAGTGATTTACATCAACATGCTATTATAGCAGGCAAGAAATATAATTATTTGCTTACATCACTTAAATTAGTGTTACTATAAAATATGGAACGAAAATCAATTATAAGTTGTAATTGTAACACTCATTTCAGTGTTTTTGTTGATTTATGGATAATTTTCAAAATACTGTAAATATTGGAAAAATATAATTGCATAATTGTTTTAAAACTGGTAACAATAAATTGCTAGATATACACATAATCATTGAATAATTGAATAACCCAGTGAATGGACTATGACACCAACAATATTACCAAGTTTTTCATAGAAAACGTTACAGTTACAAATTCTACTCTACACAAATAAGACATTTAGTTTTCGAGTCGTTTGGGTAAATCCGCAAGTGTTACCATCTCCTAAACCTGGGACAATAGTTTTCCAATACTGATTGGAAATTGGATATTAAGAGCCTATTTTTTATTCAACCTAAATAATTTTACTCTGCATACTGTGTTTTTATTTGTGAATTGTGCTTATACTGGGCATACTCAGTTCATCAAATTTTACTCTGAACATAATGTCAGTGCGGACGAAGAGGATGCAAAGTAAAAAACAAATTATTACTCTATGCACACTGGATGCAGCATGCTTGCTCGAGGTGAATTAAAAAATAGACCATATAATAATGACATTCTATGTGGAGGAGAAACGCGTAAGCAAAATCATCATGGAAAATAATGTAATTAACAACGGCGTTAATCATCAAAACAGGGAAATTTATGACGTGGTATGTTCGCGAATATATATACATGTAAGTGACTTAATTGCAATTTTTTAATTAAACCCGAGCAGGTTACCCTGGGTATTGTACACTAAGCAAAGGTTCTATAGAATCAAATGGTCCGGTGCCAGAGCCATTTATGATTTTAAAAACCGTAACATTATAAAATTAGAACTTTCAATAGAGGGAAAACTTTTACTGAGTTACTATAAGAAACCGTGGTAATTGAAAATTTTCATTTGAACTACTAAACACTTATTTGAAAATCAACCATCAAGTGTAGTACTTAATTATTAAATTTACACTAAAGCGGAGCATAAATTTATTTATTAAAAGTTTGCATAATTTGTTAATAAAATATGTTAATAAAGGGTGCTGCCGCGGATACCTCTTACATCCAATTTAAAATTTAGTTTTATAAAAATGTAACTTCTTTAGTAAGTTCTGGTCCCATGCACATCAAAACTTTTGAGATGAACGATGGATTTAATAGCAATCTAAACGATCACATTTATAACAAATTAAAGAGTGATAATTAGCTGTAAAGAGATTTTATGAATCACCATGTAGAAACCATAACTATTATCCATATAATAAAATTTATTCATCTAAATTTATTTACTGGAAATGTATACAACATCGTTGATATTGTTGATTTTTTTAATTAAATATATGCGATTGCAAAACCGAGCTTTCTGTATTTTCAAAATTCGTTTACAGATGTCTCTATAATAAATTTATTACTTGAAATTACAGAAAAGAATAAAATAATTAAACAACTATTTACAAAAATAAACCAAGCGCGAAATCTTTAACCCTTACTCTGTGTTTTGGGGTCATTTTGACCCCATAACCGGTTTAAACCCCCAAAAATCATATTTTTTCTAAAATAAACAGTACAAACAATTTAGATAGTCTCAACATAAAGTTTTAACATAGAATTCAATTGAAAATT
This sequence comes from Nephrotoma appendiculata, assembly GCA_947310385.1. Classification (NCBI taxonomy): domain Eukaryota; kingdom Metazoa; phylum Arthropoda; class Insecta; order Diptera; family Tipulidae; genus Nephrotoma; species Nephrotoma appendiculata. Next base: position 29,585,029 of record OX371223.1, read on the forward strand.
TGTTAATTTTGACGTTATATCATGTAATTGGTATGATTTAAAAAAGCAAACACATTTCTGTACACTGGGGTTAAAATGACCCCAAATGTTTTTTGTGTAATTTACTGTGCATCCTTATGGAATGCAAATGTACTGTTCTTCGTAAATCAGATTTGCCGAGAGAATTTCCAAAAGATTCAAAATTGAAAAATAGAGCAGTGAACTCCCCGCGATTTTGTTTTGATAACAATTTAACTTTGGTAAGCTTCATTCAACAAATCGATGGCCAATGGTCTTATTTTCAGCTTACAACGTGCCCGAATGTGCTAATCCTCAACTATTTGTGAATCGAAAGTCATAGAGAGATTTTTTTTTTGAAATAAGTGGCTTTGCAGTTGGTTCTGTGCTGCTCCGACTATCCAAAAAAATCTGCTGCTCCGACTATCCAATGCACGAGCTATAAAAAAATGTGAAACAGCGATAAAATGATAATTGGACACAAAGTTTTAGATGTAAGAAGCTTTTCCACAACAGACCAAGTGGAGACCCCAGGTGCTAGTAAACGTTCGCGATGCTACCTGTGACCTCGACCTGTCAAAATCGTCATGCCAAAATCGTGTACACAGTGAGATTTTAACACGAATTTTGAATAAAGATGTGGAACTTGACCGTTTTGTACGGAATCTAGCCAATTCTTGGTCAATTATTGTCAAATTTCTACAAAAAATTTCGAATGAAATTCTAAAATTCAGCAATGCTGATTAGAACTAGGCAATGAATTTCATTACTAATTACAGTGAAATTTGGTTTGGATAATAGGATTGGAAATACCAGATCAAATTTGAAAATTCTGTATTTTGGCTATGTTGTAACTAATTAAAGTTGTAATATCATATTTTATGTAAAAAAAAAATGAGTAATATATAAAACGTCACAATTAAACTAACCAAATCTACAAGAAATTCTAGAGCTAATTCACAAGATAGAGCGTTATATTATTTAAAAAACCAGTGCCTTTTTATTTTATTTTTAATCGATTTTAATCAAAAACTGCATTAAATATAAAAAAGGTGAAATTGTCCGTTTTTAACTACCAAGGTCGAATCCTAGAATTTTATTTGAAATGCATGTTCAAATTTCAGATTTCATAATTATCGAGTGCTTTACAAACCCAATTTGGCCTTAATTCATTAAAAAACATGTTTCCGTTTATTTCGGTCAAAATCCTAAATTTTTTCACACGCTCATGTTACAATTCCTATATTCACTTTGATTCGGTTTCATAGTATATTTCATGGTTTTTTTATACTCAAAGAAAATCGATGCGAGTTTCACTTAATCTAAATAATTTTAAAATTGTTAAACCCACATTGAAATATTTAAGTGTGATTAGTAAAATTTTTATAAGTTAACCTTACTTAGGCTTAGTTATAGAAATAATTTTGGAAATGTTTAGGCAATAAAGCCCAAAGATTACTTTTTAAATACTTAAACCTTACTTTTGTAAAATTCGGAATAAATGAAGAAAAAAATAAAATTAAAATTTACTAAGACAATATAAATTTTTTTTACAATAACCGACCTTTTGAGACGTAAAGATTCAAAAGTTAAGTTAATTTCGAAAAAATTGAATCTTTGAATTTAAGATGATTTCTATTTTAAATGTCTCAACTGCTCGAAGTATTACTTCAATGAGTCTATATGAAAAATGACAAATATCTGACAATTTTCCAAAAGTGATTACAAGTGGTAAGATAGCAACACTTGGCAAGTCAAACCTCTTTTACAATTAACATGATAATCGGTCTCTTCCGTTCTTCAGAAAATATAAAAAATGCGAGGCCAAATCTAATCACTAAAAACATAACTAGATTATTAGTTCTCCACCTTAATATATTATGTTATAGTTCAATACATTTCTAATATTATATATCTTAACCATCCGACCACATAACCAATGTCATGCCACAACATAATTTATTAATTATAAGATCATCGAATGAATTGCTATAGACACACAGATTAACAACGATTACGATGACACACTCCCCGAAAAAAATATTCCTTCAATATCATATTTTATACAGAACATTTAATGATTATTTAATGTCACAAGCATATTTTATACACCAATCATTTACAACGAAACAGATTTGAACCATGCATATCTATCAGTATAGTATATCGTCGCCTCATACTACACACTAATTAAATAAATTAAACCAAAAATATTCAATTTTCAATATAAATAGATTAATTTGGTGGTCCCCCCGTCTCCTTTTTTATTTTTTGTGGTGGATTTGAGATAATTATTTATAGGTCTGGGCCCTAATAACATCTACTATATTGTAAACCACAAAACGAACAGAAAAATAATTTAATTTATGAGATTAATTCATGTTGGTATTCTAAACTGTACAGCGGTTATCGCATCGGTATGGCCGTAACGATTGCATGTTTAATAAATGGAAAAGCGCAATTTTCAATCCGATTTATCTTAATACGGCTTTTCAATGTAATTTTAAATATATCACAAAATATAATCCATCAAAATAATTATTAATAAAAAATTAATATTTAATAAGAAAAAAACTGTAAACTCGTAAAACCAAAATAAAAATTATTTACTGGCGTCGTCTTTAAATACACAGCAAAAAAAAGCTCATAAAATGAAATTATTCCTATAATTCACAATAATTAGCATATAAAGAGCTTTTTTTATGTTAAATGTTAATTTATTTTTTTCTCTTTGGTATATAAATTTGGCTGCGTTCGTTCAACGCTGAAGATTTTATTTTTTAAGCACACCGTAATAATTTTCGGTTGTTCTTATAATTTAAACGATGTGCTATATAAGAATATTATACCCGCATATTCGTAAGGATCACATAATAACGCATTTATAATTTATGAAGGGCGCACCAAAAATATATTAAATATAAAGTACTAAAATCTAAATACTTGTAAAAATAATTAATTTTTTTAAACTTTTATTCGCCTTGTTAAAATTTCATTTTCAATTTTTTGGCATTTTATTACTCGTGAAAAGTGCGTAAACATATTTCCACCGTACACTGTAAATACATAGATATTTTGCAGTATAAAATATGTTAATGTTAATAAGTAAACTAATCTATCTTCTAGAGATTGTATTATTTATTACATTTACTGTCATTTCTTCTGATACGCAGCCATACACAACAATAACGCAAAAAGCTCATTTCTTATTTATGTGTACAGTTTCTCCCTATTTGGGTGTGACTGATACAAGACGAAGCTTTGAATTTTATAAGACAATTATAAAATTTGACAAATTGAGACTTACTATATATATGTAGTCGTCGTTTATATCGTCTTTTATATACGGGTGTACACACAATTTGACATGATATATAATATAATGTGCACGCGGTTTTATATGTTGACAGATTTTGGGTGGAAAAAAGGTGGGGTTAAATTTCTTCTTAAAATAAATGGAGAGATTATTTTTAGTTTTGTTTTATGTCATATTTTTGTACACAGTTTTCCATTAATTTTATTAGACAGCTTTTTTTCTGCTTGCTGTTATATGTAGACCGATATCTGTTACGATTTTCAGATGAAAATTGTATTCCAAAATATTTTGTACGGATATGATCCTGTCAGTCTTAAGTTCAAGTATATTTGCCAATGTGATTTGAATGATGGTATTTTGTGTTATTTGTGCATTTAATGGGATATATATTGATTTATCGTGTAAATTAATTTACGCCTGACACTATTACATTAAAAGATTTCTGCCTGATTTCATTTTTATTTTTTGGTTGTGTTTTTTGCTAAATCCTGTGCAAACCATTTTACTATTTCAATTCAATTAAAATTTCCATTAAATTGTTCTTCCTCCTGTTCGAAAAATTTTTTGCTAGATTATTTTTCAGTATATTTAGCTGTATACCGTTTCGAAATTTTCAATAATAAAATAGTTGACATTTTGGCTAAGGTTCAAATTGCCGGATTTTAAATCATTCTACATATATTGAGAATATAATTGAGTTTAAGTTTAAATAAAGGTGAATTAATATCTTGTTAGTCACGATTTTGTCATTGACATAATACATATAAAATATTTACTAATCTCTAATTGGGACGAATAATTAAATATCATTGTAAACGAAATTTATTTAATTATTTATTTATTTATTTAAGGATACTTTTCGAGGCGCTTGATCTATAGAATGTAAACAAGTTTATGAAAATTTGTTCTATGGTGGTTCTTGAGATTTTATAAGGACAATCTGTCAAAAGGAAATTGCAATAAACAACGAACTGAATGGCCAAGCTAAGCTCATTTCTGGAATGGGAAATAAAATTCCAATCAAACTGTTCCACGAATTGTTTGGATGAAGACCTGTACAGTTTAATACTTTCGAAAACAAATGTTTATAGAGGAGCCAAAAATACTCTATTCCAATTGGATATAGGATACCTAAAGAGATTTTTAGGAATCTTGTTATTTTCGGGATATAACAGTGTTTCACAGGAGGAAATGTACTGGTCAGTGTTCTGTGAGTCCTGACGTTAATTTTCCAATTATTAGAGATGCCATGCCACGGAATATATATAGAAAAATAAAGATGCGACTACATCTGGTAAATAATAATAACATAGGCCGCACAGATAAATTTTACAAGGTACGTAAATTGTTGAGCACAATCTTATTGAACTGCTCGAAGTTTAGAACTTTCACTCACGCTCTTTTCGTCGATGAATCCATGTGGCCTTATACCGGTTGAGCCAGTTGCAAAATGATTATAAATAATAAGCCAATACGATTTAGATATAAGCGGTTCGACGTTCTTCTGCAGCAAAAAACACCAATTTTAGCAAAGAAGATGGCCTGGGCTACAATGTTGTGCATGAGGCGCTGACAATTTTTTTACGTTGTACAAATTGATGGTTTCTCTAAAATATAAATTTTTTTTTTGCGACAGGAACGGTTCGTGAGAATCGAATGACGAGGTGCTCAGTAGCCCCAAAAAACAAGACTACATAAACTGCAAGGGAAAGATCAAACTCTGGCCATGTATACATATCTTCTTTTTATCATAATCCTGACTAGCAGTTTTCAAACAAAAAACATACAATTATTAAGATGGATAATAACAAGCGCAAAAGATGTCGCCAGTGTCACAGTCAAACATTCTTCAATTGTCAGAGTTGCTTGAAACATGGTTTTGATCTTCCACTACATGTTTTAAATGTTCAGAAGAATTTCATAAAAATAATTAAATTTTTGTAAAAACTGAATATATATAGTAGAATGAAATAAATTTAAAAAAAAATGTGTTTTACGCCACGATTGCGTTTTTGCAACATGCCATAACTAAGAATTCACGTGTAGAAATCCAATGAAATTTAAAATGTATTATATTTATATATAAAAATATATTATAGTATATTATCGTTACGTTCTATAAAAATCTTTCATTTTGGTCTAGTAGCTACGACGCGGCGTGAAATGAGTTAAATAACAAAAAAATTTCGTTATTTTAATTAGTCACCTTGAAACAAGCCTATAAAAATTAATTTACAACAGAAGTCTCTTTTTTATAAATCGAGAGATAAAAATGAGTTGAGAAAAAACTTCTGATAAATGATTGTATTTTGTGACTTTACATTGCGGATATGTATATTGTTACGAATTCATTCAAGCATGTCACTTGGTGGCCGAGTAATAAAGTTATACACCGCCAATGTTATCAAGCCAAAGTTCGAGAGTTCTCGAACCCTGTCGAAGACTTTAATCTTTTTAAGCGATTATTATCAGTTGTAATTTAACCAGTTCTGCTGCATTGTCTACATCGTGTAGAAAATTAATATTCTACATGTGTATGGGGGATGTAAATGTAGACAACTAACAATTTGGTTTCGACAATTTAAAGAATGTAGATAATGTCGATTGTTTCTTTCCTTAATCGTTAGAATTCTATGACTTCGTTGTTAATTTAACCATTTCGACTTTTGAAAAATTTCACCAATTATTTGAATATTTGTCTGAGTTAATATGAAAAACCTGAAAATTTAATAAATGAAATGAAATTTCGAAAAATCATATTTTAGATTTGTGCTCGACATGCTAATCATACATGGAAAAAAATCTGGGGCGACTGTCAGCCCATTGAATTAATACTAGTACGCCGTTCAGTTAATACTAGTTAGTAAAAGTATTATTTTATGTATATTAGATAATACAGGTAAACCTCGCTTAACGAAACCTCGGATCTACGAATATCAATTTTTATACAAAAACCTCACTTAACGAATATATACCTCAAAATAACGAATAAAAAATTAACAAAAAAAAAAAACTGACTCTTTTACTTCATGTTTTGGTAATTAAAATTACGCAAGCCGGAATTGAAGGAGTGGGCGAAGAAGGCATTCGAGAATTGTTAAATGACGAGCCCGCAGAATCAAGTTCAGAATCATCAACTGCACAGAAGATGAAGAGCCACAAAAAATTTAAGTCGCCACACTCTGAATGAATTTTTTTCAAAAATGGATGAAACATATGAGATTATCACAAATAATCATCCATTTGAAAACAGAAGTAGCATTGTGATTCCCGCAATCGAGAAGAATATGTGGAGAAAAAATGTTAGACGAGTTCGATAAAAAAAAACAACTTCGATATCGATAATTTTTTTGTAAAATAATTTAAGCATCATATGGCCCATACACGACACAATCATGCGTGCGCAATCGTGTGATTGCAAAATCATGAAGAAGCTTGCGTTGGGATTTTAATTGGACTAGCAATAGGAAAAAAAAAAGAAATAGACAATTTTGGATGAAAGAATGGTATAAAAGACGTAGTGGATATGGACATTCGAAATTCGAGCAAGTAGAAAAACGTCCGAGGATCTTAATTTTTTTATTATTTATTAACTTTGCCATATTAACTTTAATACGACACACACGAGTTAAAACATTAAACTGAGCAAATTACACTACACGACGCAAGATTGCATGCACAAACAAGAAAATATCAAAAAATTTGAAAATCACACAATCAGCATGTGCAATCAATCAATCAATACCATATTACTGTCAATCAGCATGCACAATCATACGATTGCACATGCATGATTGTGTCGTGTATGGGCTCTATAAGTGTGTTCCTTTTGATGATATGCTTTGGATTTTTTATTTTGCGATTTTTATTATTTATTTTATTCTAAATAAAACTGAATTTTTGTACTTAGAACTTTTTTTTTTATTAAATTTGCACTACGGGAACCAAACTAACAATTTCTCATATAAACCCATATAATTTGATACCTCGATTGACGAATTCTCGCTTAACGAACATTTCCAGGAATCGAACCGCTTCGTTAAGCGAGGTTTATCTGAAGTTTTGATTAGATTGTACTTTTACATAATGCTTTTATTTTAAGCAAAGTTGGGCATTTTGAATGTAAAAACATATTTAACATTTTACACAAATTAAAAAAATAGTTTTGTATTTTATAAAAATAAGTAAAATTTACTTAAAAACGAAAAAACTCTTAAAACAATTAATAGAATTTAATGTTACATACAAAAGTGTGTTTATAATTATAATTAATATTATAAATTAGAAATCAAAACTTAAATTAAATGGTTAATCTTAATTATTTTCAACTTATAGTTATCTTCTTTCCGTTTATAATGCCATCTGTTTCCGTCTGAACAAGTTCCAAAAATGGCAAGCTACTGACATCTAGCTACATTTGAATAGAACTTATTTGGAAAAAGAAATTTAGAAGTGTATATTTCTTTCTATATGTAGCAGACAATTTTTAAATAAATTACAATTTGGCATTGTCATTATCTGTCAAAAGCAATTGTCAACCGAAGCCAAACAAGTATTTAACCGAGCAAATGGCACAGTGAAAGGGCTGAATGTGCTCTTACCGACGTTGACAATTTAAAAAAAATCTTGATCATTCTGCAATTGTGTGAAATGCAGATTCTATCGGGCTATATATGCTTGGTTGAAATGGAAGCGTGTTTCTCATCCACATAACCACGAATCACCTCGATGTGAATCAAAAGGGAAAATCATGATACGTACATTTAATGGAGTAGTATCAGTTCTAATGAAATAATAGAACGATAAACTTGAGGATGGTTTGTCATCGAGGATGGATGCGCCCAAGAAAAGTAAAATTCTTCTAGAAAAAACAAAAAGAAATCCCACACAAAATCGAACATATTTTTTTGTTTAAATAATAATGACTTTTAATTATATAAATAATTCAGACATTTTTTTCTTGCCACTTTCTAGCAACTTTGATTTGATTTCAATGAATGATGTGCGAGTCCGGTTTATTAAATTGCTTGCTTGTTAAATTAAATCGCCTGGACTTTTGGTTACGCTTTGATTGTTAGCCCACCATTTGTTGAAACTGATGAGTTCTTTACATAAAACGTTTTTGGAAGTTCCTTTTTCTTCTCTTCTTTACCTTTGACTACAACTGTATTACCAAACGTTAAAACGGCCTGCGTCAAAAGATGGATATTTATTCGATTAGATTCCAGCCAAACCAGGTATTGGCTCAAATAGATTCCATAATTTTTTTCGCGGTCCTTCGTGGCCAAATTTCCATGCATGATAATTGCTACAAATTTGTATTTAAAATTTTAAATTTATATGACTTAGTGGTTGAATTACATTTATATTATTATTATTATTCATCCGTTAAACAAGTTGTTTTTGACGATAATTATTAGATTTGGTAAAAGATATGGTAATTGGAACGAGCAAGTAATATTTTATCCATTATTTTCTTTACAGTATGAAAAAAATAAGTGTAGTGGAAGTTGGTCAACAAGAGTACACATTTTTTTTATAATGGATTTTCACTTCCTGAAGCGATTCCAAGAAGACGATTTATTGAAACTGTCTATCAATGTGACCTAGCTCAGTACTTTATGTTAAGTTTTGCATTACGTGTCATAGTTTCTCGTCGTTTTTGTGGAGTGACATGTCATAACTGGTATTATAATAAAAAATAAAATTCAGTTTAAAATAATAATAATAATATAATAAAGTTATTAATCAACATGAACAAGCCTTCTGGAGGGAAGGCTTCGATAAAATCTTTTTAATATCATCACCTAATTTATTATTATATTAACACTGTTTATAAAAGATTTATTTATAATAAAAAACTTAAACTTTTTTCCGAATTTTAATTATCACAATTTGAATTATAAAATATTAAAATGAAATAAAATTTGGTCTTTTAAACTACAAAAATTTTTATATACTAAGTAGATAATGACTTTCTTTATGTGATAATAATCTATATATATAAAAATGGTGTAAAAAATGTATGTGCGCACATCAGTTGAAAACGTCTAAACCGATTTGGCTCAATCTTTTTTTGTTGTGTTCGCAATTACCAGGAGATGGTTCTTACGAAAGAAATTCTTGAAAAATCCACCGGGAAAGTCGGAAAACCCGAAAAATCGAATAAAAAGCCATTTTCATATGAATTTTGTGTGCACATTTTTTATAAAGTAGGTGGATTCGAATCCTACCGGAGGCTGCATGCATATTAATATAATTTTTCTTCCGATCTGTTTTATCTATTTATCTAAATCTTCTATATATATAAAACCGGCTGAAATGATTTGGTTTAATCTTTTTTTATTCTGTTTGGAATAGTCAGGAGATGGATGGTTCTTACGAAAGAAAATTTTGGGAAAATCCACCGGAAAAGTCGAAAAATCGAAAAATGATATTTTTGTACAAGATGTCGCACGTATCCGAGATTTTACAATTTTTCTGTTCTAAAAGATGGTCATTTAGAAGAGAAAAATTGTAAAATCTGAGTGAAAAATTCGGAAACTTCCGGAAAAACCCGAAGAAAATTGATTTTTTTTTCTTGCGCATATAGCTGAGAATAGCTGAACCGATTTGGCCCAATCTTTTTTGCTGTGCTAACAATTTCCAAGAGATGGTTCTTACGAAAGAAAATTGGAAAGTCCACCGAAAAAGTCGGAAAATTCGGAAAAGTGAAAAATGATCTTTTTGATGTTAGTATCGGATCCAGATGGTCTTTTAGAAGAGAAAAATTGTAAAATCTGAGTGGAAAACTCGAAAACTTGTGAAAAAAACCAAAAAAGAAAATTGATTTTTTCCTATCTTGCGCATCAGTCGAGAACGGCTGAACCGATAAGGCTCAATCTTTTTTTGTTGTATTCCCAATTGCCAGGAGATGGTTGATATGAGAGATTGCATTGATATGTATGTAAAGATCGAAACGAAACGTTATAATTACATCCGCTTCGTACAATTAAAACTATGTTCGGAGCAGTACAATCATCTGCGCAATGCCATCGCTTCGGACGGGGATGCAACCAACGTCGGTCAATTGACCATTTTTCCAGCAACATATGTTGGCAGCCTACGGCATATGCATGAATTTGGGCAGAATGCTATGACGTATGTGCGGCATTACGGAGAGCCAGATTTGTTCATCACGTTCACATGCAATCCAAAATAGCCAGAAATTACCGGTAATCTACTGCCAGCACAAACTTCCAGCGATCGCCACGACATCACCGCACGTGTGTTTAAACAAAAACTCAGGACGCTAATGGACTTCATCGTTAAACAGGTGGTTTTCGAAGAGCCACGTTGTTGTGTGCACTCAGTAGAGTGGCAGAAGCGCGGATTACCACATGCACACATTCTGCTATTGTTAATTGAGAAAATCAGACCAGATCAACTCGATTCAAATACGAGTTCCAGAAGCAGACTCGGAGTTGTTTGCGGTAGTCACAACAAACATGATTCACGATCCGATGACCGATGGGAAATGTACAAATGCACAAACCAATATCCGCGTTCATTGGTGGCATACACAATTAGTGGGAACGTCGGTTATCCAATATATTGGCATCATTCACCCGAAGATGGTGGCACAACATTCACAATGAGGTGATAGGAAAAGACATCGTGAGTGCTAATCACTGGATCGCTCCGTGTTGCACCTATCGAAAATATTTGCAACACACAGCAATGTTGAGTACTGTAATTCCATTTAATTTATCTAGAACTACGTGAACAAAGGCAGCAACCTGGCAGTGTTCGGAATTGCTGCTCCAGATGTAAATGACGAAGTGTTAAGATTCCAATTGGGCCTGTATGTCAGTTGCAATGAGGCGTTTTGGTGTATTTTATCATTTGCATTACATGAACGTTATCCCACTGTTCAAATATTGTGGGTGCATTTGGAGAATGGACAACGTGTCTATTTCACGGGAACTAAGGCAGCACAACGAGCAGAGCAACCATCTGCTACAACACTCATGAATTTCTTCGAAATTTGCCAAAGTGATCCGTTCTCACGAGCATTGTTTTACTGGAAAATGCCATACGCTATTATACTTGGAACCAGTCGACGAAGAAGTTTCAACGACGAAAGAAAGGTGAACCTGTTACAGGATACGTCGATGTGTATTCGACTGATGCGCTTGGCCGTGTTTACACCGTTCATCCACGACAATACGAAGACTTCTATCTTTCATTTGGTTTTGTTCCATGTTCGTGCTCATACTTTGTTCGCATCGCTTCGTACTATAGAATGTGTGTTGTGCGCCACTTAACGAGAAGCTTGAGAACCTTTGAATTTGCTGGAAAACGACTCACATTGGGACCCAACACTTTCCAATGCCACTGTTTTTGCGCCGGCAAATCAAATTCGTACATTGTTCGCGATCATCATAGCGACGTGTCATCCATCGAACGCATTGGAATTGTGGAACAAATACAAGGACGAGATGGCTGATGACATTTAATCGTAAATTGCAACGAGAGCAACTGTAAGGTCGAAATTCAATGAGCCAAACAGTACAAACGAATGTTCGCTTTTGAATGCACAGCAAAAGAAAGTGTACGAAGCATTAACGAAGGCAGTTCACGCTCGAGATGGCACATTCGGCACATTCTGTGTTCAAGTTGCCAATTAATATCCACACGAATTACAAGTCAGTGTGCTCAATTGCCAAGAACTCGGCGATGGCCACGGTGGTACATAAACGATCATTGAAAGCGTTCAATCTAACGATGAAGGATTTACAAAGTGACTCAAGACGTTGTGGTGGGGCGATGATTCTACTGACCAGCGATTTTAAACGTTACCTGTCATTCCGAGGTCAACAGCTGCAGATGAACTCAACGCATACAATCGTCAAGTTTATGACGCTATGTCAAGAAGTTGCAGTTGATCACGAAAATGAGAGTCGCGTTACAGAACGACTCATCAACTGTTGATTTTTCCAAACAAATGTTGGTGCTTAACAATGGTCAAATTACGAATCTGTTTCCGCACATCAACTGAAATTGTTTATGAACCATGATTGGCTCAGCAAACGAGCGATTTTGGCAACGAAGAACAAGGAACAGTCTGAATTACTTGATTCAAAACCAAATCGCTGGAGAAATGCATTGTTACAAATCCGTTGACTGTGTGACCAATCAAGACGAGAAAACCTTCGACCGAGATTTTTAATGCGCTTGATTTTCCTGGAATACCACTGTATAACTTTATACTCAAAGTAAAATCTGTGATAATCATGCTACGTAATCTGAACAACGTGATGAACAACGTGATTCAAGCGACGATCATCAATGGCAAATTCAAAGGAGAAGATGTTCTAACTCCGAGAGTTCTTCTGATTCCAACTGACATTTCGTTCGACTTCAAGAACATTCAGTTCCCCATTTGTTTTCACGTTCGCTATATGATTAACAAATCACAAGGTCAATCGTTCGGAGTGTCCGGTATAAATCTGGAATTTCCGTGTTTTTCTCATGGTCAATGAATGGAAAAATATTTTTTACCACAATGCATTGTATTGATTCCGTTTAATTTCACTCGAATAAAATACATATTCATTTCCACACTGAGAGAAAAAATCGAAAAAACAACTCATATTTCTAAAGATGCCTGAGTTTGAATCAACATTTCATTCACTTTTCAATACATTATGCCGCCTTTATGGTTGCGTTCGTTTGTTCGTCCTGACAATTTTTACGACCAATCATATTGCTCAAAAATGATGATTTTTTTTCTTCTTGATTTTTCCACAAGAGATGATTGGTCGAAAAAATGACGGAACGAACGAACGAACGCAACATAAACTTGCCTTAAGCGTTGAAATGAAAATAGAATGGAATGCCACTCAACTCAATCTTTTATTGTGAATTGAGTTGAGTTGTTTGGTTTTATCTCTCATCAAAATCAATTTTCGTGAAGCACAAAGTTATTTGCTCGGAGCGAAAAAATTTGGGGCGAAACGAGGTTCGCCGGGACAGCTATTATTTATATAAATATTTTAGAGACCGGTTTCGGATTATCGTCCAACATCAGTCTTCATTTCACTACTAAAATTCGGAAAGAAATTTTAAGTTTTTTATTATAAATAAATCTTTTATAAACAGTGTTAATATTGTTTGTGATAAAAGCCACGAAAACACAAAATATAGATTTTTTCCAATTTTATTCCATTTATTATTATAGTTATATCAATAGAGGTTAAATCATCTACATCTGGTTGAAGGGGCCAATATGAGAATTGTGCCAAAACGCAATCTTCTTCAACCTCTTGCTTCATCAAGTGATTTTTAATCCTCTTTGATTTCAAAGTTATCATCAGGGCCTTATAAAATTACAAATGCATTGGTTTCTGATTCATATGACTCAAAATTCATTTGTTTTGATATTTTTTAAAGCTTTTTCTATTTAATAACTTGAGATTAAACTTTAAGTTTTTGCAAATCACCAATTTCATTGTTTAGTGTGATAGAGGAAATTATGCTTTTACTGCGAAATAAGACCAGCTGATGATGGCAGTATAGGCTTCCAGAGTATAAATCGTCTTCCTTTAATTAAGGTAATTCCTTCAACGGGAGAAACATTTTCTCCAAATATACACATTAAATATAATATAAGACGGTGTTAGCGCTTTTTCGAATGCATATGCCACACTATTTGCAACATCATATATAGAAAAAATAATCTAGTATTCTGTATCAATCAAGAATCAACGGAAGCAAGCAGCGTCGTGGCTGTAATTTATTGAACGAGCGCGATGGGATTGTTAGTATTGTAACACCATTTTCTTTGGCAAGATTAAGAGCTTCGACACTTAAATGGCTGTCGTAATTGTTGAGTATTAATAAAGCTGGGTTATCCTTAGATCATAACGTATATTTAGCGAACTGTTCAACCGCTTTAACAAATAGCTGTGCATTCATCAAACCCGAAGATGTAGCTACTAGCTAAGGTTTCAGCAGCTGTTTCAATCAGCTTGAGGTTGATTTCGTCGAAAGAATGGTCACCATATTCACCAGACTTGAATCCCATGGATTTCTCCGTATGGTCCATTTTTGAGAGTAAGGTGTCCACTAAAAAATACGAAAGCCTACGTTCGGTCAGCATGCAATGCTTTCTATAGAAGACTGAATACATGTTTTTCATAAAATGTAATATGTTTTCAACATATTCCACGAAATTTCAATAAAAAATAATCAAAATTACAAAAAAACAGCGTTTTCATTTGGTAACACTTGGTCTCAGCCACCCTGTAGAATACAAGGGCTGCAATTTCACTAATTCAATATGTCCCCACAGTTAGGTCAAAGTTGACCAACACAATGGCCTATCAAGTGACCATAGTGGCATCAATGCCAAGGCATGCTAACTTAGAACGACAGGCCATTCAACGCATTGTTTATAAATTGAATTAGCAAAATTTTGATAAATTCATTAGGCCGAAGTTGACTAGCATTATGACATATCAAATGGCCATAGTGGCATCCCCCCATACTTTATATTCATTTGAAACACGGTTAACAATATTGCTTTTCAAATTTTGATTGATTGATTTAACCCTTTTAGACCTGTTGTACATGAGTATGTACAAACTTTTCAAAGAGACGTAGTATTCACGAAAATCATATTTTCTCCTCTATTGCATGTTTGTTTCAGTTTTTCATCTCTCTTTCATCATTCTATTACAACAAAATACCTCAAACTATAAAAATGAGATCAGTATTCAATAAAACATTAAGGTACAATCACGTATTTTTAGTAGTGGAAATCCTTTATTTTTTTAGCGCAATTTTAGTGCAAATAAAAAAAATCCTGGTAAGCCAAATAATGTTTTCTATACATTTAAATATTCAACAATGTATATTCTAAAATCAAATTGTCGTTTAAGTCATATTCAAATATGGTTTTTGTCAATTTAATATGATGTACATGTAGATGTACAAATATAACCAACGGTCATGTACATCCTCATGTACATTGTATAACGTCATGTACTTTGAGATTTTGTAGCAATACAAGTACCAATAAAAGACGTCTGACAAGAATCAAAGGAGAAAAGGCAGTTGGTGAAGATGACGAAAACGCAAACACCGATCCGAAAACAATGGGCTGCAACTGTTATTGCAGGAGTATCAAACGAAGAAACTGTAACTGAAATTTAAGAACAAGAACTGAACAATTTGTCAATTTGTGTTTCATGCAACAATCATCCTCCATTTAATTCGAAGAATTGAAGTGCCGGGATACAAACTGTATTTCGATAATTTTTTTACGACTTACAATTTATTAGAAATATTAAAATATAGAGGAATTAATGCAATTGAGACCGCTCGAATTAACCGATTTTACAAGGCAGATTTTTCGGAAAACCGCCAATTTAAAAAAGAGAAATGCGGTTATTTAGACCAATGAGTCAGCAATTATGATAAAATTATTGTGGTCAAATGGCTTGATAAAAATCTATTTATCTAGGAGGAAAGGGTGATATAAACACAATAAAAAAATGGAGCGCATGCCTAAACCGATATGTTGACGTTTCACAACCGGAAATTGTACATTTATATTACAGCAGTATGGGAGGAGTTGATCTTTTAGATCATGTAATCCAATATAATAGGACGTTAATCATATCCAAAAAATGGCCACTGCAAGTAAAGGCGCAGTTTCAGATTCTGCGAATCAGCGCAAGTTGAATTGTGTATAAACTACGTACAGTATGTCACAATCGTATTCGTAAATCAAACATTTTCCTAAAAAACTCAATTAAAAAAATATACAAATGATATTATAATTTAATCATTTGGATAATTCTTAAGTTCACTCTTAATCTTCATTATAGAATGAATAACAGGTTTCGATAACGGTGCAATTCAGAGAAAAAAATTAAAATCTGTACATGAGGGTAAAATCAGCGTCACATTCATATTCGTAAAATTCCATTTGTGTTTGAATTTAACCGTTATTTATTATTATCCTTTTTATGTTTTTGCGGTTTCGCTTTGCACTCAATATCAGTATAGCATTTAGTTTCGAATTGACTGGAAGTTATCTTAATTTAATCCAAATTTTAGTCAAATGGGTCGTAAGCAAGGTGAAACGTCAATTGATTTACGAAAATTAGTAATTTTACATCGGGAAGCAGGGAAAACATTTAAAAAAATCAGCTAAATAGTGCAAAGAAGTATTTCTACAATACAATACATCGTAAAACGACACCAAATTGAAAATCGAGTAGAAAATTTACCGCGAAACACAAACCGCAAAACGTTTACTCTTGCAGAGGAACGGTATATTGTGCACGAAATTAAAAGAGATCCTCGTTTATGTGCTCCAAAGTTAACAGCGCAAATCAACACTTCTTTTAATAAAAATGTACGCCCAGATACTGCTCGGTGCATGCTAAAGAGAGCTGGATATAACGGTAGAGTAGCCAGAAAAAAAAACATGGATCAGTAAGAAGAATCGGAAAATAAGATTAAATTTTGCAAAGTGTCATGGAAACAGGGTTTTCGAGTTTTGGAAACAGGTTTTGTTTACAGACGATTTTTGTGTCTGACGGGCGACAAATTGTATGGAGAAAACCAAATACCGAAATGAATATAGAGAATTTACGCCCTACAGTAAAATATGGCGGAATATCTGTAATGGTATGGGGTTGTTTCTCGGCATCTGGAGTGGGAAAATTACACATAACAGAGGAAATAATGAATAAAACAAAGTACATCAAAATTTTAAAGGCAACTTTACCTGAAAGTGTGATAAAATTGGGGATAGGAGACGATTTTATGTTTTACCAGGACAATGATTATATAATGATTATATAATTGCCCAAAAGTCATGGAAACCCCACCGCAATCTCCCGATATCAATCCCATTGAGAATCTGTGGCAAGAATTGCACAATAGAATTCGAAAATATTCGATATCTAATAAAATGATTTAATATATCGATTAAGGACGGAGTGGAATAATATTGATACGAAAATAACAGATACGTTGGTGCAATTAATGCCAAATCGTTTGTCTGAGGTGATCAAAACCAAGGGAAATCCAACTAAATATTAATTATTAAAAAGACTTAAATCTTTTTTATTTAACTGGCTAATTTAGTAACCTTCTGTGATGAATTACGAATACGAAAGTGATATGAATTTTAGACTAAGTTCAATTTATTATAATTTTCTTAAAATATGTGTTTCTGATTTAAAAATAAAAAAATTAAATTTTTGATGCACGTAAGTGTTTTTTATTCATTTATCGTTTTTAAAACTGCAATTACGAATACGAGTGTGACATACTGTATATGCAAAAACAAAACATACCAACTAAAGACATACTAGATTTGTTGGAATTCCGGTTACATGTCCGGCACTCTTTCTGATGAATTCTTTAACCGATCCAGGAAAACGAGGGCATCCTCCACCGGATATTACCAATACCGGATTTCCATCTCATTCAAGAAGAATTCAGGACGAAATTCGTTCAACCTCGGATATTCGGTATGATTATTAATCATTTTTGTGAATTTAGTTGAAATAAAGAGGCAACTAGATGCAAAATCGAAAGCTGTGCGTTTCGCAAGTACGTTTACTGTGGGAAATGTTCTATACATCTTTCTCTACTAAAAAAAAAGAAGTTTTTTTTAAATTCCATAATAAATGAACGTGATTTTAAAAACTGTGAGACTCAAATATTTAAGTTTTAGTTTATTGGATGTTACTTTATTGATATTATTTTTTTATATTTTTCATATTATTAGTTAGTTTTACCAGCAGCAAATGTATTTTTTTTTTTTTTTTTTTTTTTTTATGTTTTAATCTATGCAATCTGTTCTGGGGCTGAAGCACTCCCAACTCTTTCGCAGTTCACTTTTACCGTCCCACTTTACGCATTGCTTGCCAAATCGAGGACGTACGGCTATAGGTCCGATTTACGTAGAACCATCTGCACATTGCATAGCTCCATGCCAGCCTATAGTACTGACATGGAAGATGGGTCGGCCCATGAGTTGTGCACTCCGACAGGGGGTCATAGTTGTGTTCATTTCCATCATCGATCGTAATCAAATGATGAAAAATCCCTTTTGCATCCTGCTCCTATCGGGATTCGAACCCGGTACCTCCCGACCCGATCCAAACGCCAAAGCTTTAACCACTGTGCCATTTGGTCGGTTTTAAGGGATCGTATCAAAAACTAGAAACTTAAAACATCGAAAACAGAAATAACTCAAAATACTGAAAAAAAAATTTCACGAAATATCGACAAAAATAATACTGAAAATCAAAATCTCGAAATTTATAAAAGTAAAACACAAAACTCGGATAATATTTATAAATTTTTTATTGTAGTTAGGTTGAATTACTCAAAGCATACATATAATGTATGTACATATGTAGATATGTACACATAAATATACGCACACGCGCACATCCTTAGTTGTACGTGTAAATACTTATGTGTTAATATAGCTTATTAAACTAATTCGTTGGCTTATAATATGCTAATATAATTTAATATTTATGGCGATTCCTTTTAAAAAATCTAATGCCGAGCGTTCGTCCCTTCCAAGAATGATTTTTTTCAATCGCGCTTCTTTACGTAAGTAACTATTTTTTAAAATTTTATGTTGTCCTGCAATAATTTGTTCTATTTTTGTTTTTATAATTTTTTGTTCATCCCCTAGAATACTTATTAGGCTGTATAGGCCTATATGTCTCTTGCCAGCTAGCACGTTTATACGTCTGTGCCAAGCTTCCACACTATTTTGTGTTCTTGGTAGACTTTCTTGTAATAAATCAGATACAGACCAAAACACGGGTGAGTATAATGGTTCTGTATTTTTAGTATAGCCCGATCTTTTACCGGTTCGGTCTGAAATATAAAATGATTAGACTCGAAATAATTTAATAATATAATTATATAATGTTAATATATAATCAATAACACCGTAAATATAGTTTTTTTCGAACCATTCCCAATTTTCTTTCTGTCTACGCAAAATGTTTTTTTTAAAATATGGTAATATTCTTTGATCTTTTCCGGATGAACGAAAGCCAAGCTCTTTAACATTCTAATTTGTAAGCTAAAGGCTTAAAGAAATAATTAAAACAAAGATTTTTTTATATAAATTAATAAATGAATTTACCTTCGTCGTTACAATATTTTGACGATAAGCGTTCATGTTGAACTCGTCGCCAAATAATTTGTCCAAAATGGAATATTCAACCTTTTGGTATAATGGAGGGGAAAAATGTTGAAATTGAGGCAACACTTGCTCTTTCGAAATCCGATATTATATATTGCGGATTTAATATTATGTCGTTTTCACATGCGATACGGCAAATTTCCATAAACAATTCATTATAGCTTGTAATTGTCTTATTGGTCATAAGGCAATATACCAGAGGAATAATTTCCTCTTCGATTTTTCCATGTATTGAAAACAGTTGTCTCGTAAAACTTGGGACTATTTTGAACGTTCCGTCCATTAGCCATAGTTTGCATTTGCTGAGGAGCTTTATATTATTTATGGTACCCAGTATAATAATAATGTTGTCACTTTTAATTTTTTTTTTCCGAGAGTACAAATAATTCACCATCCACCATTTTAAGTTCTTCGGGAATTTCAATATCTGCGATAAAATATGGTTCTGTTGGTTGATTTTTTTTGCGTGTTCTATGTATCATTTGCTTATGGGCTAAAGTGTTATTTAAATACACACGACAATTTTCTTGGCAGTGGGATCGTGCAGTTACTTTATGCTTGACGGCGGGCCTGAACTTGAAGCTGCTAAAGATTTTATTTCGTTATTAGTTTTTAAAACTTCCGAGTCATACGCATTTGGATCATGCGAATGGGTTCTCGACTGTTTCTTGATTTCATGAATATTGTTTTTAATTACAGTATTAACTCGGGCCGGACATTGATATTTTTTTTTTTGAATCACATGACCAATAAAACACATCACCATATTTTTTTTTCCAGATGGTATATGTATCCGTCACATAAGAGTTTATTGCCGCCTTTATTAGATTTAATTGTAGAGACGTTCATCGTAATATTCGAATATTAATAAAATTATTTATCGAATTTAAATTTAAAGCACTTAATCACAATTATAGGAACACTGCACGGCTTCGTATAGTATAATAATGAAACTAAATGCTGTCTATTTGTAAATTTTGTCGATTTCCCAACAATAGGTATAATCACTACACCGATAGAAAGCATAGTTATAGTTACAATTCTTAGTAAATACCAGTTTTCTAAACCAGTTCATAATTGTAAAAATGAAAGTTTGAGAAATGTATACTACCTCATCTCGAACCAATACTGAAAAATAATGCAATCATCTGTTTTCAACCGCCGCGGTTGAAAACAGATGATTGCATTATTTTTCAGTATTTTTTCGAGATTTTTCAGGATTATTTTTTCAGTATTTTATTTTTCGGGATTTTATTTTTCATAATAAAAAGGTTCTGGATTTAGAATTTCCGGGTTTTTATTTTTCAGTATTATTTTTCGGGATTTTTTTTTTCGCTATTTAGATTTTCGGTGTACCGATACCAACCCCGGTTTTAATTATTTTTGCATTTTAAATACACATTTTTAAGTTTGAATTTGAAATAATAAGTATATAAACTTTTTCCGTAATACAAAAATAGTTACTCTTGGCTCAATTTGTACATGTGCGTGTACATTAGGTAAAACCTACCTCGACTTATTTTTTAATTTTTTTTCTTATTTTTACTTAAAATGGTACCCAAGCAATATAAAACATTTCACAAGAAAAATCTATTTGGCCCAGTTTTAAATCAGGACTCAAAGGGTTAAACATTTGTATAAATAGAATTTTTTTTTAGGTTAATTAGGTTTTACAACAACCTTCGCATAGTTAAGCATTCAAATTGGTTACTGTTGATGGGTTGTTAAAATAATTTTTCGGCTGATAACTTTTGGCTGAAAATGTTGATTAACTGTGACGTATTTATATACTTTCTGCTGAGAAAGCGAAGACACTATCTGCATTATCGATGTGTTTGGCCTTTCGGCTGGAAGCTTACGGCTAACTTTAATTGTATGTAATTTTTCAAAGTTTGTTTCAAAGAACGCGCAGAGAGAATGGCGGGTGGGTACTCGCGGGCTAAAACCCCGATTTTGTTTTGGAAATTCTGTCCATCTCAAATGAGGCCGGTTTCATGGGTTCTGACGAGATATAGACATCATTATAATAGAGGAGTATGAATTGGCCACAGAAGATCGTTGTTGACGCCTCGTTGTGTCATTGTATGGCAAGTTCATTATAAGTATTTTAGTGTTATGGCTATTAAAAAAGTATGCTTGCTTAAGAAAAAATATTAAAATATAATAACACTAAACCCGGAATTAGTTTAATTACCTATTGACAGGAATAATTTATTAAAAAATTACGTTAACATTAAAAAAATAGTTTACGCTTCACAAAACGCGGACCTGTTTATTACATGTTTAACTCTTACTAAAGTCAAACACCGATTCAAATCGTCAAAAAAAAGAGGGCATGGTATTCCATAACTAGTAAAAAGAAACAAAAATAGGAACGGGAAACGAAATATTGTGAATGTATCACTGTTCTGGTGTGTCACTGTTGACCAACGTTCGCTATGCATTTTACTTACATTTTACATGTAAAAACCATGCAAATAACATTTTGATATTATCGCGCCCAACTATGTTAAGTACACAATTTTTTGCATACCAGCCACTGGTATACCAGCCACTGCATATTTAAAAATTTATTCATCGCAACAATAACATAAAAAAACGAATTAATTTGCATATTTCATTTTCAAAAAATACATAACCACATATCAATAACATTTCTAATGAGTAAATCTAAAAAGTCATTTCAATATTAAATGCATCAAACCACAATAAACAAGAAAATCAAATATTAATTACAATACTAGGGACATGTATTATTATAAATCTTTATGTACTCGAATATTGTATATTATTTAAAATTTTAATTAATTTAAAATAAATTTAAAATTTTCCTCAAAAAACATTAAAACCATAAATCGATTAGGTTACTTATTTTGTGCATGTTAATCCAATAATCTAACTACTCTACCGAAAAATAGTAATAATAATATTCGTTATGGTCTATACAGAGCAATACCAAGTAACGTAGAACGAAAAATTGTAACCGGAAAAACTTTTTAATTAAACTTCATTTATTTATATACGATATTGGCGTACATAAAACGGTATATGTAGGTGTAATGGCGACTGCAGTTTTGTAATTTTCCACAAAAAAATCTAAATTATTTGCAATAAAAAGACGCCAAAAAGTTTTTGGCCAGCAAACCGTATATACAATTTTCCGTATACACTACACCTTACATAACGTCTGCACAACACCACAAATTATCTTATCGTTATTAAAAAAAAAAAAAAATGTTTTTGATTGTTTTAGTTACCTATATAATTATAATCAATTTGTTTAATTAATTTAATTTAATATCATAAATTTGAATATGTGGGAATTATAATATTTTGTGTGTAGGCAAAAACAAATTCGAAAATTAAATTATAGAATTCGTAATTGTGTTACTCGTATAATTATAAAATTTGATATTGCGCGCAACTGAACGACAACAAAAACTTTTTTGTCGTGTAGTTTTTCCATTTCCATTATTGGATTTTCTATGCCATTCTCATTCCGCACCATGATCACACAAAATAGGAACGTGTATATTTTTTTTATTTTGATTTGTAATTGATTTTTTGCGTGATTTTATTCAATTTGTAATACTAGAGAGACGAACAAAAAAATTTATAAACAATAGCAATAATAATAAAATACAATCAAATAAAATTATTAATCATAACGAATATGATGTGTATATAAAACAATCGGTCCCTTTTGTTTTTGTTATAATTAGATTTATATTCTTGCAAATTATATTGGATGAATTGGATTGTTATTATTTATTATTATATTCGTGTGAAGTTGTTGATTTTCCACCCCTTGTGCACGTTTAATTCTTAAGTTTTGTTAAAGTGGTTTATACCTGCCGGTTTTGGTAAAATTAAAGTTACACATTCTGGGTATAAAATATTTTATGGTAGCCACGGGATCCTAAATAAAATTAATAGTTTAGTATAAGTTATTTTAATTTTGATTTGTTGTTGAAAATTTCCAAATTTTCGCAAAATTCTCTTTTTTTGACAGAATCGATATCGAGATGGAAATTATAAGCATTGCAGCTACCGAAATTTATGGCGCCACTAATAATAACTAATAATTAAAAAACTTTGCAGATGTGTGTAACTGGGTCGATCTCTTAGTAAAGAAGGCAAGACCGGCGTCATCCGGTCCACAAGTTTAAGCTACCAATGAATTAATCAATAAATCACTGCAAACTTTAGGATACCTCCCAAATAAAAGCACCTTAGTTCTTTTATTTGGTCCAGGTGAGTTTAATAATACTACCAATAATTATAGATATTGGGGTAGCTACTCGATTGGTTAGCAACCAAGCAATTTGCTAGCCAAAATACTGGCTACTCGGCCCCTAATTTTACCAAGGAAATTCGAATTTCAAATTATAATTTTCATGAAATTGTTGATTATTTTTGAGATTGCACAGTAAAATTTGCGTCTTCAACAAATGAACAACAAATTTTTGTGGTTTTTTACTGTGCTTGCAAAAATAATCAAAAATTTTACGAAAAATACAATTTGAAATACAACTTTTCTTGGTAAAATTGTTCGAGTAGCCAGAATTTTGGGTAACAAATTGCGTGTTTGCTAGTCGAGTTACTACTCCATTATTAATATGAATGGCCGAAAGCTTTCGAGTAGCCCTCGAACAAAATTTCGTAAAATTTTCGGGATTTTCATAATAACTCGGACAATTTTTTGATGAATTGTATTATATTTCAAGGCGAGTTTAATCTATACTAATTTTCATATATATACATAATTAAAATAAATCATCAAAAGCTTTCGGGTACCCACTAAACAAAGCTTTCTTTAAATGTTCGAATTTTTCTCAAAAAGTCAGAAAATTTTTAGCGTAATAATAATTATCGATATAATTAACTTAAATGATAAAAAGTATAGAAAAGTGATCTAAAATTAAGTTTTCTTAATGAAACTTTCGCGTAAACGGAGAAACAGTTCATTTGATTGGAATAATATATTCTGGAGAAAATTAAGCCACAATTTTCCCAAAACTACATAAATGAGAGAAATTTTAATTGATATAATTAATAACAATCCGCTTATAAAATTACAATAAAAATACTTCATGAAGTGGAAAACAAGCCCTTGAAATTAATTTATCATAAAGAAAATGACCAAAAACCCTTTTTATTGCATTTCACTCTCAAAAAGCAAGTGTAATTCCTTTCATTCGATGTAAGCCCCTTCAAAATGTGACCCATTATCAAAATTCATCTTTTGACAGTAACTTCGTAAGCTCTAGAACCTATACGACTACATATATTATTTTTTACGTCAAATACGATTTTAATAGATCCCATTACAATCTTTGGTTTGAGTTTGATAATTTGCATGAACTGACTAGTCAAATTGGTCCCAGTCACTGAAAAAAATGTGGTTGTATCTTGATTCAGAAATTTTTTTTTGTTTGTTTTGAAGTGATTCCATTATTAGACTAACTCAACGTTTGACGTTCTAACGTACAGTCGGAGAAAAACTTTGGTCAAAACAAACAAAAATTTGAGACTATTTTGCAGCAAACGTGGTGATTTTCGATCAACCTTAGTTGAATAAAATTTTAATTTTAAATAACCAAATTATGGTTATTTAGTTTTTCACTAAGTTAATTTAACGGAAATTGGTAGAAAAAAGGTGGAAAAGTGGAAAAATTGGTAACAGTGGCCAACTATTTTGTTAAATCAACCAAGGGAACAAATTATGATTTAGTTAATTCTACCAAATTTTCTTAGTAAATGTAACCAAATTGAAGGGTAATTTTAAAAACGTTTTAGGTTGAAACAACCAATTATTTATTAACATTGAAGAAATTCTTTTTAAAATACACAAAGTATTCTTGGTACGTAAAACTTTATATTGGTAAATATAACTTAATGTTTTGATAAAATTAAATTTTTACCAAGACGCTGGAACTTGGAAGTTAAGTTTCGAACTAATAAAAAATTGAATTATTTATCTTAAAAAAGTCGGTCGTCTGTTCCGACTGCAGTGACCAAACTACATAAATGTTAAAAATATTTTGAACTTACATTTAAAGTATAATCACAATGCCTTAGCGAATTTTATTGATTCACTATGCAATCGTCAACCCCTTCGTAAATATTGTATTTTTCAACAAGTCTTAGTTTATATGACAATAAGTCAAAATAAATAATCAAAATAAACCAAAATACTTTGTTAATTATATTGTTCACCTAACAAAATCATTTTTGGTTAAATTAAAGAAAACTACGTATACCAACATCCTGGTAGCTCAAATTTCACCCATTTTTTGTAGTAACCATGTAAAGAAATACCAAATTTCTAAATTAAACAAGAGATTTGGTTTATCTAGTTCAGAATTTTGTATTAAAACAACCAAATAATTTTACTAAGTATTTTGGTAGTATTTTTTTTTCTGAGTGTAGCACACCTCATACAACGATTTACTACCTCGACTACATACCACGAACTGTGCCAAATGAAGCGAATAATAGGTAATAACATTTGTTCTTGTTGATCATATGTGTGCGATATCAGCATTTTTAGGCCGTCGCAGGCGTTCAGGCGTTCAGCAGTGGTTAGAACCATAAACGCCAAAGTCTCAGGTTTTCAATCAAAGCCAACCAAAATAAGCTCTTACCGATGCCGAAACAGAAAAGAATGGATCGCAGAAGCACCGTCGTTTCCATTGACCAAATTCAGTATACACAAGATCTGGAAATAACCGCGCTTTGAGGAGATGTAAGTAAAATCATTTAAGAAAAAAATAGATTTCCAGTTAATAAAATTTGAAAGACAAATCATGCAGGCGCTCCAAAATAAAATAGACAAGTGGAGACTGGTCTTAAACACATACACTATTGCAAATCGCCAGCTTAATAAAACATTTTCAACCGAAACGCAGTGGTCGGAAGCTCCAAAAGAATTTTAAGGCCTTCGACGTTCAATGACGAGATGCAATTTGTGATTTTGAAAGTGCATGTCCAAGTGTCAGTACAGCATAATTGCTTTGTAATGTACCTAAGACTTATTAAAAAAAATACAATTTTGAATTTCTGGTAATATAATAATTAGAAAATTTTATATTAATCACACTCGTACAAATTTTGCAAAATAAATTCGCCTGAATCGATTTTATTTTAATTTTTTGATGTGTTTGGAAAAATTTCACTAGCATTAGTAAAATTCGAGTTTTACGGTGGATAGAAAATATGTTGATCCCGGGTCGAAGTTAATTGCTTTATTCCAGGGTGAAGCATATTTAAAGTATTTTTTATATTTATGAGCAAACAATTTTTATATGTATGTAGTTTATTTTAAATAAAATAGCCAAATAAAATTTATTTACCAATGAGTATTTGGAAATTTGATTCAACGTAAAATTTTTTTTTGAATTTCTGAAACAGGTGAAATTCTCAAAACAATAGCAAATCCAAAATGATATACAGTCAGATAAATAGAGGGCGTCTGTGTTGGGAATGCTATAGTCCGTTTCAAGGTGATTGGTTAGAAAATTATGGTTTATTCTGTCGCGTTAATACAATTTGCCGTTTACCAAATTTTTTGGTTGTAACTCCAATCACTGAACTGATTTATCGTTTATTTATATACATTTATCATAAACCGAACACATTAATTGAAATTTTAAAAAACGTGAAAATTTCATCTTAAAAATGCGATTCTACAATGGTACTCATTGGTCAGAGCAAAATTATGCAAATAATTGGATTAATTGTCGGTGTGAGTGTGTATCTGTGTCTAATGATGCCATGCCGACTCAATATCTTTCGGTTTCCACTGTCCAAACGGATTAACTGATTGATTTAAAACTTTATAAACTTCATACATAAGCTTTTTCATAAACAGAGAAGCTTCAGTGATTTTTCACCGAGATTGATCCTTGAAAAGAGGCAGCTCCCAAAAGCGCATTCTCTTCTTTTGCAAATATTTTGAAAATTATATCAGTTATGAGAAAATATAAAACAAAAGATCCCAAATTAAATTTGTAATAATTTTGGTTCAAATTATTACTAAAAATTATAAGTTTTGAGAAAACACAGTTTAAAAAAAATCGTCTTCTGTACAGCCTGGCGTGCAGTGTGATGCAGAATGACTGATCGGGAAAAAGCTTCATACTTAAGGGTTTCGCATAAAATGGAAAGTTCCAATGAATTTTGCGTGAAATCGGGCCGGCCTTTTCCAAATGAGCTTCCAAAGGAGCTTTTTATATCATAAAAGAAAAACGAGTATGAACTAAAAGAATCCAAATTTATTTTGTAACAAACCGTTTCAGATCAATTTTCCAAATTTTAAGCGGCAACGATGATTTTTAGCACAAACAACTTTTTAACTTAAATTAGGCTCCTGTACAGTCCAGATCGATTAATTAAAATGAAAATTTCAACTTAAGCTTTTCCAAAAATTGGAAAGTCACAATTATGGTTGGTCGAAATTGGTTTACCAGAAAAGGTATCCATAGTTGCTTTTTAGTTTTTTGTAAAAATTATGAAAAGCATAGGAAGGTTTTATAAATCGGGATTGGACAACCCTAGTCATCTTGTAACTAACGTCTCTATCGTGACATGTTAGACGGTATATTTACTAAGAATGATTTTTTTGTTGTTGTAATGATTTCCAAACTTCATTTCAGAACAAAAACACACAACGAACAACTTTCGACGAGGATTATCTGTACAACAGTGAAGAAAGAATTTCGTGAAGGTCGTCCAAAATCGGTTGCCAAAAAATTGATGCTGTGCATGATCAGATACTGCAAGACCGTTATGTGGCTGACTTATTGTGAGATTGAGGCATCTTTCGGTATTAGTGGGATATGCACACATTTAATACTGAATGAATGTGTGGCTGCTAAAATCATTTGTTTGAAATGCTCAAAAATATGATCACGGGTCTATAAAATATGTCTATAATATCGTGACCGATCACGAACCTTAGATCTATGCGTATGAGGCAGAAACCAAGTAGCAGTCGAAGTGATACAAACGCATGCAAAATTATATTGATCTTTGTGTAAAATATTTTGGAAAACACTAAAACCGATAAATAAATATTTGTTTTTGTTCTCAAATCCTGAAATATGAACGGCAACCCTCGTATACTCTTAACATTTACGAAAAAACTTTTAGAACAAAAAGATTTTAAATTATGCTTCGAATAAAATTTTATTCAAATCATTTTTTCAAATTTCACCGGAAATAAATAAATTAAAGTTACACATTCTGGGTATAAAATATTTTATGGTAACGACGGGATCCTAAATAAAATAAATAGTTTAGTATAAGTTATTTTAATTTTGATTTGATGTTGAAAATTTAAAATTTGTCGCAAAGTTCTCTTTGTTAACAGAATCGATCTCGAGATGGAAATTATCAGCAATGCAGCTACCGAAATTTATGACACCATATAACTAATAATAATTAAAAAATTTAGTAGATCTGTGTAACCGGGTCGATCTAAGAGATCTATAGCAGGAAAAGAAGTCTATAGCAAGACCGGCCTCATCCGGTCCACAATTTACAGCTTCTGGGCTATACATCACAAGCAATCAATCAATAAATCACTAAAAATTTTCGGTTACCCGCCAAATAATAGCACCTTATTTCTTTTATTTGGTTCAAGTGAGTTTAATAATATTACCAATAATTATAGATATTATATTAACATGAACGATCGAAAGCTTTCAAATACCTCTCGAACATAATTTCGTAAAATGTTCGGGTTTTTCGTGATAACTCGGACAAATTTTAGCTGATTTGAATCATATTTGGTCAAGGTGAGTTTTATTATACTATTTATGATTAATTATGGTTTTTGTTAGCATGAATTATCCGAAGCTTTCCGGTACATCCTAAACAAATGCTCGTCTAATTTTCTAGTTTTTCATATCATATTTCGGACAAGTTTAAGACGCTTTATGTCACATTTGGTCTAGCGAAGTTTAATATAGTACCAATTTTTATAAATTAAATCCTCGAAAGCTTTCGGGTACCATACAAAGCTTTCCTTAAATTTTTCTTAAAAACTCAATTTTTTTTTAGCAATTTATCATATATTTAGTCCAGGTGAGTATTATATTACTGTAAATATTATATATGGATATAAAAAGAAACAGTTCCTTCGATTGCGATTGGAACAACGCATCTCGGAGGACGGATTACGCCAGAATATTTCCAGATCTGAGGGAAATTTTATCTGATATAATTAACAAGGATCCGCTTACAAAATGACCAAAGACGCTGCTTCATTATCAGAATAAATTTACCTCGATTACATACCTTGAACTGTGAGAAAATTAAGTGAAAAATAGCTGACCATATATGTGATGTCAGCATTTTTGAGCTGTCCAAACCAGATATATCTACAAACGGAAACAGGATTCTAGATTATTACTATTCAATACCTGGCTATATGTCTATGAAAAATTCTACAAAGAAACCACCAACGGTTAAAACCGCATATAAACATCAACCGTATAGATACATAAGAGTCTGAAGTTTTCATCCAAATACAATAAAAATGAGCTCCTATTGAAGCTGAAGGCTATTATGGAACAAAACAAGATGCGGAAACAGGAAAGAATGGATCGCGAAAGCACCCTCGCTTTCACTGAATAAAATGAACACTAAATTAGATGCCAAATTAGACCAGATAGATGAGAATACAGACCAATACGGCGCCAAATCCGAGATGCAAAGTGCACAATTGGCTGAAAAATCTTGAAATTAATGGCTTTGAGCGGAAATAAAGCCATTTGAGAAAAAAATCGATTTCCAGCTAACGGAATTTGATCGACAATCAGGCAGGCGCTTCAAAATAAAATGAGGAAGTAAAGGCTTGCCTTGCGACACATACTTTGCAAAATATTGAAAATCGCCAGCTTAATAAAACATTTTCAACCAACCCAGTTGCCGGAACCTCCACAGGAATTTGAAGGTCCCCGACTTTCAACGGCGAGATACAATTTGTGATTTTTAAAGTGCATGTCCAAGTGCTAGTACAGCATAATTGTAGTGGCGCAGGAGAGCTTCTAATCCCATTAATTTAATTTGGTAACGAAAAGCTGCAGATGTCTTGCAAATGTCTCCGCAACATAATGGAGCTGAGAGAATCAAGAAGGAGTTGAAACCAAGGTATAGGCAGTCACTCATCATAGGACTGTGCAAGATCCAATTCAAGGTAAATGCTTAAAAATTACTTAGATTGTCTTTGGAATGTATCTAAGACATATTAAAAAACACATTTTTGAATTTCTGGTAATATTGTGATTTTTGAAAATTTATTTTTTTCACACTCGTAGAAATTTTGTAATATAAATTCGCCTGAATTGATTTCACTTTAATTTTCTGAATGTTTTAGAAAAAATTCACTTGCATAGTGTTCCTCGGATTTCACGTTGGACGGCAAATATGTTCTTAATTATCTATCAGTGTTTTTCTCTGTGTCTAAGCCAAAATAGTCTAGGCCAAAATTTTAACACGTGACATATAAATGTGTAAAGATTTTAGTAATTTGAACCCAATGGAGCCGAAGTTAATTTGCTATATTCTAGGATTAAGCGTCATGTAATTTTTATTTTTAGGAGCACAATAAATAAATTCAAGAGCACAATAAATGTAAGAGTATTTATAGTTCGCATACGCCAAAAAACAAACTTAGTTCAACGCAAAAATGTTTGGTCCCCTGAAACTGGTAAAAATCGTACCCGCAAGAATAGGTTTCGTAACCGGAAAAAATTTCGTTTAATAATCTTATAGTAATTATGCACATTTTTGACTTTGAGATTTTTTAGATTTACCAATTGCTATAACTACTTCGAAGATCAGTGATTAGTAAAAAAAGGGGTTAAAAAAATATTTTATTATGTGTGTCTGTGTATTATGGTACCGTGCTGACTAAGTATCTGTTGGTTTGCTACAGCCCAAACGGATTGGCTGATCAGAATAATATTTCATACATAAGGATTTTCATAAATTGGGAGATTTCAGTAATTCAAAAAAAAACTACGGAGAATAGCTATGCTCCTATGCCTTGAGATACACAAACAATGCTTAATGTACATGGTCAGGACTCCCAAATTAAAGAGCAAGCGCTCTACTTAGTATGCTGTCAGCGACTACTAATCTAAATTTCTCCATCGGAAAAGACAGCTTCCTTAGGAGCATCCTCATAAAATATAAAACACATTACCTAAAAGATTCAAAATGGAATTTGAAACAATATTGGTTCAACTGAGTTTTCTAAAATTAAACCGGAAATTATAAGTTTTATAAAACACACTTTTCAAAAAAAAATTGATCTCTGTACAGTTCTGAGTGCAGTGTGCAAATTGATTGATCGGGAAAGAACTACAAAGTTCGGGTTTTGCATAAAATTGAGCATCCCAATGACTTTTGCCTGAAATCGGTTCGGCGGCTTCAATAAGAGCATTTTGCTTTTACAATTATTTTGAAAATTAAGTGTTTTTCAAGAAAAACGATTATGAAATAAAAGATTCCAAATTTATTTTGTATAACAAAACCGTTTCAGATCAACTTTTCAAATTTTAAGCGGAAACGATGATGATTTGCAAAAACAACTTTTTAATATAAATTCGGCCCCTGTAAACTTCAGAACGATTAATCAGAATGAAAATTTCAACTTAAGCTTTTCCGTAAATTGGAAAGTCACAATTGAGTATGGTCGAAATTGGTTTACCAGAAAAGGCAGCCATAGTTAACTTTTAGTTTTTTGTAAAAATTCTGAAAAAGATATGAGGGTTGCCTTTTATAAATCGGGATTGGACAACCTTAGTCATCTTGTAACTAACGTCTCAATCGTGACATGTAAGACGGTATACTTACTAAGAACGATTTTTTATAATGCCGTTTTTTTTTGTTATAATTATTGCCAAACTTCATTTCAGGACAAAAACACACAACGAACAACTTTTTATGAGACTCAACGAAGAAATTCGTTAAGGTCATCCAAAATCGGTTGCGAAAAAATTTAGGATGTGCATTAACTGATCCTGATTGAGGCATCTTTCGGCATTAGTGGGACATGCACATTTTTAATATTGACTGAATGTTTGGCTGCTAAAATGGTTTGTTCAAAATGCTCAAAAATATGATCGCGGTACTTCAAAATATATCTGTAACATCGTGACAGGTGACGAACAATAGATAGAAACCAAACAGTGACGAACATTAGACAGAAACACTGGACATGTCGCCAATCTTTAGTGCAACGTAGAATAGTCAATTCAGAACGTTACACAACCATTTGTTTCCCAGAAGTCTTCGGATAAATAAGAAACATCAACCGCCGATAATGGATCATTATCCACCATGACAATGCAAGCTCTCACACAGCAGCACAAACAACTGAAAATTTGAAAGATCAAAACATTGGCAAGCAATTGCTTTTTTAATTCCCGCAAATCAAAAATAAATTGCTAGGTCAACTTTTTCAACCTCTAAAGAAGAGTACTTCAATCAGAGTGATCTCCGTGGAGAATATTTTGGAAAACGATAAAGCTATTTTTGATAAATAAATATTTTTTTTTGTTCTCTAACCCTGAAATATAGAGGCAACCCTCGTATACTCGTAACATATACGAAAAAAGGTTAAGAACAAAACGATTGTAAATTATACGTTTCAAATCATCAATTTGTTCAAATTTGTTCAGACATTTTTGGCATATCTAGAGTCAAGGCGGATTCACTATTCGGAGTGAAACTTCAGGCTTAAACTTTTTTCAATAATTGGATAATCCTTGCGAAGTGGATATATGTCTACCGGTTCAGTTTAATCAATAATTTTGAAAATTTTGACATTTACAAAACACGACAAAAAATTTGACGATTCAAGTGTGGTGTACTCGAGATCTGTATACGCTCGTGGTAAAAGAACGTCGGGTGTTGTCCACAACATATTTCCTAATTATTTTTTTTTTTTTGAATGGGGAGGGTAAATAGGACTTATATCTTACAAAAATATAAAAATTAATGAAATACTTAAAGAACAAAATGTAAAACAAAAATTTGGACGAATTCAAAAACTTACGATCATTTTTATTATTTTTATTAAAGTAAAGAAATAGAAATTAAATAAGGCAAGGATATCAGAGGCGGTCATATCCCGACAAACAATTTGAGTGCAATAGTCTGTGAATGTTCCCTTTATGGACACAAAAAATCGGAGAAATTCTGTTTTTGCTTGTTTATTCTCTCTGGAGAAAAATTTGTTTTGTTGTAAAATTTTAACAAGAATAGGGGCCTAATTGTGTCTATAAAAGTACTAAATAAAAAAAACATTCTCATTTTGTTCTCTTCTGTTAGTTTTATTTTTTCCATGTATAAGACGAGAGAGCCGTCCGACAAACATTATGAATATGAGGGACCGTAAACATTCCCATTATGGACACAAAAAATAGGAGAAAAAAGACTGTATATTCTTCTCTTTCTAAAACAAAGTATGCTTACATTTGAATTTTCTTCAATTAGACATTTTTAGCCGCAGTTCGATCAGATCGTAATACACGTAGTCGGCACACCATAATTTTTTTATAATAATATTGTTAAAATGTGCTGTGAACATTTGATAAAAATAGGTACGAATTTATTTTTAATCAAATCATTTTAATATTCCGAGAAATAAGGTGAGTTACATTTTCAAAAGATAATTATCTGTGATTCTTAAAAATAATTATTTCCTGTTTTAGTATTTTCTATGTTCGCCATTTTGTTGTTATTTTCATCCGCCATGGCGTTGCATCATCGATATTTATTGAGTATATGGCGAGGATAAACATAATATATAATTTTTTGTCGATACAAAAATAATAAATACATATATAAAAAAGGTAATCGACAGTTGCAGTAATTTTATTAATAAAAATGTCTGATAACAAACATTTTAGAAAACAATTATATTTTATTTTTTTTATTTTCATGTTTCTATATATTCGCAGTGACACGTCGTCATTCATCGAAAAAATGACAGATAAAACGGAGAATTTCGTCAGATGCTAAACAAATGGTAATTAAGGTCCTTAAGTCTGAAATTTAAATGTGTAATTTTTTATATTCTATAATTTTCAAGTAAATTTTTATTTTTATAATATGTACAATAAAAAGACAAGATTGTCAATTTTAAAATTAAAAAAAATTTTGTATTGCCTTCTATTATTACTTTTGTAAGGTTATTCGGTCAGCTATCTGTAATCCGTTTATCAGACCTTGACAAAGACACATGTCTTTACCAAATAAAGTCGCATGTTGTACAATGTTTTTACCAATAAAATACACATGTCTCACTAATTTATGGTAATAATTAAGTACGCAAGTCAAGATAATGTGTCCTTATTTACTAATAATCTAATTTCTCTCTTTCTCACTTTATTCTCTTTAAAGAGAAAAAACAATAAAATTGATTACAAATTTTTCTCTCCATAAATACTATTTACTCCGGCGTATTCCACCAAATGTTGTTCCCTCAGTCGAGACTTTTACATACTTAGTAGGACATGTACTATTGGACACATTTCAGACCCGATGTGGACACATTGTTTGTCGGGTATAACTACCATATTTCCACTAGATGTAATAAAAATTATGAAATCATTAAAATATCAAAAGGTTAGAAATACAACGAAAATACACAATCCAATTAATTTGTAATATTCCTCTCTACCAAAAAGTATGATTAGCTTCAGGACAACCTAGTCTAGTCTATATATGCAAGTACGAGTTTGAGAACATTTCAGATGAAAACAACAACACGATTAATAAAAAAGTTGCGTTAAATAATAAAATAAATTTAGCCCAAAGTCAAATTTGTGTCTGGAAAAATATTCTTCATCGTATAAATTCAAATCTATATTCCCATAGTAAGAAGTTATTTGTTTTAGGTAACCATACTAACCGTTATAAAATCACTCCCAAATAAAAACGTTTTGTTATGTGCGTAGCTGAGAAGGTTTCTTAAGGCATAAATCAAATAATAATAACGCAAGTCAATTCGTCTTATCCTAACAACACAGAAATTATTCGATTCATTAACCTTTCTGAAGGACAAAGCTTTATCATACTCGAATATATTGAAAGATAGATGTGCTGAATGTGAGTTGAAGAAACACATTTTTTGTGTGTCTTATGCGTCTATCAAAATGAAATGTGAAATTTGTGGGTTGTCACAAAAGCTCTATCCCTCTATAAAACGTGTGATAAAAACCATACTGAGCATTTTTTTGTTGTTGTATAAATCTCGTTCTTAAAAAAATACAATTTTCTTGTGCCATATTAATTTTATATACCGTGTACGTTGATATCGATTTAGTCCCAATATATTTTCCGTTGACATATTAAAGTTGAATTGAAAATCTTTATGCGATACTATTTGTGTAGGTGGATACGGACGGGCATATAATATATACAGAACATTGTGAAAATAATAGAAATTATTTGACTTGTGTAAATTGAATTCGATTACAACAACAACCACGGCAACATAAAAATAAATAAAATTAATAATAAGTGGCGGAAGAGACAAAACACTTTTCTTAATAAGATTACACCAGAGTACATATTATATAAAGTACAAGACTCGATGTGTATTCGATTCCTTTCCATCCATTTAGAGAGAATAAATTATAGGTAAACAAATTGAAAATAAATAGGAGATCCTATGTGTATATAAAGGAATAAACTTTGTAATGTTATTTAAGAAGGTATAGCAAAAAAAACGACATTCGGTCAGGAATGTTTTTTTTATCTATTTTATTGAATTGGATCCTAAATTTGATGTGAAACATAATCGAGTGTTGACGTAAGCATATTACAAATCAAAATTAAATCAATTCCTTTATATATATATATATGTGTATAACATGGATACGGTGCGAAACTTTTGATTGCTTTTATAAACCATTCGAGTGTAATGAGATTTTGTTTTATGAACACCCACAGGTTAAATTACATTTTGACATAGTCAAAAATAAAAGGCTCAAATTAAATATTGGTTTTATAAATAGGACAACATTCATTTGTTATATCATAATTTTTATGATATCGCCCGAAATATTAATTTATCGTTTAACTAAATTCGCACAGTTAAAATTAAATTGATGTCAAATCGATAATTTTACATCCTTCAGAAAATTTAATGTAAAAAACAATGTAAAAAAAGCTTACTACCCGTTTTGCAAATGCATCCGTTTGTGAATATTCAATTCTAGCAGAGCCATCTATGATTTTGAAGAGCCGTAATATTAAAAAGAGAGCTTTTAGTAGATGGGAAGCTTTTATTGAATTACTATAAGAAACCGTGGTAATTGGAAATTTTTTGAACTAGAATTTATGAATAAGAATTTAAACAAATCATCTAAATTTTAATTTTATGTTTTTAATAAACTATTCAAAGAACACATATTAGAAAATCAGCCATCATAAAGTAGTATTTATTTGGTAAATTTAAACTAAAGCGGAGCATAAATTTGTTAATTTTCTATAAAAATGAGCTTTCCGTTTAGTTGTGTAAGTTTATAAAGTAAGATAATAAAGGGTGTTGCCGCGGATTCTTCTTTCATTCTATTTAAAATTTAGTTTTATAAAAATTTAACTTATTTGGTCAATTCTGGTCACATGCACATCAGAATTTTTGAGATGAACGATGCACTTAATAGCAATCTAAACATTCCCCATTTATAACAAATTTAAAGAGAAAACGTGAGCTGAAACGAAATTTTATGAATCACCATGTAGAAACAATAATATTATTCATATAATAAAATTTTTACATCAAAATCTATTTACGAAAATTATTTTTCAAAAAATCAACGATGTTATAACAAACAATATTACATTGCTACTCAAAAAGCATTTTTTAAAGATCGTTTGTTGTGGGAAAGAAATGCTGAAATTTTTGATGGAACAATTTATACTAATTTCTTAATACACATATAAACAAATTCTTGTTTCTACAATAAAAAAGTTTTTTTGTGGTAGACCAATTTAAATATTTTTGCGTTAATTAGACACAATATGACTGAATTTTATAATATGCTTTTCCTGAACATTGAACTAACCATTCAAATTAAAAATTGAAACGAAGCATTAATGTTTTTATATACAACAAAGCTTCTAAAAAAATATTAAAATACACTGATTGGTATGAAGAAGAACAAAAAGCTTCCCCTCTATGGAAAGCTCATTGAAAAAATGGCGGAATCTTACAGCTCTTATATTTAGGAGGCTCTAATTCTAGCCACTAAATGATACAAGCTTTTTTGCATGTACAGAGGTTTAAATAAATAGTGTTTTTAAAGTCGAGAACAACATTTGGAAAAATAGTCGGTGCGGGAGCATCAAAAACATTTAAAATGACATAGAATGTATATGTAGACAATTAAAAAACTAACGTCAACAATGTAGAGAATGTAGAGACAATGTCAAAAGTTATTTTTTTTATTAGAAATCAGCAAACATCTATGATTTCTGTGTTGTTGGATCCATTTCGTTTCGATGGAGATTCATATCACCTTATACTTTGAAATATTTTAACCCAAGTTTTATATGGAAATGACTTACTCGTACTGCTATGTATATAATATGTATTGATATGTTCGAATAACGGGATGATAAGAAAAAATGGACATTCTTTGCAGATACCTTAGCTGTGTTAGTACAATTTTATAATGAACTTTAATGAACAAAATCACTACTAGGAAATATTTATATGAAGCTTGTAAATCCAACAAGCAAAACAATTCGATTGGACACAGAACCCATTCATATGGTGCCATTTTTGTATGTTACCCTTTGCTTAAGAAATTGATGCTGAACTTGGGTAATGAAAGTGGATACAGGATTCTTTTCGCAAATTTAGCATCGTACCGTATTTTATTTGGTCTCGTTAAAATACATCTCCATAAACTCAATTCCCACTTGATTTAAAATTTCTATTTTTTCAATGTAGCGGTGGATAGAGAAATTCTTTTGAAGATGTCAATATTTCCGGATTCCTTGACTAGACTCGAAGTGAATTACATCAAGTGAAACCGTAACAGGACATATATTACCTGCCCGCATATTACCTCCGCAGAAAATACCTCACTGATATTACCCCTGGGAAATTACACCCGGCTCATTATCTCTGGCTTTTACCCCTCGGTTATCAACATCTCGGATATTACTCACTGAACATTTCCCGTGGTTATTTTCAGTCTGTCATTCGCCCTGAATATTTTTTTTTCTTTTGTAAAGAAAAAATTAAAAAACCAAAGGATTTAATGTCCTTTTAAAGTCAATTAATACCCCCCATTTCATTCAGGCACACACCCCTATCAATTCATCTACTCACACAACTACAGCGTACCACCTGCACATTGCAAGCTCAATGTCAACCTGTACATTGACATGGGCACTGGGTCGGTGCTGAGTTCTGCACTCCAACAGAGGGTCTTAGTTGTGTTTATTAACTTCACCGATCGTAATCGATGAAGAAAATATACTTTTGCATCTTACCACTACAAGTATTTGAACCCAGTACCTCCCAATCTAAGTGCCGAAGCTTTAACCACTGCACCACTTGACCGGTAAAGATGATGATTAATGGATCGTCTGATACCATTTCTTCGGGAAAAATTATTAAAAAAATTACTTGACATGAGTTTTGATGTCAAATCCCTCTACAAACATGATGATTAACAAGAAGATGGAAACAAACGAACAAGAAGATGAAAACATTAGCAAAAATTAGCTGCGATTACGAGGCAATATACCCTTTTGTCAGAAGTAAAATAATGATATTTTGATTTTGTATTATGACGAGTTTAAGTGCAGCTTGTAAAGCTAAATCTAAAAGCTAAAACTTTAACTTACTATACGAGTATGTCGCAAAAAATTGTAAACAGAAATCTCTATAAATACAAATTATTTTTCACGCGTCGGTTTGATCACCTAAATTTAAAAAATCAGTGTAAATTCCATGTAATTGAAATAAATATGATATTATTTGAATTACATATAACCATGAATGTGTTTTATGGTCCTTCTTCTATCTAGAACAGTAAGCTTTTTCTTGATATTTTAACTAGGATTTGGGGTTATGGTTTTTCTCGGCAAGCGATGCTCCAAAATCGAAAAGAAGTCTTGAACAATATCTTTTCTCATACAAATGACCATTTTCTATAAATGCTCCAATCGTAATGAAAATTCGCATGAGTCTTTTCTATGCCATGCTGAGAAACTATACGTAGAAGTTCATTTTCACCTAAAATTACTGGAAATTATATCCAAATCTGACCCGTCAGGTATGGCATATTTGTTACAATGAATATTTTCTAAGAATACTTCATGAAGATAAGAGCATTTTTAGAAAATGTTCATTTGTATGAGGAAATATATTGTTCAAGAGTACTTTTCGATTTTGGAGCATTTTGGGGAGGTAATGTTTGGGGATAATATCCGGGGTGTAAAAGCTGGGACTCCAAACGGGCCGAAAGAAGACGTTGAGTAATTGGCCTTGGGGTAAGGATTGCCCTGCAGGAGTTAATATTTTGGGAGGTAAAATCTGTGATTAAAGTTAAGGTAGGTACCTTAGGTAGCGTACGCTTAGGTAGGTACCTTAGGTAACGTACTAGATTAGCGAGTATGTTTAATGCAGTTTCCTAATCCTAAGTATCTAGTAGTGTACAATGATTTAATTCCGAAAACTAATTAGTATACATGAGATGACATAATTGAATCGATAATTTCAAGAAATTTTGTAAAACAAATTCTTCTTTTCTACCTCGCGAACGAATAACATCATAAAACAAATCATAAAATTATTATAAAATAAAATTGTAAACATTTGAATATTGTTTAATTGCTACCTGCAATTAAGTTTATTGCAGAGAGTTGTTTATTGGAGAGAAGATCACAGCCGAGTTGAACAAATAGAATTATTGGGTCGAGTCATAACTTCTGGCGTTATTAGCAACATTTTTGCGAACACAAAATCGAAAAACAAATATAGAAGCGGCCACTCTCGGTGGACTGATTTCGGCCATCTCAATCAGTCAATCAATCTAGGCTCTATAGAGGTCGAACAGCAGTTTTTTTAGATCAACTGATGTTGACCGTTATAGTTGAAAATGTTATTTCAAAATTGAGTCAATTTACCCCTACTTGAGGGGTGGAAACCAAAAAGGAAAAAGATTAATCATTAAGGGTATATAATTTCCTGCCGTTTTCGGCAATAGGCGTGGTTTCCCTCACTCAGGGGGTGTGTTTCACCCTGAGGATATTTGGAAGACCATTTCTGATGTCACTCTTGCCATGAAATTCCAAGCATTTTTATCAAGAACTTCCCGACCGTTTTCCCATTTCTTTCTTTTGGGGATGGTTTCCACCCCTCAAGTTTTTTTAATCTATGCAATCTGTTCTGGGGCCGAAGCACTCCCAACTCTTTCGCAGTTCACTTTTACCGTCCTACTTTACGCATTGCTTGCCAAATCGAGGACGTACGGCTATAGGTCCGATTTACGTAAAACCATCTGCACATTGCATTGCTCCATGCCAGCCTATAGTACTGACATGGAAGATGGGTCGGCCCATGAGTTGTGCACTCTGACAGGGGGTCATAGTTGTGTTCATTACCATCATCGATCTTAATCAAATGATGAAAAATCACTTTTGCATCCTGCCCCTATCGGGATTCGAACCCGGTACCTCCCGATCCAAACGCCAAAGCTTTAACCACTGTGCCGTTTGGTCGGTAAAAAAAAATCGAGTTATGCTCACCCACATTTTTTATGACGGTCAATTTAAGCCCACGGGGACTTCTGTACGACCTTCCCCGTTCTTGCTACATACTACGCAAAAACGGGCGAAAAAAATTGATGTTTTTTGCGGTTACCCTTTATAAATAATAACAAAATTTCAAATCTAATAATTTACGCTGATCAGTCGCTCCGACTGTAGAGCGCCAACTTTTAGTCTGCACAGTAGATCTTACTAACATGTAGATTTTAAACTTTTAAAAAAATATTTTTTTGACTTCGGTAATATAGTAAATGGTAAATAAACAACAATTTCGAGGCCGAAAATTTTCCTAATTTTACTACGTTGAAGAATGTGAAATATTTACCAAGAGGGTTAATTTACTGAATGAACTGTCGGTCTAAGCACTGAGTGCATTTCCCGAATAATGCCGAGAGTTTATTCTTCTAAGATAGGTTGGTTTTTATTTTCATTTTCTGAGATAGAACGACCCCGATTTAGATATCTATCAATCGCAATAAACAAAATTTTCATTCCTTCCAATAACATTGGTCCTCCAAGCAATCAACAACCAGCGACTTAATCAACGTTGAAGTCATATAAACGTTTAAATAATGGTGAATAAATCAATACTTCAATGCCAAACATCAACCGGCGAAGCAGTAGAGGTTACATACAGAGTTGTTGAAAGCTTTAAAACAACTGGCAACCAAACAAAAACGCCACACGGTTGCCACATTCGATATTAGCTATGGTTAATGAACTTTAACACTATTTAGAAGATCGCAGCCAATCAATTTAATACTATGACGTAGGCCTAGGATTCTTATGTAAATAAATATTTTTTTTGGGTTAAAAATGTAACATACTGAAAACGTATTTATATGTTTCGGAACGTTGTGAGAAAAATTAGCCACTTTTGTTAATACATATTTTTGCATTTTTCGCGATTAAAACATATTTTTACATATTTTGAGTTTTTTGTATGGATTTCTCCAAAATTTCATATTTTTAATAAATATTTCATGATAGAAAGAGAAAACAATTAACTCAATTGACTATGTATTTTATAAATTATAAATCTACTCCTAAAATTCTTCAAGCATTTCAAATGCCTAAATATGTTTTAGATAAGCATAATAGATGTGGACGGATAAATTGACAAACATAAATTTCTACTGAATGTTGCGGAATTGGAGAAAACAAATCACAGTATGATCGCCAGATTATTTGATGACTCCATGAAATTATTAGGGGAAGAGTTTGAGCGCGACAAAATTCTTCTGTTTGTAGATAATATAGTGCCTTATATGGTAAAAGCGGCCAGGTTTTCTACCCAAACATTGTACATTTAACTTGTGTAGTACATGGACTACACAGAGTGGCCGAATCCTTACGCTCAAATTTAAATGACTTCATCCAACTTGTTTCTGTAGTCAAAAAAATATTTTTGAAAGCCCCTTTAAGAATTTTATTAGTTAAGGATAAATTTCCAGGCCTGCCATTACCCCCTCAGCCAATAGTTACTCGTTGGGGAACTTGGTTAAATGCTGTTAAATACTACGCCGAACATTTCGAGAAAATTGAAGAATTGGTAGAAGATTTAAACGGGGAGGACTCTACGTTCATTACGATGGCTAAAGCGATATTGGCTTTGCCAAATTCAAAAACAGAGTTGGCTGACATAACCTTTAATTATAGTCACCTCTCATACTATAGAAAGCCTGGAGTCATCAAATAAAACTTTAGTCGAGCAATTAAACTTATTTCAAGAATCCAGCTCCATTCGGAGAATTAATAAAGATTAAATTAAAAAATATTTTATTGAAGAATACAGGATTGAAAACATTACAAAAAACTAAAACCATCTTCGAACAACCCGATAAAGGAAGAAACATTCTGGCATTCACTGCAGCTGAAATGGCAGCATTAAACATGCTCCAATCACGTCCGTCAAAGTAGAGAGAACATTTTCTATGTATAAAAATATACTACGCTTAAATCGGGAATCATTTTTATTTGAAAACTTATTTTGTTCTATATTGCAATGAAGCATTGAATGCATCTTAGAATTTAAATAGGATATTTGTGATTCACATATGTATTGTATTTGTAACTATGTCACAAGAAACGGATTTAATTGTGATATTTTTGTTTTGTTTGTACTGAAAAATGTACTGAAATAAATATTTTGTTTTTATTTTTAACCACATATTTTTGTTTTTAATTTACATATTTTCATTTTTTAATTACATATTTTAAGTACATATTTTGCGTTTTTAGCACATAAAAATCCTAGGCTAAATGAGTAACATAGAAAGCCTATAGATTATAAATAAAAAAACAACTATATAACTCGATTTTTTGACTCATATATGGCAAATTGGTCAGAATCACAACACAATCAGTTTCGAATTGATGAGATTATAGATTTGAAAAAATCTGTATTCTATCCAGCTCGCGACGTC
The DNA here is from genome assembly GCA_947310385.1 of Nephrotoma appendiculata. NCBI lineage: Eukaryota > Metazoa > Arthropoda > Insecta > Diptera > Tipulidae > Nephrotoma > Nephrotoma appendiculata. The sequence goes on from OX371223.1 coordinate 29,628,821, forward strand.
TGAAGTTGTATGTTTACATTGAAATATTGTCTATTTATATAGAACAGTACCATGTAATTGTAGGTACTAGAAAATTATTGCTTAGTCTACGAAATTCGATTCTTTCAAATTCCTCATCTATTCATTCTACAATTAACTTTTCGTGTTTACGAGTTTTATATATTTTTCCATTATTATTTTAAACTTTTATTTAAAACCATTCGAATAAAATAACTAAGTAAAAACAACTAAGTTTGCTTGTCGAAAGTGACATTATCCCAGAAGAAAAACGTCGTACCGGGTGTCAAATGCAAAATATAAGGTGACAGTCCGATTTAAAGATAATCACGCATCTCCTAGTTTAGGAAATCCAGAAGGATAGCTGCCGCCATGTTACTGCAGTTGGAAGGAAAAATGATGCCTTATTCAAACAACTCTATCATTAATTCTTGGAGGAATATGTAAGCCTGTAAAACATGGAACTAGTTTCGGAAAATTGGGAAGACAGCCCGGTTGACAAACTGCTACTACGTTCTGCATCCTGGCATAACCGAACATGGTAGCACTAAAATAAAATTCCGATTAATATTTGATGCCTTATAATCAAGACAAAGACAAGAGTGTCGTTAAACAACATCATGATGACTGACCGAAAATTTCAGGAGGATTTAGCTGACATCATGCTCCGATGGCGCAAAAATAAGTACGTTATGACAGTTGATATTGTTAAAATGTATAGGTAAGTTTGGCTTAATAAGGATGACAAAATATCAACGCATACTAAATGTATGTAACAAAAATCAACACTATCGCCACAGCCGCTTGTGTCCAAAAAAGAGCACAAAAACTTCTAAAACAAGTCAACAAATTTTTACTTAGACGACCTGCTAGCCAGGGTTAAAAGCATATAACAAAACTGTTCTGCATTGCGAGAGCTATTGGTGATCACCAAACATAGGTGGTTCAATCTAAGAAAATGGTCCTCCAACAACAAGGAATTATTGTAAAATATTTCATCATCCACGTCAAACTAAACGAATATATATAGACACAGAACAACAGATGAGACAGGTTGTGCCGGTTATAAGAATAATTTATCAATTCCACGTTTGAAACTCAACATCGATTTATTATTATCGAAATTAATGGAGCGCGTTCAATTAGTGATGCGACGCAGTAAACATTCATATATTGATTACCATTGAGGTGACATACAATGCAGGAAAGATGAGTATTGCCACCATAAATGGCAGTTAACGAGCTTTATTGGGATTATGCCACGTGATGCAATATCTGCTGCGTTCTCCGAGATCTTATGTGGTTCCATGTTGTTGTTGATAAATTTTCCTTATTGCTGAAATTCTATTTCGTATAAAGCGGTTTGACTCACCCTTGATCCAACTTAACATGATCATTGAATCCGTTCAGGCATAAAGTCTTGTAGTTGCTTTGAAAACGAAGCAGAACTTCAGCAGTATTTACATGAAGAATCATAAGAGAAGATTGTGTTGGTGAATATGATAAATAAAGACACAACTTAGAAAATATTTACAACTATACGAAAAATTAATGGGATAGTTACATATTGTTAGAGATTCATCTACGCTAGAAACGCATCAAAATTTTAAAGAGTTCAAGCGGACATACTTATTTTTAAATCATGTCATTAAGAGAATTTCAATTATAAGGAAATTGAACATATGAAAAAATCGAATAAACTAAAAAAGGTAGTAAACTCCTATCGCCAAATCCATTTCTAGTCCTCCATTATAATTGTATGAAGGGATGCCTACTGAATTCAGACCTACCAGCACAACTAAACCTCCACTAATTTCAGAAAAAAATTATGTTTTACGCGTAAAATCATTAAAAAGGGCACACAAAGCCATTCTGCATGGTGGAACAATTAGCAATCTGCCAACTTCGAGAGAGAGGAGGTCAAACCGTCCGCGCCTAAGGTACAGCAATCTTTAAGGACAAGGTGGCAGTTAATAGAGAAAATGGTAAAAGATTTTTGGAAAAGGTGGTGTGTGGCATACCTTCACAAATTGCAACAGCAAAATAAATAGTAAAGTGACGAACATATATGAAATGAAGTGCTGATTCGCGTTGCAACGCCTACTGTAAATAAAATCAGGTTCAATTGCAGATCAAACTATAATAGTTCTCTATTTCAGGCCACAGTAACAACCCCCCAACAGTAGACGGCAATCTCATATTGTTTGTCTACAAGGGGTTTCGTCAGAACCAGTTATCTAGAATTAGCTGTGTTTTTTATGTCCAGTGTACCTGGTCTTGCACAAGCAACATTGAAGCTCATCCATTAGAACACTAGCGACATTTAGACTTCGAAAAACTAGTCAGTCTAGAAGCGGTGGCAATGAAATGAAACATAGTTCCTTATTACAACATCACGCCTTATTGTGAGAAAATAGAAGCTTTTGAACAAGTACAGATAAAATTGCATGAAACGTGTAAAAAAATTTCTGAACTGGACTGCAAAGCAATCTGTTTTAAGATTGCAGTGGCAATTTAACACCATCATTAGAGAATCCAAGTCGGTTCTACCCACCTTCGTGTAGTTGGGCAATTATTCATCCCCAGAGACACCCGAAACCATCGGGCATCGCCGCAAATAACAGAAACCGACAACCCTCTTATGCATCTGAACGAAAATGGAAAAAACATAAACGTACATATCCCATACATTAGAGGGAATCCAATTACCCGACTAGGGAATCCAATTACCCAAATTTCGGTTCCGTTTTTTTTACCATTACCCCACCGGTTTTTACAAACATACGTTTCTATTTTTTCCATTTTCGTTGAGATGCATAGGAGGGTTGTCGTTCCGGTTGTTTGCAACATTTCCCGAAGGTTTCGGGTGTCTCTGGAAGGTAAGTAATTGCCCATCTACACGAAGTCAGGTAGAACCGACTTGGATTCCCTAACCATCATAGACAAAAATTGGCGACTACCAAAGCGAGGATTAGCATGAAGTTGACCAATAAGGAGCTCAATTTGATTAATGAGAATAAAAATCATCTTATGGCATTAATGCAGAAACATCCTCTCTCTCTCTCTCTCTCTCTCTCTCTCTCTCTCTTTCTCTCTCTCTCTCTCTCTCTCTCTCTCTCTCTCTCTCTCTCTCTCTCTCTCTCTCTCTCTCTCTCTCTCTCTCTCTCTCTCTCTTTCTCTCTGGAACTATACATACGATCAAGGGATTTGTTCGCCTCAAAATGAGGTTTCATAATCATACTTTCATTTGAGAAAATGAGTGATTAATTCATGGATTCTAAACCAGCCGTGAAATTTTTTGTTGTCACCACCGATAATCGAACCCGGGAGCTCCGGTCTCAAGCATGCTGACCACTTTGCCACCGGGGCGGCAAAACGAAACAAACATCGGCTATAGATAATACAGATATTTCCACTGCAACCACCAGAAGGTAGCTCCGGCTGACCCACAACAAATCCAATTGTAGTAGTGTGACATAACGTGAATATGTTTAGTTCACTAACCAGGTTTCAAATTCCCACATTGAATGTTAATTTGCTCAATTTTAAATATTGATTAGCATATCGACAAACTTTTTTATTTCGCTAAGTAATGATTTTTTTTTATACATTCGGGTGCAAAAAATTCGCATAATTGCATTTTTTTCAATTTTTTCGCGAATCAAAATGGTTTCTTGAATCAATGCAACTATATGTCACGTTAAAGATCACATCATTACCTATCCAATGATACTATGTCTGTTCGAAACCAGGACAATCAGGAACAAAAATATAAATACTATAACACAGGTAGTCGCTCCAGTAGCTAAGTGATGCTGGGCAGAACCAAAGTTAAGTGACTCAACAACTAAATTTGAGCCGATTCTCCGTTCGTCAAGTAAGGCAGAGATATCAAGAAACTGGCGGCTACATAAGATGACAAGGATCTAGCCGATCCCATGTTACAACACGGTGGTATGACCGATTTCATGTGAAGACTTCGTTGCAAAATCATCATTTAAATTCGATTCAATTGGGGCAGTGAATCCATGAAGTTGGTGAAGTCTGACTGCACACATACCAGTAAATGGGTCAAAATTAATACAGCTCACCGACGAGCCCACGTTTGGAGAACATTTGGATTGGACAGAAGAACAATGGAGAATAGTCCCTGTTCTCTGACGAGTGCAGTATTTGCATGGCAACGATGGGCGAGGAAGAGTGTACAGAAGATGAGAAGAGTGATTTGCACAATATAAAGATCGTGCCTCGTATGGCGGTGGATCGTCCATGTGCGGGGAAGACATATCACTGGAAGCGAAGGCAAATCTTGGGTTCATCCCCGCAGCAAATACTGCCTGTCAATCAAGAGGATTGACTTTTTAACGGTACATTAAGGAAGCACTCAAGGAATACGTCGCACCTTTTGCCGAGTTTATTGGTGAAACTTCCTGTTCATGCATATGGCTGGTATAGTGTACCAGTACCTTCAAGAGGTGGATGTACCTGTTATGGAGATCAACGAATCTCTAGAAGATTTAACAGGCGATCGCAGTGGAATGGGACGCGTTACCTCAAGATTTGGTTAAAAATTTGATGAAATTAATGAAACATCGAATGGAAGTTGTCATTCATGGAACACTTTTTATTAATAAAAATGTTTTTTTTTATGATTTCCAAGTTTTAATTCGATTTACCACTAATTTTCATGGTAAAAAATTCACAAGATCGAGTTACTTCAGATGTTGACCCCAAAAATCAAAAATGGTACCACTAGTTAGGTTTTGAAATAAACTTTGAACAAACATTGGATTTTTGGATATTTGGGAACTTTTGTTGAAAATTGTGCAATATGCGAATTTTTTACACCCAAGTGTATAAATATAATTTAAGTGCTGACTAAAGGATATTTTTAACCATAATATTTTTTTTGTATATAAATCCAATAATTTAGCAAGATAAGGGAGAATAAATTTTAATATCAAGCAATTAACAACATTTTTATTACTGGAATAATTAGGACCGACCCACGGTAATCTTACTAGTCAGCTTAAAAGCAAGGATGTTGGAGATCATAATAGATTCAAAAAATCATCTTTTATATGAAATTAACAACTCGCTAGTTGTCGTAATAATTTATTGAACAAAATAGAACACTTTGCGAAGTATTTGCCACTTTAACCATTCATAAGTGCCGCCATAATGTTTCTGCTAACTTCGCATACCTTCATTAAAATTATGACTTCAAAAAGCCTTAATTTTATTATTAAATAAAAATAAATTAAAAAGAGTATTGGCACCGGTGTGAAGTATTTTATGATAATAAAAAGTGTAACTACACATTTTAGACACTGACACAAATAGATACACAAATTATCAATAAGTGTAGCTGCAAAAGAAAAAAAGTTTGGAATTCGAATCACTTGGTTTCATTGAAATTCTTTAAAAATAATCAATAACTATTGAGAATCACAGAAAATAAGTTTATAGTTATATCTTCTTTATATAAAAACATTTTAAAGTACTTTAATTAAGAAAATCTTTGGAAGTATAAGTACGGCTGTTTGTGGAATTCAGTGTTATCTTCTTGAAATGACGTCTACAATTAATTGAAAAAATTTCTAAAACAATTTGCATGTTGTGATTGGAGATATGGCTCCACACTTGGAAGCGTTTTTGGCCTAAATTCACTTAATTTGTTAATAATTCAAAAAATCGTCTAAACATTGAATGACAAATGTGGAATTTACTATTTTCAACTTTGTATGGTGTCTGAAATTTGTAAAATCAATTCTAAGGCAATTTGCATGTAGTGAATTGCGGTATTTCTCTACATACGTGGAAGAAATCGTCAATCACAACATGTAAGTGGATTTGGCCAAAGATCCTTTCAAGTGAGGGGCAGTGAGGGGCCATATCTCTAATCACAACAAGCGAATTGTTTTAGAAATTTTTCTACTAATTCTATATATCATTTCAAGAAGAGGACACTAAATTCCACATTCGGTACTTATGGTTCCGAAGATTTTCTGAATTAAAATACGTTCAATTTTTTTTTTATGTAAAAGGTATATAAACTTATTTTTGTAGTACTGTGATTCTCAATATTTATTGTTTATTTTTAATAGTTTTAATTAAACAACGTATTTCGAATTTATTTTATTTTTTTTTGCAGCCACGCTTTTTGATAATTTGTTTAACTACACATTTTGAGTCTACACTTAAAATGTGTAGCTACACTTTTTATTAAAATTAACGTTTTATTAGAGGCCATTATAGCGGCTGAGGTATTACTGTATCAACCTTCATGAGAATGACGAATTTATTCAAAATTTTATAAAGCACAGCAAATCGTGTGTGTAGGTCGTGTCATGAAATTGTTAAAATATATACATTTTATCACACTCATTAATATAATTGCGTTAACAGTTTTTTCCTTAATCACATAACTTTAATAACATTTCCACAACTTTTATTTCGTGTACTCTATATGTACGTACATACATAATGGGTATGTTATGGGGGCACCAGCACAATATAATAATAAAAGACAATAACAAAAATTATGAGATTTTTTTTTAAATTAATGTTTTAAGATTATGATAAAACTTTTATTAACTTAAAGTAAATTTAAGTTTATGAAACAAACAAAAAACCAAACAACGAAAGCTGCTGTTGCTGCTACGCACACAAACAAAACACAGGAACAAAAAAAAATTATAATCGACTTGCTTAAAAGCTCCATAGAAAATTAAATAAAATATTTATAAAAAAAAGTCAGCAAAAAGCTTATTTAAGAGAAAATATTTGGTTTTTATGTATAACACAGCTTTAAGTAAATGGAAAAGTTGAGCATGTCAAACAACTTTGTTGTTTACTATTTCTTTGTTTCAGATAAAAAGACGGATTGATCCAAATTGATAGTAAATTTATACTGGGCACGGTTGCTTATGCGTTGTTTACGATGTATAACAGAAATTAAGTTAAGTAACATCCCGATTTTCTTAGAATTTGTATTCTACATTAGAGTACCAAATTTTCTACGAATTTACTTTTTATAACACGAAACTTCATTTCATTTTGTACAGTTCAAACTTTTAATTTTATATACACTTTTTGATATAATATTTAGTGTCTACTCAAGAATTACAAAACACTCTTCGTGAAATGTGATGAGATCTCATAAAATACATTGCCCAAAAGGCAAATACAGTAAACTCTGCATAAATTATCCCAAAAAAATTCAACATAACGCCAGACAAATATTAAACCTACGCACATCATTAAAAATTCTCAGAAAAATACAACAACGTAACAAACTTATCTAACATTAAAATTTGTATATATAAGCTATAGTCGCGTATATAAGTTATTCAATTCAGGTATGCCTGTTGAATGACAAAAAATAAAAATTTCACGAATCTCATACATTATAAACGTATACGTACTCGTACGTCAATAGTAATAATTTGCAGTGATTTTGGTACAGTTCCATATACAATACATTGTTCTATGATATTTACATCAATCACATGTAGTGCCACTCATGTATAAATCAAATTTAATTTATACAATTGACCTGACACACAAAAAATGCGGAAAATTCCACACACGCATCTAAAGCACATTTTCATCTTCTATATTATCTCTTTGTTTAATAGAAATGAAAGTAAAAAAATAAAATTTGACCGCAACAACAAAAGGCAAGCGAAGCCAGCAAGAAGAGCAGTGAAAAAAAATTAATTGAACCTTTTGCGAAAATCAAATCAAATCAAAATTCTGATCACACGTATTCTGTAATCCTTTTTAATCTAATTGAAACAAATAAATGATAATAGTAATTCATATACGAGTATAAGGGAAGAGACACAATACAGTGAAATTCTACGAATAACTTGAAGCAGCAGATTTAACAATAACAACATAATACGTTTCTAATCGCATCAGAAATGATTTTTTTTTTTAAATCAATTCAGCTCTGATTCTGATTCTTGGTACATACTGCTTGTTGGTTGTTGCTACATTCTTATTGTGTGATAAGTAAGAAATCCAACATTTTACAGCTTAACAGAAATATTTGAGGGCAAATCTACAACGTTATAGTACATTTTGTTTGAGATACGAACTGAAATACCTGTTCTAGAAAACTGATTAAATTTGGTAAATTTCATATTTTTCATATTGTTCTAAGAAATACATAATTAAATAATTTTAATTTGCTTTGAAAATGACATGATTCAAGATTGTTTAAAGTTTAAGATAAAAATAAGGATTTTTGGGATTTTTTATTTTCACCTTAGGCTTGACAGGTTTTGGTAAGGCGAATGTGCTTTATAATTTTCTAAAGATAACCCTGTGTAGGTTGGGTTACAAAAGTTATGTATAAGTAGAAAATATTAAAAGAAAATTACTCTGACACGTGCTATTTTTATTTTTGTTAACTGGATTGTGTCTGATTTCTCTTATTTCTTTTAAACCTCTAACAAAAATAATTTTAAGAATGGAAAGATAAATGATTTTGGTTCTAAATTGGTTCATATACGGATCAACAATTAACAGAAGTAAAATGATATCAAAATTTTGAATTACAATCAAAACTAAAAAAACGTGACCCAGCAATCTAATTCGGTTAAATTAGTTGAATCAAATAATGGTCACAATCGAGACGTTTGACTTCGTCATTCATTGTCGTAATGAAATTAACGTATTGAGTATGCAAAAAGGTTTTGCTTACTACGTCTTTGAGCACCATTTTAAATAGCATAGGTGCGAGCGCATATTCCTGCTGCAAACTTGATGTTGTTTCGAAGGAATAAGACACAGGTGTTTCCATTTCAACTCCACTCAGCAAGCCAGGTGTTGTTATATTACAGAGAGAGACAAGTTTCTCTGTAATTTCAAGACATACAATCGCGGGCCGGATATTTTCACGGTTGACGCTGTCATATTCCTGTTGAAAGTCAATATAGAGGTATCGTGAATGGCTATTTTATTCTCTCAACATTTTTCCAGGATCATTTTCAAAATAGAACGCTGGTCAGTGGTTGATCGGTAAGAGCGAAAACCATTTTGGTGGTCGACAAATGTTTTCGGCAAATGAGTGATTACAGCATAATTTTAGCAATCACTTTATAGTCAGTGTTTAACAGAGCTATGCCACGATAATTTTGAAATTTTAGATGTTCGCTTTTATATTCAGCGAGCATATGAGTGTGGTCTTCATTCCTCGGGAAGCTTATCTTGGTCCTTGATTAAGGGTAGTTTTGCCTGTTTTGATACCTTTACAGGGATTTCATTAAAATCGAATATTTTTAGTAAAGTTCCAATTTAGTAAAGTTTGGAAATATTACTTAGAGACCGTCACACACGTTTCTTCTCAATCCTTGATTCATGTCTTTGATGGGTCTTTGGCAAATATTGGGGAAGTACAAAGTAGTTTCATGAGTTTCCGTTTTCCGCGTACAATTTAGTGTTTTCGATACAGCGAAACAAGCAAGCGATCAAAGACCTATGACCTTGGATACTTTAAGAAAGTGCTCTTCCCAGACTAACAGGTTTTTACACTGCACAATCCACTATTTCCGCGCTATTAGGAGGTAAAGGCTTTGCAACATTTTGTAAGTGATCCTCGTGTCAAATTCCGATATTTACCTAAAACCAATTGTGAACCGGTTCTTGGTCATGTCATATACGGTTGTCATTTACGTTTGTGGCAAAAACTTCAATTAATATTTTACATTTAGGAGTTAATTTTTGGCTTCGATTTTAAAATTTCGGTTTCCAAATTGCGTGATACTTTGTTAAATAAAAATACTAATGTTAGTAAGTTATCCTATATAATCAATCATCATCATTTATATTTATGTCCATCATCTAACATATTAAACAAGGATATTATATATGGTATCTCCTGGGCTTGAAAAGGTCATGGTCCAAAGGATGTTTTCTGTTTCAATCCGCTAGCTGAGGAGACAAGGGAAAAGACAGCTTTCACCGTAGCTGCAGTGCAGACCTATTTATCACGTGATACCCCATGAATTGCGTACTCAAATCTGTATGTACGTAGGCTTTTGATAACGTCCGAAACATTCGAAAAATATTTGATTTTGTTACATTACGTTGCTTAATATTTGAATAAATCTAAATAAGCAATTATGTTGAGAAAAGCCAACTCCTCTTGAAGAAAATTAATTATTGGGGTAACATAGTAGGAGATATAGTAGTACTCTAGTAAACTCTAGTACTCTCTTAAGTAAATCCAAAAAAGTTTAGGCCATTTCTTCGTATTCTCTACCCAAAAATGGATGCATAGTAACAAGCATAGTTTTGGACTCCAACTCATTCATACGAAATATCGTTTTCAAGCAAATTTGCCTTGATTCATTGGCCGTAATAAAATCCTCTAGTTTTGGAGCTGGTGTATTTGGAGCTGGTGGATATAATTATATTATTTTGATATAATATAATATTTAAATTTTTATATACCTGATTTTATTTTTCGATTTTTATTTTTGTTTTTTTGTGTTGACATTATTGACAATAACAAATGACACCTAAATTTTTGGATTTTTTCTCCTCACGTCACATAGCGCAACAATTTTTTTATTTCGTTTTGCTACAATATTAGAGCAGTATGAGGTTGTTTATTTTAAGCAATGTAATTCTTATTTTAAGCAATAATCGATAGAGAACAAATTGCACTACAGATGTCTCTGTCTGTGTCAAGTTAAATAATCTTGTCGAAAGATGGTAATGATTTCTCGTAATCATCTAAACAATTTTTGTAACCGATAACATTAAAATGTTATAGCATTAATATTGAATGAGTTTGATGATTAATCGTTTTACACTTCAATCCCATAGTGTTGTGGATTTTGTTTTTCTATTCTAAAAAATAAGTTAGTAGCTGAGAAACAAACCATATTTTTTTTGAAAAAATTATTATTATTTTATGTTGTTCTACAAATATTTTACTTTTAATTATAATTAATAAATTAGAAGTAATATAAATAAATTCAAAAATTTCAAATCCATTTCTCATTTTACATCATATATCCAAATTTTTTTTCGTAAGAATTGATGTTTTTGAATTAGTTACGAATATTTTACGCAGTGGTCCTCGCAATAATTGCATTTGCGAAGTATATATTTAGATAACGACTTCTGTAGTTATGCTTATGTCGTATTTTATATTAATTTAACTTAGCATCTTTTATTAATATAGTTTTTATCGAATAAAATTAAATGTATTAATATGATACAAATGTATGTTTCGTATATTAAGGTTTGCGACTTTACAAAGGTTTTTAAATACGCGTTTGATTTTATACAATATTATACGTTTTATACAGTAATTTAAGTATATTACCATTTTTACGTAAAAAATATATAAAACAGTTTTTTACATACAATTGCACAACACTGGACTAATACGTATAATCTAAAAAAAAAACAATTTGTTAAATGGTGAAACATGTGTTTTCAAGGACAATATTAAGACTGTGTTTAGTGTTAAAAACTGTGTAATGGCTTTGTAAGCCACAATAAGTCAATAAACTTAGTGAAATACATAAGTTATATAAGCACAGTGAACTTAAAGTGCAGTTTTTTTCTGTTAAAATGTGTACTCTACATACATAATCTGCGAGTAGCGTTTCATTTAACACTGTGAATGTCGTGTCTACCACCCAAGTTCGAGAATTATATCGGTGCATAAAAAAAAACGAACTGTATGCAATACCGCAATCCGTTCTTAATATTCTAAATATCATAATATAATATTAATATTATTTAAATAGAAACTAATATTGCGTTAACTAATGTAATTCATAACGCCTTGTAATAATACTAAGCGAATAATAATACATTACGTCATAAGATAATAGTGAATGTGCGGTTGTGAACATAAGTGCGACATTATTATTCTACGGATTCCTGATGCTACAAAGCAGTAATTATAAATAAATTATAAATTTCCAATTTGACATTAATATCTAATTATACGCATGCTATATCTAGTTGTACTAATATTATTTGAATATATTATATCTATAGGATAAGAGTAGGCTAGGATTAGATCAGGTATAGGTATTATTTAATTATAGTGGGTTGTCAACCTTGAATTTTCTTTTGCGAATAGTTTTTTTTTGTTTTTTTTTCCGTAACTGATAAATTGATAATGTCAATCAATTAATTTTTTTTCTCGTAGGATTTTTTATTATATGATCCACTTTTCAATAATTATTTTGAATAAATTGTCAATGTTAAATTACGGAAATTGTAAAGCGTTCACCTATTATTATTATTATTATTATTATTATTGTGAATCATCATAAAATGAATTGGTAAACTAATAAATTGAGGCTTGGGTAAGTAACAACCAACAATGGCAGGTATAATGTTCCCCATTTCCTTTTCGTCGATTGTATTGTTCAGTCATTCCGCAAACCGATTATTTTTGTTGAACTGCAACCTTCTACATGAGACAATCCGTCCGAAATGAAGTCCCCCAACCTAGTGGTAATGAGAGTGTTGTTATTAATTGTTAATTCCGTAAATATCGTTAGCGTCCGGGTCAGATTTACAATTCAACTTTAAACTCCTTTTAATATTTTTTTTTGTACTTTCTCATTCAGTATCATAATTATCTAATTATGTCAAAATCTGTTCTTTAATTTTACCTCATAAAGGTTTTACTTATCTCGATTTCCTTTTCTACAGAAGCGGTCTCGCAAGACTTATGTATCCCTTGAAAACCCCACCCCATACTCCTGAGCAGTAGCCGCGCTTAAAACGACCGCTCAAGGGCAATGCATTCGTAAGTTGATTTCTGATGGCAAAATGATGTTCTACGTGCCCATAATCATATAATTGATGGGAAATACTATACATCCCTCACAATTTCGTTACAGTGGTTTAGAGTTTAGACAACCAATCTTGGCCAGAATAAAATTGGAAATCATTTTGCTTTACACTACTTGTTTCTTGTCCCAAAAAACACAATACTACGTTTCTACAGGAAGTTCTTTCAGCTATTTATAAGTTGTTGCAGTGATTTGTGAATGTAAATACCTACGTAAATCTGGTTAAAAAAACAATAAACGCAAGTAAATATACATTGTTTATTTCTATTTATGAATTTCTTTGATTGCTGCTAGTTCCATTGTGAAACTACATCCAAAAAACATTCGAAACAAAATGGAACTTTCCTAGTCAATGCAGATACCATATTTAGAAATAACAAGTTCAATATTGCGTTGACCAATAATACTTTAAATTTTCCAAATAATGGTGCATTAGTCGCCGATGACATAAAATTTTTTTAAAACTTACCATATGTCACTAAAAGAAGAGATATTTAATAATCGCCTATGTAGAACTCGAAGAATCGACGAAAATGCCTTTGGAATACTTTACGATTTAGAGTATTGGAAAGACAAATTTCACTATTACCAGAAACAGTAGATTTAGTGATATTGGCTAGCTGTTCCTTGCATAATTAGTTTAGAACCATAACTGGAACTGCATATTTACCAGCAGAATCCTTAGATGATAAAGACCATTCGTGGATCATGTCGAGAAACTACTGGGAAGGCTGAACAATCAATGACAGATATTACATCCGGGGTGGATTGGCATAACTATTCTCAAGAAGCCGTAAAATTAAAAAATTCATATGCGGATTACTTCACAGGTGTCAGTTTAGTATTATAGCAATTAAAAATGATTGGAGCAGATTGAATTAACTTTATTTATTTTTTGAAAAAATAAAACTATAGCTAACAAGTTTGATATTGCTTTTCTTGAAAAAGTTATCTGCCATCCAAACCAGCCATGTTTTGGCTTATATATTTTGTCAGGTGACACACCAATTGTTTTGCTCAATTTTCTGTAATTCCTGACTGTTTACGGTGTTAATTTTTTTTTTGTGAACGTCATAAGCTTCCGATTTTAGCCCTTTCTCGTTCATTTTAGTTCATAAATTTTAAAATTTTCGTCTCGAGCATTTCGGTCGTGAGATAAAGTTAAATCGATGTTCCTCCAAACTTCAAAGGATTGGAAAATTTCCACAAAATTTATAATTTCTGCACACTCTACTTCATTTTTGTAGATGTCAAAAATGTTAACCTCACTTTTTTATAAAGTACTTTCCACAGTACTAAATTGTATAATGCAGCTCATCTCAGACGGCTCAACTTGAATACAAAAGTTGAAAGGTTCTCTACTTTACTTGATACTTGAAGTAACGTAAAATTATATTGAATTCAATTAAAATACCACGTTCATATTGGTTAAGTAGATTTAAGTTACTTGAATTCAAGTACTTGAAATCAGGTTACTTGACTAATGAGCCGCTATACTTTTATTGGCTAGGGTTAACAAAAAGTGTTCAAAATTTTATTAATTCTTAGTAAAATAGTGTAAAGCACCTTACAATGGAAAATTATCATGAGGTAGTTAGAACACGACAAAAGCTCTATGTTAATTTTATTAGAGCACATGCGAAATTACGAAATACTAATTCTTTTTCTGTTTCAAAATTTTTGGCAAGCAGTTATCATATCGAACACTAATCGGCATAGTGTTTTACAGACAATGGAATGCTCAATATGTTGTGGCTAATAGTGGACTGTCTTTTGCAACAAATGCACATAAATCACGAATAAACGACACTTATTTATTAAATTGAATTGAACCTACCGGATTTTTTGATAAAAACTGCCTTGTATGATAAAAAATCATTATTCTTGCTTATATATCAGAAAACCAAGAAAGCAAACCCTTGTTAGAAATTTAATCATCACTGCAAAAATTGAAAAAGCTCCTTGAACAACTGCAACTTCCTGTACACAGATATTCACCACAACTCGCTTGGATCTCCCAATGTATGGAAAACGATTTATTACGCAATTTGATTCCGAATAATCGAACACAGTTTGTTAATCACTTTTCAAAATACATTTATTTTACAAAAAAAATTTAAGAATGAAGTTTCACCCCGATCAGTCGACCTGTCTGGACTGTAGGGAAGCAAAAACATATATTCTGAACTAAATAAAAACAAACAGTTTTTTGAACAAACTAAAAACGTTGTTTCCGCTTAAATTTAGGAAAACTAATTTTAACTGAATTGTCTCTCATGAAGAAATTTTAATTCTAAAGTTTCACCCCACTCAGTCAACGTGGTTTGGGTTGTGGAGAACCAGTTTTCACGGCTCCATACATAGAGCTATTTTAAAACTGTTATTGACTTCGGCGATATAGCGAATGGCCGCGCCGGGTCTCGGGTTCGGTTCCCGGTGGTGACAAGGAAACAATTTCACGGCTGGTTTAGGATCAATGAATTAATCACTCATTATCCGAAATGAAATTATGATTATGAAAACTCATATGAGGCAACCAAACCCCTTGACGGGATATAGTGACAGCGAGAGAGAGAGATATAGCAAATGGTATATCTATTTACAATAAACTCATGGTCAAACATACTTCTTGTTACTAAAAGAATGTAAAAAATAGTTTTTTGACAAGAAAAAACGTTATGTCCGCTTAACCCTCTTCATTTACCAGTTTTACTTACATAAAATACTGAAAAGTGTCTTTTATACACCATTTGTAATCAATAGATAAATCATTGAAAAATATAATTTTCTTTTGTTGTTTTTTTATTTTATCACAAAAATTCAGTTATTTCACAAGTTTCGTTAACAATTAAGTAAAAAAATTTAAAAATCATAATTTGTTTTCGCAATTTTTGCAAACCAAGATTTTTTGCGAATGTTGTTCGCAAATATTTCGGGCACACATAATGCACATCTGTGTTGTTACTCGACTAATACTATTAGGACACACGTAGCAGCGACGGCAAACCGAAGTTTGATGGGGGCCCGATGAAGCAGTTTCGGATGTAGACATATTTCCCAATAAGTTATCCGTTATAGCAGCAACAGATTTTGGCAATTTTTTTACGGAATGCAAAATAACCGCTCGGTTTTTTTTGGCATGTTTTTTTTTCGTAAAAAGACTTGTTTCTACTCCCCTCTGTCTATGTGGAAGGAGTGTTTGTTTCCACAAAACAACATTCTTTTCTACAACCCTTGTTTCTTCTAGGTGTGTCAACACAGGTTAGTCTTTTTGATAATAACGTTTGAGTGAGCTCGAAGCTGGTAAAAAAATTATCAAAGGTGATGTTTCAATATGGTCGCTCAAACGGTTCACACAATTGGGTAACAAATTTCTGTCCTAAATTCTATCCTCTTTCTGGCCCTTCTTGGCCAAGGTATAGAATGCCATAAAGAGAATAGCTTGTGGTGCTGCCACATATCCAAAATTATTTCATGCCATATTTATCGGGCTTAGATGGGATGTATTGCCGAAAAGAAACTCACCCTCGGAATGGCACTAACTGTTCGTCAATAGTAAGATTTTGCCCGGGTAGGTAGTGCTTCAATGAATTCCTATTAATCGTATCCCTTATTTGCCGAATGGGTGCAAATTTATCTTTGGACCGACGTACAGAACGAGTCGTTGAATCGTCGAATCGTAAATGACGAACAAGTGCCACAAATCTAATGTGGCTACCAAATAATGGATTCCAGAATTCATTATAACCGACAATGCCTTGTTTATTTATGCCAGCATTTAAAAGCAGCCCGATAAGAGCACGTATTTCAATGATATCCGTTATTTTCCACTTGTTCCTTGCAACTGTGTGCCATGTGAATTAGTGTGCTCGACTAAAATGTTTATTACTTTATCAATAAAAAACAATGAACGCATCAAGAACTGTGTCGACGTGCTTGCCGGGGGTAGTTTTATTTTATGTGTACCTCCTATGATTATATTATGTCTTGGAGTTCTACCACTTCTATAAGGAACTTCCATCCACTCAGTGCTATCTTTTCCGATATATATTTCTTCTTTTTCTAAAAATTTGCCTTCTGTTATTCCTTCATTATCACTAACAAGCAGCTCATCTTCTTCAACATATCCTCTTCAATGAGGAATTGTGGATGAATTCTCCAAAATATCCTCTTCAATGTCAGAAATGTCATCTTTTTCACTATCTGTTGAGCCGTTATTGCATTCACTAATTAAATTCCTTTGATCATCACTAGAATCACTATTTTCTAGTGTTTTTCGCATTTCTTCGTCTGTTAAATTCTTGGAACATCCCGCCATTCTAGAGTAGTAAAATAATACACTTATACGAGTTTATAATGCTCCCTGTGTAACTAACACCGTTGAAACGTACAAAATAGAAAATTTGATAATATTTGTGTTTACCTGAATTGAGGTATAACCCCGATTAATCTAAACACAACAAAACTGGTTTACTCTAAATTATTTAACACAATTATAAAACGGAAAAAAGCTATATCACATTAGTATATTACACTTTTTTATTTTTCCGAATATAGTTTTACATCGAGCAGAACTAACAAACTTGAATTTGTAATAACAATAAGCAACCATAAACTAATTTGATCGTAACGGAAATATGAATTTCCTTGAATTATTTAACATTACGGGCTGTAGCGAATATGCTCATAAACTCGTGATTATCCGTGATATTTTATACTCTTACAATTCCCTCAGTTGAGTTTGCGCAAAATGACTGTGAGAATAATAAAAAAATGAAATATATCGATCAGTCAAAATGTATGAAAGCCTTTTTACTTTGCTTTTTCAATTGTTCAGTAGGATATGTCCGAAAAACTTTTCAAGGCCGTTTTCGTAAATCAAACGGTTTCAATACTAAAAAGTTAAACGGTTTTGAGTACAAAATAAGTCAATTGAGCAATACTTAGGAATCCTATAACTAAACATGCCTTTTCAATCAGTTACGCGAGTTTGAAAATGAAATTTGACTAAAAGACACTTGCCAGTAGGATGAGGGTTAAACTTTGGAAAAACCATTTGGGGCGGTATTATAGCAAATTAAATTTAGAATAAATATTTTCCAAAAACGGAACAAACCTGTCACTTCCATTTGACCGACTTTGACCAAAATACTGTGATCTCCCAATTTTTAGAAAAAGTTTATGTATGAAATTTTATCTCAATCAGTCAATCCTTCTCGGCTGGAGGAGACAGAATTTTTGTTCAAAAAGCTTATTTTTTTAACAAAAAAGTGTCATTTTCGCAAAAAAATTTGGAAAAAAGTTACGTACCGGTATTTTTGCAAATTAAATTTAGAATTTGATGAAGCATTTTCGTTAAAACACTATCGATTATAATTTAGCGAAAAAGCTCGTTGCAAGCTGCCAATTTCGGGACACCAATTTGAGTCAAAAATAATTGGGATTTCAGAATTTATGCGAAAAGTTATAGTATGAAATTTTATCTCGATCAGTGAATCGGTCTGAGCTGCAGAGGACAGGATTTTTATATATTTTTTTCATGCAAGCAACTAATCTATGCAATGTGAGTGTGTTTTGGGTATGTGTAAGTATCATAAATTAAATTTGAATTGCACGCAAATTTTAATAATTTAGAAAAAAAATATTTAGGATAGGTCGCCTATGTCATTTTACAGAATTTACCACAAGCAAAATTTTAACCATGGATTGGATAAAGATTAGATCAAAATGTTTAGAGAACGATTGCTATAATAAAAAAGTGACGAGTTTTAGTGTAAACTTTTAGCTTGCAATACAATTTTAAGTTGCGGAATGTCAGATATAAAGATACATTCACAAACTTAAATACACAAGATTAATGCACAGGTTTTTCAGCAAGCAAAAATAACAAAACGATTAGTCTGACGTAGCAATTTTCAAATAAAATTAAACTTATGTTTGCTGAACACGATGATGCTCTCCAGGTGGTCGATCACTTGATTCCCTATCTATAAGGAAATAGTACCTGATTCAAATATTATTATAAAGTGCGATGATAAGAGCTAGATGAATTTATATAATATACTTTGAAACATACAAAAGCTGGAATTTTTTGAAACCAATCGAGTAGAGTTCGCGATAGCTATTTATAAATGTATCCAATTTTAAATTAAAAATTTAATTTTTTTTAATTAAATAATTTAGATAATTAAATAATTTAGATTTAATAGGAATCTATGTATAACCAAAAAAATACATCATAAAAGTTGAAATGTTTCCTTGTATCGTTGTTCTGGATAGATCTGAACTACTCCTTTATTATACAGAACTATACAGAACAACGATATCACAAGAAAACCTTGCAACTTTTATGATGGATTTTTTTGGTTATACATAGATTCCTATTAAATCTAAATTATTTAATTTAAAAAAAAATTAAATTTTTAATTTTGAATTGGACAAATTTGAAAATAACTATCGCGAACTCTACTCGAAACCGTATCATAGTAGTAAAATATATTTGTCAATCATCCGCAATAATAGCCAGTAGAGCCTTTTTCGCTTGTTTTCGAGAAAAAAAAATACTTCAAACGTCTACTATGCGATGGTAATCACATCAAAAATGTAAATAAATAATATTGGAATGTTGGGTGGTATTCCAATAGTACTTTAAGAAAGCTATGTCAGCAGATAAGATAAAATAGACAAAAAATAATTCGAGAGAGCTTGCCAATAAGTGCAATAAAGCCTACCTGTTTCAAGTACTCGTAAATGTATCAACTTTGCTAATTGTTTAACATTTTAACATTTTTTTTCAAAATAAAACCTCATATACATCAGTTTCACTCGGAGTCGACACATTTTTTTTGAAATAGTAAAATTTTTATAAAAAAACAAGGTTTAAAAGTAGACTGCGCTATAAGATCGCCACATATTTTTTGGCGTTAAATGAAATATTTCTAGACGCTGAGTATAAAGAGATTCTAATAAATATACATGACTCGGGAAGAAATTCAAAATAGACTGGTAACTGCTGATGAGTCAATTTTCAGCTATATGAGTTGTCTGAAAACATATGTTGCTTTTGGGTTTAATTAGTCAATGCGAGAATCAATGCGAAGTCAGACAAAATTTAAAAATATATGTGAAAAAATTGCATTTTATTAAGTTTTTATAATCCATTAGATTACTAATTTTCTGATTTGGTTTTTCGTTTTTTTGAATTTTAATTATTTTTTATTAGTATACGGTATTATGACCAATATAAACTTCTAAAAGCCCACCCAACCCTTAGGTCATGTTGTCTTACAATCACCGCTAGAATTCTCATAAATGGTATTTCTTCCGTTGTTAGATTCCAACTTTACATATATTTTGTAAATAATTTGTTTTTTATGTAAAAAAACCTATATACTATTATTCGCCTATCATGTACTGTACAATAAAATAAATGTTACCATTACGCTATTAGTGAAGTTATACATAGCTAGGTACAAATTATAGAAAACAAAACATTTCTAATGAATTTTCATTACGAGTCATTTACAAATCATCACATATCTTCTACATCCTCATTTTAATAAAAATTCAAATATAAATAGCCAACAAGACGAGAGCACTTTTCACAATTGTTACCAGAGTCTAAAAAAAATAAAATTGTTGGTCTAGCAAATTAATTTTTATATGTTTTACGACCAGAATGACAATCAATTCACTTAAAAATACATACCATTATATAAAAATAACAAAATGTTGGACTTCTACTTACCATTTTTTGTTAAAACAACACTAAAGACTGCTACAAATGCCTGCAGGATATTTTTCATATTTGAATAAAATTTTTGTTAATTTTTAATATATTTTGTATGTGTAGATGTGTGTTTTGTATGTTACGTCGTCGTCGTCGTCTTTTATAATATAGGGATATGAATGAAGCACTGGAAGTATAAAGAAAAAATAAAATATATTAGTAAACGTAATTACTGATGTTCATGAAATTTAATTTCTTCTGGAAAATGAAAACAAAGCTTTTATTTGTACTTTTAATACATTTATGGACCGAATACCGACCGTATACCGAATATATGTAACAATAGCCAAGATACATATAGATGGGAGCAAGTTAATTTTGCATCAGGTTGTGTCCACATCATAGAAAATATTTGTTTTCATTCTTTGATACAAAACAAAAGAGGACACGAATAATATAAAAAAAAGCTTGAGGGTTAAACCAATTATTGTATAATCTTGCTTTATTGTTTGACAAAAAGCTTAAAAGAACATATAACGTCAGCATTTTTTTTGTTTTTTTTTAATTTTGCTTTTCATAATAATAAAAGCGACACCGCGCATAGTAAAATTAAATTGCCGAAAAAATTAAAACTGTATTCTGCACAAACCAAACAACCGCAATCAAATTGTGTACATGATGTTATATGTATACGAGAGGCGAATCACTTATTTGTGTACAAAGCTATACATAACGTTCTAAATGGTCGTCGTTATACTTGTTGGTTTATGTTTATGAAGTTTTCTATGCTAACAGCTTTCGATTTTTTTTGCAAATGCTCTTGTACATTTTTGTGTGTGGTATACGACAAGAGCTCATTATGAAACATTTCATTAAAATAATGATTTTGATTTTTTTTTTTTTAGTTTGTTTCGTTTATTTTTATATGCTGGCAGTATATAACATGTTGATGATGATGAATTATATCATATATATTGTAGCCAAGTACCCGTCGTTCATAATATATTTATGTACAAAAGTGTATATAGACGTTCGAAAAATGCTTGACCTGTTTATGTGTTGTGTCACTTTTATACACGAATTATTTCAAAAAACAAACATTTTATTTTTTATTTATTATTTTGTTTTGTGTCATCATAATGTGAACATGAAGTACCAATTATATGTTCGGTTGAGCTTTTTTTTAAGTTGGTATTTATGTTGCAAAATGGCCATAAATCGTTTAGTGTTTAACATGAGAATTATGTTTAGGAGTACATTTTTTAGTACTGTTTGCAATTTGATTTATAATTGGCACATTCTTCCTTGATGTATATAGTGTTTAAGTTCATTGATTTTGATTGTCACTTACCTTTATGTAATTCAATTAAAATTTAAAATATTAATAACTTTCTTGAGATATTTTAAATTTTGTTGATTTTATAACTCTACATTTGCATAAAACATTTATTTGAATATGACACCGAATTCGTGTCGAGCTATAAAATAAATAAAATTTAAAATATATTTTAAAATATTTTTTATTGGAATTAAGAAATTTCTAGTGAAGTAACTGCTAACAAACAAACAATTATTTATCACAACGTATTCCAGTTCAGTTTGTTGGTCGCTTAGATGGCTATTCAAATAAGTTCTTTTCCAAAGAGTCATTTGATTTTTGCTAATTGCATTACAAAATGCATTTTTGTTGTAATTCCATACGAATTTTTAACCATTATCAATAATCTGGTATTGAAATCAAAAAATTACCATCAAAATTCAAAGACACTTTACAGCGTCTCTCGCTCAATATGTACAGGTCAACAAAATAGTAACAATTGTCAAAGTTTTACAAGTTGTGGAAAAATGGCGTACAATATTTGTACCGAAATTGTAATTTTTAACTCACCCACACAAATTAAATATTGGTTATAATAAATATTGGAAAATAAATATTGGTTCTATCAAAAATATTTTTTTGTTTGTATTAGAAGATGATCAATGCGCTTGAGGTACAATTATGTTTATCTTTGGATAAGTTGATGTTGATGGGTTAAGTTGAAAAAGCCTGTAGATGATAATTTTGTGCTTTTGTTGTCAATTTTTTTTTTGTACTTAGAACTGTTTTGTTCCAATTTTGTGGCAAATAAATATAGCGATAGTAGCATCAGTTTGTATGACAGCATGTGTTAAAAATTTTACTAGATTTCGGCAGAGTCATTATGTATTGTTGGAGCTGGTCCTAATTCTTTGAAATGTTCTGTAATATTTTTTTAAGAACTTAGATTGTGGTAAAATTTAAGGATTTGATGGATCGATTAACTTTCCGGAAATATGTATAGTTGTTCCAAAAAATAGTTCAGCAGATATGGTTATCAATCAAATAGGATACGAAATTAATGATCGAGCCATTACCAATTTCATATCACAAACATTATTGTGTATCTATAATAGAAAGATACAAGCTGACATAAAAGTAGTGTACACCAACATATTTTATGCTTCGGCCATCATATTAACATCATCGGTTAATATAATATACTATGAAAATCGGCCAATTATGATTCCGTCAACGAGTAAATGCTAAATTGCCTTATTGAATCATTATTCTATTCCCACGCATATAAAATAACAGCGACAATCGTGTCATAAGATTCTGATAGATGAAAAATCCCAAGCCCACACAGAATTTTCGTCAGACAATGGTCACTTTGAGTTTTTCAGAATACCGTTTTGTCTTAAAAACAGTCCGCCGACATTTCAACGCTTCATGAAAAATGATCTACAAGGAATTGGTGGTACAACTTGAAACGTTCATCTCGACGTTATTGTCGTAGAGGAAAAAAACCGTAGAACACATTTAAATAACTCGAACATTATTCTAAAATGAATCTCAGAATTTAATCGTCAGATTCATATCGACAACTGTAATTTATTAAGGAGAAAAGCAAAGGGTTTATTTATCATAGTAACTCTAGGCGGTGTGACACCAAACAGGGAAAAAAGTGCCAAAGATCTTAAACTGGCCGCTATCAAGAAATCAAAATAAATTAAACAATTTCATGGGCCTTTTGGTTCCTACACAATTAGTCACTTAACAACTAGAATTTTAGAATTTAAGATTTCAGAATTTTAGGATTTTAAAAGAAGATTGTTACAAATTTTTAAAAATTTTACTATTTTACAGAATTTAAGAATTTCAGAATTCAAAATTTTGGAGTTTTAG
Source organism: Nephrotoma appendiculata (assembly GCA_947310385.1). Lineage (NCBI taxonomy): Eukaryota > Metazoa > Arthropoda > Insecta > Diptera > Tipulidae > Nephrotoma > Nephrotoma appendiculata. The sequence continues at coordinate 29,652,594 of OX371223.1, forward strand.
AATTTTGGACAATAAAGAATTTCAGAATTTCAGAAATTTAGAAATTATGAATTTTAGAATTTTTGTTTCAGAACTTTATAATTTTGGAACTTTAGAATTTTGGCATTTTAGAAATTTTAGAATTAAGTATTTAAGATTTTTAGAAATTTATAATTTATAATTTTAGATTTTTAAATTTGAGAATTTTTAAATTTTAGAATTTTAAAAGTAGATCGTTTTAAATCATTAACTATTTTACAGAATTTTAGAATAAAAAAAAATTTTATTTTGAATTTAAGAATTTTAAAAGTAGATAGATTCAAATATTCTACTATTTTAAATAATTTTAGGATTTTAGAATTTTAGAACTAATAATTTGAGAATTTAAGAATTTAGGAAAATGAAATTTTAAAAAGAGATTAGAATTTAGAATTAAGAATTTAGAATTTAGAATTTAGAATTTAGAATTTAGAATTTAGAATTTAGAATTTAGAATTTAGAATTTAGAATTTAGAATTTAGAATTTAGAATTTAGAATTTAGAATTTAGAATTTAGAATTTAGAATTTAGAATTTAGAATTTAGAATTTAGAATTTAGAATTTAGAATTTAGAATTTAGAATTTAGAATTTAGAATTTAGAATTTAGAATTTAGAATTTAGAATTTAGAATTTAGAATTTAGAATTTAGAATTTAGAATTTAGAATTTAGAATTTAGAATTTAGAATTTAGAATTTAGAATTTAGAATTTAGAATTTAGAATTTAGAATTTAGAATTTAGAATTTACAATTTACAATTTAGAATTTAGAATTTAGAATTTAGAATTTAGAATTTAGAATTTAGAATTTACAATTTAGAATTTACAATTTACAATTTACAATTTACAATTTACAATTTACAATTTACAATTTACAATTTACAATTTAGAATTTAGAATTTAGAATTTAGAATTTAGAATTTAGAATTTAGAATTTAGAATTTAGAATTTAGAATTTAGAATTTAGAATTTAGAATTTAGAATTTAGAATTTAGAATTTAGAATTTAGAATTTAGAATTTAGAATTTAGAATTTAGAATTTAGAATTTAGAATTTAGAATTTAGAATTTAGAATTTAGAATTTAGAATTTAGAATTTAGAATTTAGAATTTAGAATTTAGAATTTAGAATTTAGAATTTAGAATTTAGAATTTAGAATTTAGAATTTAGAATTTAGAATTTAGAATTTAGAATTTAGAATTTAGAATTTAGAATTTAGAATTTAGAATTTAGAATTTAGAATTTAGAATTTAGAATTTAGAATTTAGAATTTAGAATTTAGAATTTAGAATTTAGAATTTAGAATTTAGAATTTAGAATTTAGAATTTAGAATTTAGAATTTAGAATTTAGAATTTAGAATTTAGAATTAAGAATTTAGAATTTAGAATTTAGAATTTAGAATTTAGAATTTAGAATTGAGAATTGAGAATTTAGAATTTAGAATTTAGAATTTAGAATTTAGAATTTAGAATTTAGAATTTAGAATTTAGAATTTAGAATTTAGAATTTAGAATTTAGAATTTAGAATTTAGAATTTAGAATTTAGAATTTAGAATTTAGAATTTAGAATTTAGAATTTAGAATTTAGAATTTAGAATTTAGAATTTAGAATTTAGAATTTAGAATTTAGAATTTAGAATTTAGAATTTAGAATTTAGAATTTAGAATTTAGAATTTAGAATTTAGAATTTAGAATTTAGAATTTAGAATTTAGAATTTAGAATTTAGAATTTAGAATTTAGAATTTAGAATTTAGAATTTAGAATTTAGAATTTAGAATTTAGAATTTAGAATTTAGAATTTAGAATTTAGAATTTAGAATTTAGAATTTAGAATTTAGAATTTAGAATTTAGAATTTAGAATTTAGAATTTAGAATTTAGAATTTAGAATTTAGAATTTAGAATTTAGAATTTAGAATTTACAATTTAGAATTTACAATTTAGAATTTACAATTTAGAATTTAGAATTTAGAATTTAGAATTTAGAATTTAGAATTTAGAATTTAGAATTTAGAATTTAGAATTTAGAATTTAGAATTTAGAATTTAGAATTTAGAATTTAGAATTTAGAATTTAGAATTTAGAATTTAGAATTTAGAATTTAGAATTTAGAATTTAGAATTTAGAATTTAGAATTTAGAATTTAGAATTTAGAATTTAGAATTTAGAATTTAGAATTTAGAATTTAGAATTTAGAATTTAGAATTTAGAATTTAGAATTTAGAATTTAGAATTTAGAATTTAGAATTTAGAATTTAGAATTTAGAATTTAGAATTTAGAATTTAGAATTTAGAATTTAGAATTTAGAATTTAGAATTTAGAATTTAGAATTTAGAATTTAGAATTTAGAATTTAGAATTTAGAATTTAGAATTTAGAATTTAGAATTTAGAATTTAGAATTTAGAATTTAGAATTTAGAATTTAGAATTTAGAATTTAGAATTTAGAATTTAGAATTTAGAATTTAGAATTTAGAATTTAGAATTTAGAATTTAGAATTTAGAATTTAGAATTTAGAATTTAGAATTTAGAATTTAGAATTTAGAATTTAGAATTTAGAATTTAGAATTTAGAATTTAGAATTTAGAATTTAGAATTTAGAATTTAGAATTTAGAATTTAGAATTTAGAATTTAGAATTTAGAATTTAGAATTTAGAATTTAGAATTTAGAATTTAGAATTTAGAATTTAGAATTTAGAATTTAGAATTTAGAATTTAGAATTTAGAATTTAGAATTTAGAATTTAGAATTTAGAATTTAGAATTTAGAATTTAGAATTTAGAATTTAGAATTTAGAATTTAGAATTTAGAATTTAGAATTTAGAATTTAGAATTTAGAATTTAGAATTTAGAATTTAGAATTTAGAATTTAGAATTTAGAATTTAGAATTTAGAATTTAGAATTTAGAATTTAGAATTTAGAATTTAGAATTTAGAATTTAGAATTTAGAATTTAGAATTTAGAATTTAGAATTTAGAATTTAGAATTTAGAATTTAGAATTTAGAATTTAGAATTTAGAATTTAGAATTTAGAATTTAGAATTTAGAATTTAGAATTTAGAATTTAGAATTTAGAATTTAGAATTTAGAATTTAGAATTTAGAATTTAGAATTTAGAATTTAGAATTTAGAATTTAGAATTTAGAATTTAGAATTTAGAATTTACAATTTAGAATTTAGAATTTACAATTTACAATTTACAATTTAGAATTTAGAATTTAGAATTTAGAATTTAGAATTTAGAATTTAGAATTTAGAATTTAGAATTTAGAATTTAGAATTTAGAATTTAGAATTTAGAATTTAGAATTTAGAATTTAGAATTTAGAATTTAGAATTTAGAATTTAGAATTTAGAATTTAGAATTTAGAATTTAGAATTTAGAATTTAGAATTTAGAATTTAGAATTTAGAATTTAGAATTTAGAATTTAGAATTTAGAATTTAGAATTTAGAATTTAGAATTTAGAATTTAGAATTTAGAATTTAGAATTTAGAATTTAGAATTTAGAATTTAGAATTTAGAATTTAGAATTTAGAATTTAGAATTTAGAATTTAGAATTTAGAATTTAGAATTTAGAATTTAGAATTTAGAATTTAGAATTTAGAATTTAGAATTTAGAATTTAGAATTTAGAATTTAGAATTTAGAATTTAGAATTTAGAATTTAGAATTTAGAATTTAGAATTTAGAATTTAGAATTTAGAATTTAGAATTTAGAATTTAGAATTTAGAATTTAGAATTTAGAATTTAGAATTTAGAATTTAGAATTTAGAATTTAGAATTAAGAATTTAGAATTTAGAATTTAGAATTTAGAATTTAGAATTTAGAATTTAGAATTTAGAATTTAGAATTTAGAATTTAGAATTTAGAATTTAGAATTTAGAATTTAGAATTTAGAATTTAGAATTTAGAATTTAGAATTTAGAATTTAGAATTTAGAATTTAGAATTTAGAATTTAGAATTTAGAATTTAGAATTTAGAATTTAGAATTTAGAATTTAGAATTTAGAATTTAGAATTTAGAATTTAGAATTTAGAATTTAGAATTTAGAATTTAGAATTTAGAATTTAGAATTTAGAATTTAGAATTTAGAATTTAGAATTTAGAATTTAGAATTTAGAATTTAGAATTTAGAATTTAGAATTTAGAATTTAGAATTTAGAATTTAGAATTTAGAATTTAGAATTTAGAATTTAGAATTTAGAATTTAGAATTTAGAATTTAGAATTTAGAATTTAGAATTTAGAATTTAGAATTTAGAATTTAGAATTAAGAATTTAGAATTTAGAATTTAGAATTTAGAATTTAGAATTTAGAATTTAGAATTTAGAATTTAGAATTTAGAATTTAGAATTTAGAATTTAGAATTTAGAATTTAGAATTTAGAATTTAGAATTTAGAATTTAGAATTTAGAATTTAGAATTTAGAATTTAGAATTTAGAATTTAGAATTTAGAATTTAGAATTTAGAATTTAGAATTTAGAATTTAGAATTTAGAATTTAGAATTTAGAATTTAGAATTTAGAATTTAGAATTTAGAATTTAGAATTTAGAATTTAGAATTTAGAATTTAGAATTTAGAATTTAGAATTTAGAATTTAGAATTTAGAATTTAGAATTTAGAATTTAGAATTTAGAATTTAGAATTTAGAATTTAGAATTTAGAATTTAGAATTTAGAATTTAGAATTTAGAATTTAGAATTTAGAATTTAGAATTTAGAATTTAGAATTTAGAATTTAGAATTTAGAATTTAGAATTTAGAATTTAGAATTTAGAATTTAGAATTTAGAATTTAGAATTTAGAATTTAGAATTTAGAATTTAGAATTTAGAATTGAGAATTTAGAATTTAGAATTTAGAATTTAGAATTAAGAATTTAGAATTTAGAATTTAGAATTTAGAATTTAGAATTTAGAATTTAGAATTTAGAATTTAAAATTTAGAATTAAGAATTTAAATTTTGAATTTTGAATTTAGAATTCTAAGAATTTAGAGTTTAGAATTATAGAAAGTTTTAAAAGTAGATTGTTTTAATTTTTAAAAAATTTACTTTATTTTAGCATTTTAGAGTTTTAGAACTTGAGAATGTTATTATTATTGAATTTAAGATTTTTAGAATTGAATTTTAGAATTTTACAAATTTGGAATTTTAAAATTTCAGAAATTTAGAATTTTAAATGTGGATTATTTTAAATTTTGAAATATTTTACTATTATAAAGAATTTTGTTAAATTAAGTTTTACGTTGATATACTTAATTAAAGCTTTAGTAACTTGCAAATTTTTAAGTGTTCTTTTTCATTGTCTGTTTATTGTATACATGGCATCTTAAATTTTTGGCAATAAACATTTTTGAATTTTTAATCTGTACGGAAACTTGTACGGAAACAATATTTATTAGCGAAGATGCTATAGTTAAACGTTGTGAAACCACGGTACATAAATTGTTCACTATTGAATTGTTTTAACTTTTGACTTCTTTAAACGCTAAAAACACATACTCGTATACATTAATAAAATCCAATTAAATTGATTTAAATCTTAATCCAATAAAATTAAAATAATTAAATCGATCTACTTTACTATCCTATTTAGACAAAAATGTAGAGACTAATTCATAAAAAAATTTGAATCTTCTCTTCCCACAAGAAATAAAAATAAAATTAATCAATATTTTTCTTGTAGGAATAAAGAACATATTTTTATTCTGGAAATAATTTAACTTTTTTAAAATATAATCAAAAACAAAGTTTTAATATTGAGGTTTTTTCCGCACAGAATATTGAAATTTATAGAAACATCCTTTTTTTTGTAAAACCAAACAATTAAAAAACAAATTTTAATGAATTCTAAAAAAACGTATCTAAAATATTATTTTTATTTAATTTAAATTTCTCTTATCATGTAATATGTATAAGTATGGTAGGAGTTACTGAAACTGATAATAAAAATCTTAAAGCTCAAAAATATAAAACTTTTCAGACAAATTCAATAAAAATACAAACGAAAAAACAAATTAAAAATTTAATGAATAATTAAAAATGGAAATTTAATTTTTTTGTTGGTGCCGACTTTGTTGCTCACTTTAAAAAGTCAATCTCACAAAGATGTTTTAGGAAAAAATGTTTGAAATAATTTAGGAAGAGAAATATAAAGTTTCATAATTTTTATGTTTTAATAAAAAAAAAATGATATTTTACCAGTTCTTGTTGGTGATATTGTTTTCTAAGTGCGCACTTCAAAAATCACAAAGTGAATTCGTAATGAGCTCTATACCTTATTTATTAATAAAAATATGTGAAATATTCCAATTATAAAATATATGTAATCGATTGATATAGAATATTTTAAAATTATTTCCTGCATTTCGATCAAATGTCTCATACATGCTATGTGCCTGTGGCAAGGTGAAAAATGTTTTTACGTTGTTTTCGTTTCAATGTTTTTGTTCGATTCTCATCAGAATTTTGTGTTAAAATGCAAACTAGTACACATTTCAAGAACCATTTTTTTATATATTTTAACTATATACAGTCCAGTTCATCGGTTTAATACCAACTATTTTATGTTTGTTTATGTTAATTTTCAAATAGTTGATGTCATATTCTTCTTTCTTCCATAAATCTTAATTAGAAAGTAAATTATAGGACAAGTTTTAAATAGGAAAAAATTACTTGGCAATAAAATCATGAACCGGAGTGTATTATATACAACGGTGTATGAAACTAGAATAATAATCTCAGGTTGTTTTGAAAAATTCTCTGACGTGAACAAAAAAATATGATTTACCTGTAAAATTAGAGTTAGTACAGTAGTTTATTCTACTTTATTTACCATATTCTCGTTATGGTTTGGTGTATATTGAAATGTTAGCTGAAAGCTGTAAAATACAGTAGTTGTTAGTTTTTTACATTTTTATTAGGTACACAAAAAAACATGATATTTTATGTAAATATTATTTCAACAAGCATATATAAAACATAAACACCCACAAACACGCAGATTGGAAATAATATATTGTATGTAGTATTTTGTCGAATTAAAATGCGATGCTCGATTTTTTAGCAATTTAATGTAACGGGTGGTAAATAAAATTATATTCCTTAAAGTTTTCGTTACACATTAAAATAGTATGAATTTATTATCCAGAAGCCTTAAGGATATAATTGAAAATGTTGTTATTGTATTATATGATTATTATTCACGCGTAAACGTACACACATAAAATATTTTTCTGCCTATCAAATTTTCGTTTTATTGTTGAAAAGACATTTAAAATTTATATCAGAAGTAGCATTATCATATTAAAATGTCCTTCATACCTTTCAAAATGAAAAACATGCTTAATGTAGAAAAATAACCTTTAGAAAAATATAAATTCATAACATCTGCCGTATTCTTAATAATGATACACATAAATTTCTGTTCTCTATACTTCACGAATTGTACTCTACTTTCATACACCCGTATACTGATTATCTTCAAGGATTTGCTTATATCGTTTTTCTTACTATATACCTATACTACTTGTTATAACTTCTTCTTTCTGCTGTCATGTTTGTTGTCAGATATGTTCCAGATATAGAGCTCTATATCCAAAATAAAAAAAATCTATCTACATGTGTGTTTACATTTTGCAATTGCTTAGCACATTACAACAAAAAATAATAATAATAATACTTACAAGAAGAGAAAATTCGTTTATTTTACTGTTAATATTAGAAATTCAACGGAATAATACATTAAAAATATAAAATTGAATTCAAATTTATTCCAGAACAGAGAAAAACGAACAAAACATTTTCTTGATTTAATTTTACTCGATTCGATTTCCCTTCATCTCCTTGTGCCTTTTTCCGTCTACCCACTATTAACCAATACAAATACATATTATTATTTCCTTTTGTTTAAATATTTTTCTCATCTTAATGTAAACGAAACAGCATCGAGTATAGAGTAAAATAAAAGAAAATGCTGAAAAATTTCCGTTTATTTTTCTTGCGATCTAAATAAATAAACATTTTGACTAGTTGATTTTGAAAACTGAAGGTAAAGGCACACAAGAATATTATATTTTCTCTGTTTTACATGGAAAACAGCAACAACAAACAAAAAATTATAATAATAAAAGGTATTATCGTTTAGCAAGGGGATTTTTTTAGGAATATTAAATTTAACACGGTGGTAATACGGAAATCGGTGGTTTGAAACTAGTCCAAAGCACCACAATTTAGTAAACAATTAGTTTTATAGTTTTAGCATATCGCGTTTAACGCTTCAGTTGGCCTTTAATATAAACAGATGAATCTTCTAGTATTCCAATTCGAAAAAACAGCAAAGTAGTTTTACCAAGATTAACTTATAAATCTATTTTTGAATATTCAAATATTTTTTTCAATGTAAAATTCATTAAATTTTTTTTATTATAACATTTATGTTATGTTTTCATACGACAATAAAAGTTTTTATTAAGAAAAGCAGTTTATTCCTGAGTTTTCCGAGTACTGTTAATCGAATAGTATCGCTTAAGTTCCATGTTTCCAATTATTTTTTGATTCTTACAAAAAACTATTTCGATCTTATGTAGATTCGAATTGCTTTGCATTTCCAGAAAATATTACAATCGCGACCACTCAAAGTGCCTAAATGATCATTGGTCAGTTTTAAAAGGTGAAATCTCACTGGAAGATCAAAAATAATTTGAAAAGGAAAGGAAGTTAAAAAATAAAATGCTTTCCACTTACTAATTAATGGCTGGGGTTAATAAAAAGTTAGAACTGCTTTTCCGAGATGACTCGATTCTAAAGATTACTTATTAAGCATATTTTTATTTAAATTCAGAAAAAAATTTATTCGCACTTTAAAAAACTTTGAGGTCGTAATATTTAGAATTTGTGTATGACGCTGGTTTTATAGCGGAATTCCTCTATATAATAAATCACTTCTTGTACAAGTTTCTCGACAAGCAAATTCTCTTAATGGTAGCGACGAATTTCGTATGTTATAGTAATAAGTATTCCCAGCTGCCGATTAAATTATGTACAATTAAGTTGATTAAAATCTTGCACACATAATAGCAATTCGAAATTCATAACTATAGTAAAGTTCATAACTATAGTAAAGAACCGAATTCGTTGTACAATTCAATTGCTGGGCAACGTATTGGTCACACTTATATTAATTTTAAGGCCCTCTCTCATATAATTTCTAATTCGAGTAGTTTATATTTTGTTCCTCCACTCCAAAGAGGGCTTAAGTAAAATAATTTGAAGTTAATATACAAATGTTTTTGAGTTAAAAAGCCCTTATATGTTTGGTAACAAACACGTAAGGACTTTTCGATTTTTGGGATAATCTACCCAACAGATAACAATATTTAGTAATTTTATCATTTTTATTGCTTTTATACAGGACTTGAAGATTGTTATCGAAGTCTTGCTAAGTTTTTATTGAAACCAGATCGTTATTAATCATTGAATGACTGCTAGGAGTTGATGCCGCTTGAGGTGGAAAAACACTTTCTTAAGAATAAAATTACCATTGTACCAATTGGGAAAATTCATGGAAAATAAACAGCAAAAATTTCAATTAAAAATCCGCCACAAAAAGCTCAAAAAAATATTCTGGTTCTTTATAGTTTCGAAATAATTAAAAATGTATCGCTCAAGCCCTTTTCAATAATATGCAGCACTAAATATTCTATCCTAAAGGATTAATTAAATACCAGCGCTAAATCGGCACATTTATTAACTAAAGCTGAAAACAAAATTGTGTTTTTTTTCCAAAGCATTTTGAACGAAATTACGAAAGTATCTGCTTTTAGCGCCACAATGACCGCTTTGATTACTTAGTGCTATATAAAAATTTGCGACTGTCTTTAAAATGTCTTAAATGCAATATGACATGTTTGTGCTCTATACCAATAGAATAATTTGCAACCAGTTCTAAAACACGTCTGTGAAATAAATTGCTATTAACCGTTCTTTCAAAAAATTTAAAACCATATGCTACATGATTAAATCCGAATGAGAAAAATGTATATGTTATCAGCACCGCTATGGTAAATTGAAGTTCAAGGGTCCTCAAGCTAAATTTGTGAAATTCCTTTTAAAGATTTGTTACACTTTTTAGTCTATAATAAATCAATAATAACCTACCAGCGCCAAAACCGTGGATTTATCAACTAAAGAACTAATTAGAAAATTTTAGTTTCGTTGTGTGAACCAAAGTACTGAATACATAACTATTGCATTGTTTATCTGTCCAAAATTATGCCACGAGAATATATCAGGATTAACAAAATTGCAACTGCTTTCAGCGTCACAAGGAACGCTTCGAGTGCTAAGGGGTTTGAGCAAAATTAACGGTATTCTTCAAGAACTTCCAGCAATATATCACAAGCATATATTGTAACGTAAATGAAAAATTACCTATTAGTGCCAAACCGAAGGATTTATGAACTAAAACGATGCCGTCAAAATTATTAAATGATTCTAGGACATTTGAACGACATATTTCACGTCTATTTGGGTATAATGTCAACAATATGTTTTGGGATTATTTCATATGGCAGATATTCTACTTCTTTGAGGTGCCAGTAGAGATCCCAAATGGTTTTCAGTGCGTGCTCCGAAATAAAAATAAAACAAGATTGAGGGACATCTAGAAATTCAGACAAATAGACGGACGGACAAACTACTTTTTACATTTTAATGAAACAGCCCTCCAAAATTTTCACAGTTTCCAAATGACCTTTCCCGAATAGTTGAGGATAGGCGAGCTATAACAGCGAGATAAGTGCAACGATTATTTATATTGGAATAGAATAAGAATCTCATGAATATATCGTAGAATTGTTTACTTCACCCGAAGAATCTGTTCTGTCATTCGATCCAGTTTTGCTTCATTTAGGTTGCGAAAAACCAGCTTCGAATTAACTAAATTTAATCTAGTTAGTATATTTTATACTATATATTAAACTTAATATTTTTCTGCTACAAAACTACCGCAACGCTGATTTAGAAACGGTTAATATAGATGCTGACCGGGAAAATATACTAATTCAGCTTATTTTTCACACGATCATCAATAAGTGATTTCATAACTCGTCACTTGGTAATAACAAAATATTGAGAAAAAAAATTTGTTTAAGTGCAAGGTATTTTTTTGATTCACGGGTCCACCCATATTTGCAGAGCTTATAAACTATTGGTTTTCCATATTTTTGTATGGTGAAACCATTTTGATGTTTGAATCCCTGTTTATAGTTGAAACATAGTTTTCTGTAAAAAATTTTCTAAAAATTAAACCATAAACTCTGGAGTCTGGACCTATACTAATTTCTTTGCCGACTGGTCGAGTTTAAAAAAATAAAAATACAAAACTAGTATGCAAAAGACAAAGAAAAATCATATTTTTTTTTGTAAAAACGTTTAATAATATTTTTAAAACAACCGTTAAATGTATATCATTTAATTTCATTTCTTAAAATTGGTTAAATAGTCCCAAAGGCTTGGTATCTGACCATACCATCGCAATCGCACGATAGTAACCACTTAATTCTAAGACCAGTTAATCGTCAGGACATTTATCATACGATCACATAACCGTATACATTTTTTTGCAAAATGCAAAACTTCTAATAATTTTTACTCCACATTAAAAAAAATATTTACAATCTGGTTTTCCGGAACAAATTTTAAAATGTTTCAAATAACTCCAATATTTAAAAATATCAAAAAGTAAATCTGTACAATTTGAGAAAAGAAAACTGCAAAATTTTTCGATGGGATTGTGAAAATAAAAAAATGTGCTGTACTGAATGTGCTGTTCAGCTATACTGATGAACGATGGTAAACACCAAATTATTAAAGTACAAATAAAAAAATGTCATGAGCCCGTTGCAAGCGAAATAGAGGAACTCAAAAGAAATCAAAAAATCAAACAGATGGTTCGTGAAATAGCTCAACCATCACCATCACAAATAATAAATATTGGACTTATTAGTTGTAAATTTAACTGTGGGACCACTTAAGGACTCATTGAAAAGTAAAATTCAATATGCTAGGCGAAGCATTATAAAGGAGCCTACATCTTTAGATGTTATTGATATTCCGACACATTTATTATAAGTCGAAGGTAAAATTTTTGTGGTTTTTAAAATTGTATTCTGAAATTGTATAAAAACATTCATGTTTTAGAATTTATGGATGGTACATTTGAGGTTATTCCAGGAATAATGACACAATTGTTTATTATCCATAGCAGAATCAGAAACGTTATTGTACCCCTAATATTTTGCCTCACGAGTTTCAAAAAACACAGGAGTGCTATTATAGTGAAGTGTCTTGATGCATTGAAAAGTTTCTTTCCAAACGCCTGTTATTTTTACTTCGGGCAGATTTTGTACCGAAAGATCCAGCAAGAAAAACTATCAATTCGGTATGTATTAGGCATTTTTACCTATAAATATTATTATTGACTACTATGAAACGATCGAAACCGGAAGCAAGCACATTCGAAAATTATTACCGTGGTTCGAGAAAAATTATTTGTATGGCACGGCGACTTCCACCTGAACTCTGGTCCATTAATGAACAATAGATAATATGCCTCGCACACAGTAGATGTGTGGTACAGACGCCTAAATTTCGTGGTGGTTTGCAAGTAGGCATATATAAATTAATGATCCATTTACAAGAAGTGTATGTTACCAGTATGTCACTAATCGAAAAAACCCTTGCTGGTTACAAAAGCAGACGACAAGTTGTTTCGAACAACAAAAACATAGATTTTTTTTTTAACAAACATGGACTCTTTGAGTTCTATTAATGTTTTGAAATATTTGGCATAAAGCAACATAAAATTCACTTAAAAAATTATATTTAGACTTGGTTTTCATTGTTATACTACATTAACCAATTAACTGCTACATTCAATCTGAGTTAACACATAATCACAAATCTCGAATTCGATCATGAATTTGGTTAGAAAATCGAAGTTTTATTTTCGAGATTTTCATTTTTCGACTAATATAAATCGAGATAAAAAATGTATATAATTTATTTTCGATCACTGATTTACATTCGAGATTTTTCATGCGTCGATTTTGCCCCGCCCCCCCCCCCCCCCCCCCCCCCCTTTTTCGTTCAACTGATGCGTTCCCCATTTCTCATCTTCATACTAAACATTTTTCATACGTCTCAAAACCGATTTGCTGTAGATTACTTTACACAAAAATGACTAAAAAAAGAGTTTGGAAACTTTAGTAAATCGAAATTAGTTGTTCGGCTTAATGGGACGATTCCCCTCAAACCGCTGTTTTTTAATTTTTTAAATAATATAATTGGAAAGATTTTTATTCTTTCAATTAAAATTGACTACTTATATTTTAATGTAAAGTTTTTTCTACGATAAACAAGCCTTACGAACTTGTCTTCGTTAAAATCAAAGGGAATGAAACCCGAATTACTTTCCCAGAAAACTTTGTAAGCTAAAATATGGAAAAAAAATTTATTTTCGTTTTTCATAAAATAATTTACATTCATTCCTCAAATACTTGAAACATTTTATGTTCGTAACAAGTGATAATGTTATTTCAAAAAATTTTGCACTTCGAACATCGTGCATATTACAGGTAGATAATATTATGTTGAAGCCATTTTCTTGGAATTGTTTAATTTTTTCGATCTTCCAACCAAATCATTTGCCTTGTCAAATTCCTGACGGATACACTAACTATAATTTTTAAAAAATGTATTGTGGCAAAACGTGTTCTAAAACCTTTATTAGCAATATCCCAAATAGCACATGAAAAACATTTTGTTTATACTTTTCAAACCTTTTAATTATCCCTAGTTCAAAATATAAAAAATGTATAAATAAAATTTAATGTCAATCCATTTCAAAAAACACGTGTACACTCCAACAAAAAAAAGAGTTAAAATTAGCATTAATTTTGGGTCCATCCATAGTGGAACCCCCATCACCGATGTTTAATGAATTTTAATGATGGCCATCAAACGAAATCAGGAAAAATCACACACACACCAACAAAAAAGTTGATATAAAACAAGGAAAAGTTTATTACGCGGAATAAAAAAGTCAAACAAACAGAAACAGGAGCAGCAACAAAACAAAATAAAAAAAGTGTTGTTTTTAAATCTAAAATATATTTGTTTAGTAGAAACTTTGTTACAAATTTTTCTGACGACGAACTTTTTTTGCTATAGCGTATTCCTATAAATATTTTTTACTGGGTAAAGTTGTTTTCCATATATGCCTCTTACACTAATACATAATGAATCCGTATACGATACGAGGTAGTATATGTAGGTTAGAATATGTACAGCGCTATATTTAATTTATCATTTGTGTAATTAAAATTACTCGTGATGAGGATTGCGAAATGTGCTTTATCGTACCATTTATTCTGTCAGTTGTGTTGTTGTTGCGGGGATAAATATACAAGATAATAAAACTAGGGTTAAATAGGGCACATTATTTATATATATAATGTGATTGTGGACGTGATATATATTATGCATGTGAGTGAATGATCTTGTTAATAATGTAAAAGTTAAATGAGTAATGAGGCCTTGTTGTAATTTATTTCGATAACAATGTTGGCATGTGACATATCAGAATGATAGGCATTTTGTGCAATGTCAATTGTATTTTTATATTAAAGCCAATATTTAAGTTAATTATTATTATAATAATTCAGAACGTTCAGCAATAAAACGTTTAAATCAAATATTTTGCTTTCTGAGAAAAATGTCTTCTCAATTAACATTAATTTGTCCAGTAGGATAAACAAAAGATATTAAGAAAAGTTATTTTGAGCCTCATATTTCGAGAAACGAAATTGGAAACAGTCAACCTCAATACCTTGAATTTTTTCATGAAAATATAAAACGTACTTTGAAATAGTAGAACGTCAATAATAAAAGTATATTTATTCTTAGATAACATGATCCGCTTGTCAGTGGAATGGAAGAAAAGACTTTTTAGATAGATTTTGGAATCCGCAAATCAGCACTAATTTTTATTTTTATAATTTTGATTCAAATAATTGTTGACATATTTTATACATGGATCTACTACCTAGAAAGTATATCGAAACCAAACCATAAATTATAACAATTTACGTGAAATGCTACCAGTCGGTCATAAACCTCTTTCACTAATCAGAAGTTTTAAGGGTTTGAAGATGTTATACATAGTTAATTCCGTAGAGACGTAGACCAACAAAATTAAAAGCAATAAAGAACATAAAAATAATTATCAAGACATATTTAAATTATAATAGTACATTGTGTCATTAGGATTAAAAGTGATATTTCGTTTGACGAGCAATTATATTTACATTCGAGGCGAAGCGCAGCGTAGCCGTCTAGCCGAGTAAAAGCAAAGATTGCGTGTACAAACAAAGTCACGTTTAATCCGAATAACACAAACTATTTTTTATCCAACGAAGTAAAGCTCATTGTAACTAATTATACGAGTAAGTACAAATTATATAATTAAAACTTCAAAATTGAAACTAATTTTGTGAAGCATTTTTCGATTTTCCTTATTAAATCATTTAATAATTTAAAATTTGTAGTATTTTTCTCAATTTAACCTGTAAAATAGATGACTTAAACGTAAAAACAATGTTCACTTCAAATACCGTTTATAAAGCAAAAAAAAAATTAGATTCCGGCTTACTTTTGCCCCTAGTATATTTATTTATTTCAAAAATAAAAATAAAACAGATTTCACACAACATTTGAAATACACAAACAGTCTTTTAGATAATTTCAGTCAGCTTTTTAGATAAAATAATAATAAATATTAGCCCTTAAATAATTACAATTCATCTCATATTATAGTTAATTAACTATCGACTTCAAATCGCTAATAGCCCTTAATACGCAAATTTCCGTCATAATCAGGTTTTCATAAACCGTTTGAATTTTGAAAATGAGGAATACTTATTGCTTTCCTTTATAAGTTGATTAAATTTTACTAACATAAAGTCGCCCTCGTTTAGATCATCATCAAAAGGATTGGTAAATTTTCATTTTGTAGGGATATGATAGACCCCTCATTTGAATCAGGGAATTGATCAAGAGAAACTTCATATTCAGATGTCTCGATAATCTATCACAAAAAAGTGTTTACTTTTTTATACAATGCGATGATACGAAATAAATACGGTACCTGATCGGGCTCCTTAGGCTTAGCAAGTTTTTTTTAATCATCCGTTTGTCATCCTTGGCTTCATTCAAAGAAACGATTCTATTTTTTTATTGTGTATCAATAAAAATTCGGTATTTGTCTATTTCACGTCTGTTTAATTTTTCGTTTGGAAAATTTCTTTATTTTCCGGAGTAACAGAATATGCTTGAATGAAATGGATGGTAGATGTGACTGATTGTGGTCAATTGGGGTTGTTTATCTGTTTTCGATGCAACTTTGTTTGAATAACTGTCGGGATACAACATTTTCGTGGTTGTCCATCAACAATAGAATACGGGTTTCTTTGGAACAACGTGTTTGAAGTTAAATGTGCTTCAAAACCTCCAGGAAAAGTTCGACCGTCATCCATCCCGATTTAGATGCAAGGCCTAAACTTCCACTGAGGCATTATAAATTCCAATTGAATTACCAGCAGCATTAATTATGCCACAAAAAGTAACGAGTTACCCACGTTCCGCGGAAACCATTTGGCCAACTTGTCTTTTTTACTCGTCTGCAATCGCTTGTTAATAGAATTAAAAATTATATCATATATTTTGATTGAGAGCATCTATTTGTCTACTGTCTTTGGTGCTTGAAGAACAGTGATTATTCCAGATTCGTCTAAATTAAATACGAAATGGTGCAAATTTAAATCTATTCATTACCTCAATATAGTTATATAGTTTCATTTAAAGCAATGACTAGAACCAAACTAGTATTTTCCGGTTTTCTCAAACTAAAGATGATGCCGTTTCATAAACCCAGACATCCAGACTTTACCAGCCGCTTTGTTTCCATCCCAACGCTCGGGGTTAGTTTTGTGAAGCAATTTAGCATACTGAAATGCCAGATTTCGTGTTTGCGCGAAGTTAATTTTTGAAGAACTAATCACCTAAAGTTGTAACTCTGTTTCTTCATCGTTTGTAAAAATTCGTCTATGCTTTTGACATACAAGATTCGCATACATTTTAATTTCATCTTCGCTTTCATTGCCAGAATCCCCCTTCACATAATACTGGCTTAACATTTCTAACAAATTTAACTATTTTAAAAAGAGTGTTACGGTTAATTTACTATTGTATGGCGATGCCATAATTTGACATAATTTGCCATAATGACTGACATTATCCTTCTTAGCTAACACGTCCGATGAAAATAAATTTATATTTATATGTCTACAGTGGCTTCAATCAAATTGCCAGATAAATTTGTCTATATGTATTAGGTTTTTTACAATTTTCAATATATTACAGATTCTTTTAAGAAGCCCATCAATATATACATGGGACCTGTAAAAAGGTACCTTGAATGTCACTCTTTTTCACTTTTATACACAATTGTATTGTTCCGTAATATTTAAAAGTCAAACAATTTAAATCCAGCAACAGTACAACTGATGATTACGGATTTCAGCCTTTAAAATAACTAAAAGTTATTCTTAACGACGTCTTTCATACTTTGAAACCATATTTGACTGACATTAAGAAAACATATAAAATAACCTAAACCAAGAGAATGTCAATTTTAGCTTTAAGAAAAGTACTTCAAAATATCTCAGTTATTTTAGTTTACCACAATATCGACTTTACATTTAGTTTCGTAATATGCATGATTGGACTGATAGTTTTATATCTAGGATAGATAACATAGACAATAGCTGTATTTACTAGCAACAATGTCAATTACTGTTTTTCTGTAGTAAACACATACTTAAGGAGCTTATGTGGAGCAATATGAAATATACGTACGATGGTACCAAACATAACTTGAATTCCACTTTATTGTAATTTGAAGGTGATTAAAACTTTGTGACATTAAAAATGTGTAAACCATATTATTATTTTTAATAATATAAAGAAAAATATTTGAATATATTTTATGTATAAAGCAGGTGAAACATATGGCTACATTCCTTACTGTTTTCAAGGTGTGTTATTAGATTTTTCTGATTTAATATTTTTGAATTATTATTTCTCAAAAGAGCAAAAATAAATTAAAATAGTCGAAATCGATTGTACCCGTCACATCCGGTACACAAATTTCCTCGAAATTTCGCCTGTACTGTATTGTATTGATGACGACATTTTTTACAATAACGTTTATTTAAATATACAAAATTTAATTATAGCGACTAACTTATTTTCAATCAATTTCAATTTTTCAAATTTTTCGAATCCACGGTCAATTCATTCAATTATCATTTAAAACGGGTTTCAAACGTCAACCTGGTGTTTAAGAAGATGACAACGCTCATTTTACAAAACAAGGCACTTCTAAATTCGAGATGACTATAAGCAGACTGAATGAAGACCCAGCTGATTTCCAAATATTAACGCCTGCACATATTGTGTGAACAACTGTTGGACGGCGTTCTGTGGTGGCAAAATATCAAAAAAGTATCCAAGATTTTTGTAGGCGATGGCATCAAGATTACTTTACGTTCAAGTTGATGATTTAATTCTGGTAAATGAGAATATTTTAATGACTGGTAAGTAAAATGACTGGTTAACAAACTAATTAAACTTGTTAATTAAGAAGTATGTAAGCGAAACGCTCGAATAAACAAAACATGAGATGTTAATGCTTCGAATTTGCTTCAAAATTGTTATGTATTAATTCTCTGGTTTGGTAATTTCAAAATATTTGTTTGGGTTACCACCAGGGTGAGGCCCAAACTAAATCCCAAGTAAAAACACAAAAAGTAGTAAGTAAGTCGTTGTCCAAATATATGCGAGTACTCGAAATGCTTTTGTGAGAGATGAAAATCTTTCTAATATTTCCGATCCTGTTGTAGTTGTGCTTATGCTGCCGAGAGAATCTTGCAGTTTTTCCTTACTCGGTCTCCGTTATTATGTTGCTCGATAAAGGCTCGATGCAACTCAGCCAATGAATCTACCTGGCGAGTTGCTGAATAAGCCAGATTTACCTTTGATTTTAAATGTTTTCATTATGCAGGGCTGAGGATACATGAATTTGCGATGTTCTATTTGGGACGAAAGTTTTCCACTTACTAGGGTGTCCTTGCACCCAGGCCAGAACAATTGTGGTGGTAGGCCAAGCTTGCATTTTAGCGTCTGAGATTTTCATGACCTCTGAAACTTGTCTTAGTAGTTTTGCTAACAGAACTGCTCCACAAAGTTCTAGTCTTGGAATACTTATGTTTCTGACTTATTGGAGACACCTTAGTTTTCCAGGACATAAGTAATTAAGAAGTAATTATTGATTTTTCAGTTTCTGTCACCTGGCAGTAAACTAAAGCATCCAGCTCCAAATTTTCACATTTGTTCTTGGTATGAGCGCAACGTGAGATCTTAATTGTTTCAGCTCGTTGAACGTAGTTTTATATTGAATAAATTTTTTCTTCATTTCCTTAATTACATAGTTCTTCATCTCATGATAGTCCCTTATCAATGACTACTGAATATATAGTTTTTCTTTATTAATTTAATAAATGATCTGCAACAAACCAGCATAGTGGGTCGAATATTTTGAAGATCTCCGAGATAAGGGGTCGTTTTATTGGAACTATTGTCATGGGTTCATATTGACCTGTAACTCAAATTCATCTCATTGGGGATTCCATAGGGTTCCTAAAGTTTTTATATAGGACCATGTACCTCATTTATGAGAGTGGTTTTTTACTCCCTTTGTTCTTCAGGAATACCCTTCATTATGGCTCTGTTGTTCGATATCCATTTACCTAGGTTGAAACCTCCATTATTAAGTGTTTTTCGTAAATGTTGTTGTCACTCATATTCACTGCATATTTAACAGAACTTCAGCATCAATTGGGTAACTATTCTGCTCATCTATGGGATGTTGTTTAATAGTTGAAGTGGCCAAATATGGAGCAAACAATCGACGATTTGATTTGCTCGTTAGGGTAAGCTCTCCATAATATTCGTTGTAAGTTCTGTTGTGTTTTTGTTATCAGGATTTGCATGTACACTTTCTCAATGTCTGCGATGAATACGTATTTGTATTTTCTCCATCTTGTTATAATATGGAACAGATCTTGCTGTATTATTGGACCGACTTGCTAGATATCGTTGAAACTGATTGCGTTTGTTGTCTTCATTGATATATCAAAGGCTACCCTCTCCTTGCTGATTGGACTTGACTTTGACCATAGCATGATGTGGTAGTAAACATGTTAACCCTTTGGCATCTTCTAAATTGACCAGAACCATATGTCCTAGGTCTATGTATTCATTCATAGAGTTATGGTATTATTGATTTAATTGTGGGTTCCTCTCTAATCTTCTTTTTACTAGAGTCTCCTATTTCCATTCCATCCTTTAATGGTATAGTGACCTCGTATTGCCTTTCTGGTAGTTTTCTGTGAATGTAATGCTTCTCACTCATCTGTCCTTCTTCTGAATACGATTTTCCCTTGGGTAGCTCTTTAATTTCCCATAATTGACACGGCTGCACGTCTAGGCTGTTTTGCACTATCATAGATATTGAGTGTGATTTTAACTCTGATTTCGTAGTGAGACCCATGAAGAATCCATCCTAACGTAGTTTTCTGAGCTACCGGATAATGGCTACCGGTAAGGCGAATTCTTTATTACTCCGTCTAACAAAATGCTGCCGTATGCCACTGTTTCTAAGATCATATAGATTGGACCAGGTAAGTCAAAATTTGGATAAGAAAGTGTCTTGGTAGTTGCTCAGTTAAGTTTGGTAAGATAAAAGCTTCCACCACCTGCTTCTATGTCGGAGGGTAATGAGGTGAAATGGTTATGTTATACTGTGTGTACCATATTTATTTTATTAGTTTTCATTCCTTTAATTCTAGTAACTTGAAAAGCTTCTCGAAATTATCGTAGGTTGAGTAGTTCGGTATCTGCGTGATGAATGATGACTGAGAGCCTGGATCTAATAGCGCACGTAATTTTACCGGATATATGATGTGACTAGAATAGTTGATCAAAGCTGTAGATCACAAGGACATCTGATTTTGCACAGTGCATTTGCCGTTGTTGTAGGTTTCCTTACTTTGACATGAGTGAGTGAAGTTGACTCCGTGTGTGGAGATTAAACAAATATTGCATAAATTAGTTGTTGCTATAATTTTGGACCTTTCCAGAACTTGCATCTTTTCAAAAACTGGGCATGTTGTTATTTCGTGAGATGCACCTTTTTTAGTTGCAGCGAAAGTTCTTCTGGGCGGTGGCACGTTAACAGAATTAAGTTGTATGGTTGTTCTTTTGCTTGGTTGTGCAACCTTTGCTGTTTGCGCTGCTTCTAGGAAACGACATTGTAAAACATTAGGGAATTCAATTAACCGATTGAATTTCTTGAGGATTCACCGAAAAAGTAAGTAAACTTTGCGTTGTGTACAATTTTATACAATTTTCAAGTTTAAAATTAGTTAAATTGCATATACATAATAACTAGTAAGCACAACTCACAGGTCAGTAATTTGTGGAAATGACAATAAATCTATTAATACAAAAATGCATTATAATGCAATTAAACAATGATCCAATTTATAGTGGCTACGTTGAACATTATGATAATGCACTAATACATGAGGTTCTACTAAAAAATTATTTTTTGTAATTCATTCGATTGCAATCTGGCGATAAATTATAATTAAATTAAAATATATTACTTTGCGTCATTTAATTTGCAATTCAAGTTATAGTTTGGTTTGTTTTTTTAATCATCTGCAGTGTTCAATATTGCAGTTTTCCTTGCTGGACCATCTTTAATTCATTTCATAAATACATCATTATCATTTTACATACATCATCTTTTATAACTGGAAAAATAGTTTTCAACATTTTCTTTGAACTTCATATTCATTTCAAACATTGATGCAAATCTCATTCCAATGGTCGCCACCCAAAATAAATGTATATAATAATTATATATTACAACTAATATTTACTCAATTAACAGACACTATAAATGTACCTTTTTAAATAAATGATGTAATTTTTCATAATTAAATGTCAACAATCAGTCATATAATTAAATACCAATCGATTTATAATTAGCACATCATACCTTGTTCACCTTAAATCAATTATGATGTTACAAGGTAGTTATATGTACGAGGATATATTTCCAATTCATTCCAATTTTTCCACGTCGTGTTATAATAATTGTAAAGAAATCTATTTTAAGTAAAGCATATAAATTTTAACCACTTTAATTAAAATGTTAAATATATATTTAACTTTTAATATTCCCTAAAGCGCACAATGATAATAAAACACTTTGTATTATTTTTTTTTTTTTTTGTCGTTGTAATGAAAATATTAATGATAATTTCCATATAAATTGAAAACATTTTTATTAATTTTTTATATCGTGGCTAGTAATTTTCCTCGTTCTCCGTATATAGACGACAGTCACCTACATTTTTTTTTGTCTCGTTTGTTAGTCAAACGATGGTTTTTCTATAAATTTTTTAAAATTTTAATCAAATGCTGCAGTCTGCACACATTTTGTTCATTAGCATCACCAAACGAATGATTGCGATAAAGGGGCTATACACAAAACGAGCTTTATGTTCTCGTTGTCGTATACATATTCATAATTATTATTGCAATTCCATTAAGAAAAGCTTCGATAAAATCGTTGAACTACAATTTCATAAATTTAAATTGAATTTTTAACACAACAAAAAAAATTGTATTCATTAACTGCTTTTTTTGCTAGCATTGTTTTCCATCGCTTTTCACATTTTGTACTTAATGATAGTTTTGTTCGTTATTACATTTCTTCTTACTTTTCTTCGAATTGAATATATATATCTATATATACATATATATACGTACATGTATAGATGGATTTTTTTATTTGTGTAAAGTGCACTATTAAATTAAGTGATAACAATAAATTATATTAAAGCAAAAAATAAAGTTGTATATCTAATTGTAAATGGTTGGTTATTCTGTCTTCGTACGAACAGTTATTTGGTCTTTTCTACACTTTATGGCTTTTTTTGTATATATTGAATTCATTACTTTGTTACTCTTCCATAGATTCTCGTTTTAATAATATGGAAGAACAAGAAAGTCAGAAGGAAGACGAGAAAAAATTTTCTTATCTATCGATACCAGTCGACACAATATACATGTAGAGATATTCATTTTCCTTGGGTGTATATACCAAGAAGCATCTTCCTGTGTGGTTTATTACGTACAGTTATCGTACGTACTTGCAATATAACCGCAAGTAATTTTATTACGTTGAGGTATTTATATATGTATGTATGTTCCTTTTCTGAAATCGGTATTTTAAAGAGGTGACTTTTAAAGTTCAATTGCTTATACTTGACTTTTATTATTGTAACTGTTATTTTTATCATTATTTCTTTTTTTAACAATAATAAGGATCTATAAGAATATATAAATTTGCACAACATTTTTATATATATACATACACACATGTACACGATATATTATTTTGGTATTCTTGTGAAATGCCACACAGATAAGCAAGTATACATGACATTCTAGTATTTTTCATTTTCATTTTTTAGTCAAGTACACAAGAAAATTGAATCCTCATTTATAATTCAAAACCGCAAAGAACCGAACGAAAAAAAGTTGTCGATAAAATTTTTGAAATTCCATCTCAGCAAAATATATACTCCTCGTATAATAGGATGTATTGATGTTATTATTTTTTCCTCGGTTACATCCTTTTTGCCTTAAAAAATTTAAAAAGAACAACTTTTACAAAATTCGAACATAACATCCTAAATAAATAAGAAGTTTGATAACAAAAATTTGGTGCTACTTTTGATGAGACTGAAACTGCGGGTAAAGTGTAAAGCACTAAAGTGAAACTACCTTTAAGTTTTGTTAGACATTTGTTGATTGTTTACTCATTGTTACGTTTTAAGAACATTGAAATATTACTTGATCTTTATAAATAATTGGCTTTATTTCACACAAATGTGTAAAAAATGAATAGAAATAAATATTTATAGTTATCTCTAGTCGTAGTGCGATTAGGGAAGAGATTAAAGAGCATGATATTAAATTGTCAACTTACAATATACGTAGATGCAAAAGTTAACCTAATTTTCAGGATGCAACGCAACTAAGCAAAAATAACTGAAATTTTATTTCCTCGTTAAAGTTAAAAGTAATTTGCCAAATTTTTTTGAATAAATCATAACTTAGCGATGGTTTTACTATAATCATGATGTCAACAGTTGGCGGACGTGAACAATATATTCCATCACCGCCATTTTGTTATGCCTCTGTATACGCGGCTGACACTTTTCGAATCGGGTAGATGTCAGAAAAGTTACGGGGGTTCATTGCTGACATACTCATTCGAGACACCACAAACATATGTGTCATCACAATTCACTCAAAAAGAAATAATAAAATTACTAGCTATTTCACAGATTCATGTATACCATTTCGAAGGGCGGCACTTTTCTCACGGATATGCTTGTCCCATATCTAATACATCCCTTGATGAATGCGCGAAATGCCGATATGACCAATCGATTCACCCTTTCTAACGCATTGAACTGAGGTGTATAAGCGGCCGTTTTCGAATCGATAATTCCATATTGCTTCAAAAGATCTTCGTACTCACTACTCCGGAATTGTGGACCGTTGTCCGAATGGACAGGCCTGTGGAATTCCCAATATGCCAAACTTATCAGTTTTCAAGTAGTCAATAATTTTTTTAAGATCCGACCAGTTGAAGTAACGGGAACCTTCATAAATAAAGACAACTTAATCATCAATAACAACTTAATCAAGTTAGCAACTAACAATAATAATAACCTTAACTCAGTTTCATTGAACCCCAAATTTACATCAAGAAAATGAAGCGTTCCATTAAATATTTTCGTACCAAAAAGTGTATTCGAACATGTATTGAAACCGTATTAAAGTGTACAACGAACGATCCTCGACCGCATGTCGATGTGAAAATATGTTCCAAAATCTTATTATTGGTCATCTTGATATTCTCTTGGGATTCTCTTGGGAGCAGCTTTTATTGGTAACGTTTTGCTTGGTCACGTAGATTCAGCTTACATCTTGGAAAACATATCAATTCACGTGCCATGCAGAACATTTCGAAACCATAAATTTTTAGCACTTGAACACCATTCCACCAACTATGGAGAAAACAACCCAATTAATAGGATGTCTAAATCTTTCAACTTAATCGACGACCTATTTGACTTCAACTTATCAAAGGACAACTTTAAAAATATCCTTAAAGACTTTTTTCTAAATTTTTAATTGTTTAAACCAAAATTTGGTTTATATTTTTTTTTTTTTTTTTTTTTTATTCTGTTTTAAAGTTTTTTGTTGTTTTAATATAATTTTAACAACTGTAAATAATCTGAAATCATACATGTATATTACAAAATAGATTTCTTTAAATAAATAAATAAATAGATAGTGGGACGTCCATCAGCGTGCTCGGGAAACGTTTTATGGAATTCCTTAGTAGCGAAAAACCTGAAATTTCATAATATTTCTACTTCTCAAGTGCAGACAGCCGATGGGTCATAAAATAAAATAGAAGGGTTCTTATGGCTACCGGTTTCATGTGGTACCATAAAACTGAAGTGATTAGATTTTTTGTTATTGACTCGTTGCAAGCCACGTTGTATTTAGGGATTGACTTTTGGCGGAAGTCAAACTTATTACCATATCTGGTCATCAACGAAATTGTAACTATGGTTCAAACAAAAGAGGAAAACCCGCATGTTCTTAGATAGCATGACAACAGAAACCTCTAACGAAGTATCAATCTGTTTCCTTCATCTGCCAAGTAAGGCTTGGGTAAGACGGGGTTTTGTAAGAACGCATTCTCAGAGCGAAGAACGAATCCTATCAGAGCAAATAAAATTATTGGAACTTTGCCTGCGAAAGACATCCGTGCATAATATTAGACCATGTTATATACAGATCGATATCCAGTTTTTTCTCAGTCTCTTTGTCCTCCTTGCAATGGTGCCAAAGAAGCTGCTATGTTACGGAATTCGAATGGCTATTGATAATCATAAGCAGAATATTCGATTCGATTTTTATGATCTAAAGTTTATGATGACGAGTGCATAAAACTTTATAGACTCGAAGTTTATGAACCTCAGTACTTTACAGTATCAGGACGGCCGCTCTATCAGTTCAGGGTGATGTCGTTTAGGCAGCCAGTTAGGTAATGCAGCCCAATGAATGTGCCGTTTAATACATAAAACAAATCGGCATGAATATGATCTCGATTATGTGTATTTGGACGACCTGTTGATCATTAGTGGCACACTGAAGGAGCACTTTGAGCTGTTAGAGTGGGTTGCGACCTTACTGAGAGCTGCTGGGTTAAAAACAATCATCGAAAAAATAAGTTCATGTTAAAAGAAATCCGATACTTGGGATATCTGGTTGGTGAGGAAGGGTTAAGATCAGATCCTGAGAAAATCGAAGCTATTGTTAACCTGGTAGGTCCTACGACGACTTAACAGACACGAAGACTCAAGGGGATGGCTGAGTAGTATCAACGATTTATTGAAAACTTTTACAGTGTGTCCGCACATATAACAGAGTGTCTTAAAAATGGCAAATTTCCATGGACTGATACAGAACAAGAAGCTTTTGTTGACGAAAAACTGTTAACGTCAGCTCCTATCCTCATTGTAGTTCTCCATAATATATAAGATGTGATGCCTGCACCGAGGTAGTTAGGGCAGTTTTTCAAGGAGGATATGGAAAATAATGCAAGCGACAGATTTCTTTTATTTCGCAAAAGCTTAACACAGCCCAACAAAAATTACTCCATTACCGAGTTGGAGTGGTCGGCCGCTATAGTGGCAGTAAAAAAATGTCGGGCATACATAGAAGGGAATGAGTTCACTCTAATCATGGATCGACATAAGGCGAGCCTGAAGTGGATCATGTCTCAGCGTGACTGAAACGGCAGATTTGTAAGATAAATCCTGAAGCTTCAAGGCTTTCTATAATGCATCATAAGGCTTTCTATAATGCATCAACGTGGTAAAGTTCTTTCGCGAATTTACTGCGATGAAGTTCGAAAATTTCTTGAAAACGTACCAAGGTATATTAGTTCAAACCGAAGGATTGAATATCACTGAATCCAATAAGAATTCGAGGATGCTGACTACAGAAATCTTTATTATAAAATCAGTAAGCAGTCCAATGATTATCCTGCGTTTAAGCTTAATGACAAATTTATTTTTATTCGCTTAGAATTAAGCAAGAACAATGAACTCTCTGATATATATATATATATATATATATATATATATATATATATATATATATATATATATATATATATATATATATATTTATATCTTTGTGGAAGTTGTGGATTACCAACGGTTTAGGAAATTTGCTAATTAGTAGGGAGCATGACGTACCACTGGCAGCACATGGTGGGATAGGCAAGACTCTGGACAGTATCCGCAGATACTTCTTTTGGCCAGGAATGGCAAAACAAGTTCGTGACTATATTGCTAATTGTGATATTCGTAAAATGACGAAACTTCCAAACCAGCAACAGAAGCCGCCTTTTTGGGGAAATCATATCCGATTGAGCGACCGCGACTCGACCTATTGGGCCCATATCCGTGGTTAATTCAAGGAAAAACCATATTGTTTATTGTCTTGGATCACTTCACGAAATTCGTTTTGCTAAAACCGATCAACAAAGGGTCTTTTAAAAAATTATTGATTCATCAACTTTTTGTTGTTCATGGGCAAATTCATGATGCAATTGTACCTTTGATAGTTTGTTTAATGTCAAGGGAAAACATAGATCCTATAATCAATTTTTATAACCTTCTTCGTTTGGCATGTGACAGGAATATCAATCTGAAACCTGAACGTCTTACATCAGATTTGAAAAAGCACTGCAAAAAGACAGTGGCTAGATAAATTGGCGTCTTGTGCAAAATAATGGTCTGGTAAAAAAATATGGGAACTCAAAGAATTTAGCTTGCAAACAAGAATGCTAAAGAGGCGAGCATTTGTTCCTCCTGCAAAAAAAATTGTAAATTATTGCCACCGATTCTAAAAGAAAATGAGAAATAAATCGGTAGAACTAATTGCACAGTCGTTTTATAAAAATTATATCAACGCAGACACGAGAACGTATGATCCTGAATTGTTTGGTCACAATTCAACGTGAGTAAAAAAATTTGTTTATAAGACTCAAAACAGGCAACGACAACGACAACATGCTGGAATATTTAAGTTAATTAAAGATTTACAAAGCGAGACGCTTTAACATAAACTGAAAAATCAAAGCAGGTACTCGTATCATCAGCATTTTTCGTTTCCTCTATAATTTTTCAGTATGATTGTGAAATACATACCATAAATTAACACCGGTTAATTTATAAAAAATTCAAATGGATTTGTCTTGTAGTAAAATTCAAATACATTTTGACAATTTTTAATTCTTATCTGTATAAAGTTTATATAGGAATTCTGTTGGTGTGGTCGTAAAGGTCGAACAATTGTCTAACGAGCCGCGCGGATTACGAGAAAAGTGTTAAAAAATTGACTACTGTTTTTGAATTCAAAAAAAAACATCTTCCATCCATATTTCTACTCGTATATCAAAATTCGAACGAAGATCAAAAATGTTCGTTCCACTTTTATATTTTAGCTATACCATTTCTCTTTTATTTACGTCATTTACATTTTAACATTCTACTGCGCATGTAGTTTTTAAACTAAATATTTTACGGGGCCGGAGCCATTTTTACAGTGCGAAATACGATGTGAGCTTAGTGCTATTTTTAAGTGTATTTACTAAAACTTGTAGTACGTCAATATCAGTTTCATTCAAAATAGTGGCAATTATCATATTTTAATAAAAAAATGTGCACTACATCTTTTAGAAAGTAAACACTCATGTTCCGATTTTGGAAGATTCTACTTTCTTCAAAATTATTATTTCATATTTGCTGTTAAAAATTTGTGCTTTATCAAATATTATTTAAAGATAACTTCAAAAATGAATCCGAGTGAAAAAAAAACGTAAACAATGATTGACATTGGACAAGTTTGCAGAAATTTTGAATAGCTGCGACTCGCAATTGGATTTTTCGGGCTATGACGGAGATGGGGAACCAAATTTGGTCACTCAAACGAATTCAGATGGTATTCAGTTTCCTTGCCAGAAATATTCTTGCAATCGGTATCGGAAAACGCTCAAATCAAAATTGAGTTTATTTATACCAGGAATTTCAAGTTACTAAAAAGCCGATATAAAATGGCGAAAAAAAAATTGAAATGTTCCAATCAAGAAAAATTGAAATTTAAAAAAGCCAAATACAAATGGAGGATGATCCTATATAGAATACCTTGAGACGCCTCTGATGTATTTTAGTGTACACGAATGCCGACGAATACAGAAAACTGTTGTAATTTCTTCGTTTTTGAAACCGCTCACGTTTGAACTAGAATCCACTACTCGTTTCTCTCCACTCAGGAACATGCTACATTTCGTTGATGTAATGGATCATAGCCAAATCCGTCTATAAACTACACAAACTAAATCTCTTCATAAATTCATTTCGAAGCAGAGGCTTTCAAAATTATTTGGAAGAATATTTGAGTATCAACAAATTATAACTCTATAGATACAATACGTCAAAAAGAAACTGAGCCCTTGGGGTATAAAAATTTATATGTTGTGTGGGAAAAGTGGCCTCCCATATGACTTCATAACTTATGAAGGAACATCAACCGATCTCCCAGAAGCTAATATTAAAATTTCAGGATTGTATTGCATTTATGTAACCGTATTACAAATTTCGGGCACAGTCTTTTGTGCCGTTTAAGAAGTAAAAATGCTGTTTAAGAAGTAAAAATGCAGCCCAGAGGATTTTGTGAGGTGGTTCGAAGTACAGATGATAAGGTGGTCATGATTAAATGGAGTGATAATACGCTGGTTGATTTTAAATTTAATTTTATAAGTATTAGCTAGATAGAATATGGGAACCAATGTAAATTAAATAATGTCCATGCAAACAACATGGATTTACACATTATGGATTTACTCAACCTTACCATGAGCTCTTATTGAAACGTGCACTAAGCCACAAGTACGATGTGTTAGGCAATAAAATAGCGGGAAGATCTTCCAGCCAATGAAGCGAAATCGTAATGAAGTACGACGCTTAAAATCTGAATTAGGAATTAATTTTAGTAGAAAATAAAAAATATTTCCGGTGCCTTAAAAAAATCTATCTATTTTACTGTTTCTCATCTTTTGTGGTGATTTGTTTCGAATTTGGAACACCGTGAGGAGCTTTAACCCATAGGGTTCGGTCTGGTTATGATTCATGACTCGAATGAGGGTTAAGTCGCTTTTATTTTCATGTTTTCGAATTGGTAATTAAATTTTAGATCAATGTTTTGAACACGAGATTTTCGTTCATTAACCCGTGAACATTTCTATAATAGGCCATACAACAGTAAACGTAAAAGCGACTTAACACATTCTAAAAATCATCAAAATTAGATCCTGTTTACCACACTCTGAATAACACTTCGAAGTTATAAATAATTAATTAATTAATTTCGTAACTTCAAACCAAAACACTCTTTAAAAAACTTGCTAAACTTAAAGAAAGCTACTGAAATTTGTTGGTAAAGAATTATTTTCAAAATACTTAAATGATTCCTCGTGATACAAGGTTTAACCTTGCTAATTCCTAAAAAAGCTTGTAACGAAAGCACTCGACACAGTATTTAAATAATTTTTTTTAATTTTGTTTTCTAACAGAATTTTTAATCAAACTAATTTTCAGTAGATTAAATTTAATTATTAATTAATGATGTGTCTATTAATATCTGAGAATTTTATTTATTTGCAAAACAATATTCTGCGCTATTTTTAAATATTTAATAATTTTAATAAGGGGGCATTTATTTTACTTGAACGAAATCAGAAAAAGTTTTGAAAATTATTAATTGATTTTTCAGAAGCAGCAGAAAGCCAATTATTCCGATTTAATTTTTATGTCGCTTTAAGCAAAATTTCACAAAAAATTATAAATTTTGTTTAAATTTTGTGAAAAATGGATACTTGGTAAACAGTTTTGAGAATCAGCATTTGTACATACTTTTCCATATTTATGTTCAAAAAAATAAATTATTTATGACATCGAAAAGTTTCGAAAATTGGAAAAAATTGGACATTTTAATGCACATCGCACGTTATGAAACAGAAAAATTATTATGGGACAAGGTTTAGGTTAAAAAAAAATATTCTTTACGTATAACCATAAGCCTGTCAAAATTTTGCCGTTTAGACAAAATAAATTTTACTCAGCGGTAGAAGGTTGCTGTGTAACACAAAATTTAAACACATTGCATTCCTATAAATCTGCAACCTTACCATAGCTACCCGAAAAATGTTCACTATGATTTATGTTTTAGTACATCATTCAATTTTCTTTCGCTCTACGTATTTAAACACATATAAACGTATACATAACTGGGTGTGTGGTGTATATACATTAAGAAAATCCATTTTTTGTGTGCTTTCATTCACATAAAATAATGTAGAAAAAAAAATCCTTGGGAGATTTCAGCTTGTTATAGAATGATTTATTTGCAAATTCTTCTTATACGATAGCTAGGCTACATACACATATTTTTCCTTGAGTTCTTTAGTATTTTGTATAAAATGTATGTTCGTTTGTACAATTTAGAATCAGTTACACCACCCGTGCGACATGAAAACTTTGTTTTCACATTTACGTTCGGATTTTCTGTTTCTCAATTCTATAAATGGAAATTTGATTAATGAATTAAATTTTCAATTGCCTTTGGGATCACATATGAAGTGTGTGTGTGTGTCAGTATGTTGATATCCTATTTCTATACTTATTTTGTTGTTATTGTTGTAATTTTTTTTGTCATTATTCTGCCAACACTAATAATAAACATAAGGAAATAACGTTTGTTCCATCATAATAATTTGTAATTTTTTTCTTATTTTATAAAAAGCTTTCCTTCTTTTGTTATAATACCTGTGTTTATATTGTATTTTTCCACTTTAGGTTTTTATTTGTGTGTTATGTAATATTTATAAGACGATGGTGGTCTTAGATACGTACAATATATAATAAAAAAAGCCAGTGGAATAGCACAAAATAAAATAAAATTAAATCCCAAAAATTCGTGATATCATTAAATATTTTGTATCAAGGTGAAAATACGTGTGTGATATAACTGTACAATAGAGATGACATTGTAACATTAAACATGATATTTATAAACGCAAACAAAGGGCATTAATATGTATAGGGAACTTGGCAATCCCACTTAGGCAGGACTTAGATCCGAAAAAACAAAATACCGAAAATGTAAAGAAAATATTGCAAAATGTATGTCCTTCAAGCCAAGGGCGCATACAATCGTTTCGTTCCGGTCTTGATGTTTGTATATGAAAACGTAAACCAAATAGTCCTTCAAATTAAAAATTGATAAAACAATTGAAGGGCGAATATGTTGTGGCTAACATCCGACTTTCTTTCACCGTGAATGTATACTTGATATTTAAAGTAAAAAATTAAACTTTCCGGGTTTTGTGGTAAAAATTCGATCTTTGAATTTTTATTCTTTGTCGTGTTTTAAATTCTATAGTTTTCCGGTACAAAAATTTCCACCAAATTTGAAAGAATCTCCGCCTGGATTGTCAAGATCAGCAATTTTGATGATATATGTACAGTTTTTCTTTTATCAAAAGTCGGAATTTCCGCTAATATTTACAAAAATGATTGCAACAAATTTTGTTTGAAACTTAATTTAACTTTTTTTTGATTTTATCGTTTTTTCGTAAATGGTATGTGCTATATTTTCAAAAAACATAAAAGCTCATGTGCAAGCTATAACTTCAGGTGCACCGATGTTCACCAAAAATCAGTACCATCTGTCAATTTAGTGAAAAAAATTATGTATAAAGTTTCAGCTCGATCAGCCGTCTGGTCTGGCTTGGAGAGAAACCATAAACTTTCAGTCTGCACACGCACAAACTCACTATTTACTCAACCAATTTTTCTTGGAAACAAAAAATAAAACGGAGCATAATGAAGTGACTCAGCAGGAAAGTTATTGGCGACTCACTAGTGACTCATCAGCGGCAGTCTACCATGACACGTATACTTATATAGAAATTTCTCAGCATTTGGGACTGATTTTCATATGTTAAACATGTCATATTATGTGTTGTATTTAATTGAAAAATAAAATTCCTTATCTGCTAAAAACTAAAACAATAATATTAGGCTCTTGCCATAATTACATTATTGTACAATCATTTTTTTGGTGCGGGTGTTGTCCAGATGGATCTTTGAATTATTGATGAACAAAAAAAGAAATAAAAATATTTTGTTATGTTAAAATAATTTTGATAATTATTAAAGAGACCGACCAAACGGCACAGTGGTTAAAGTTTTGGTTTTTGGATTGGGAGTTACTGGGTTCGAATCCAGATAGGGGGATGCAAAAGGGAACTTTCATAATCGAAATGGAACACATCTATGATCCCCTGTCTGTGTGCAAAACTCATGGGCCTAATCATCCTCCATACCAGTATAGGCTGGCATGGAGCTTGCAATATGCAGATGGTGATAAAATCTAACATATAGCCGTACGTCCTCAATTTGGCAAGCAATGCGTAAAGTAGGACGTGAAAAGCTGTAAAGTTTGGAGTGCTTCGGCCCCAGATTGCTCAGATTAAAAAATAAAAAAAAAGCTATTAAAGAGCCTGGAAATCGCTTTGATGACCGGTATGACAACGCTACTGTAATCCAAAAGGCACATATAAAAGGAATTTCAAACAATATGGTTCCTCTAGAGAATTTGTCCAAATCACTGTGTTGAAATCTTTGCATGTGCAATTCGATACTTGGGACTTCATGTTAATAGATCATTTAATTGAGAAGTTGAATAACTTTTCGAAAATTCTCTTTATAAAAATTCAGGATTATTATGTTTCGAAAAATTTATAAATATGGTTCGAAATCATGTTCGGATTTTAGAAACAATTAAAGGGGCAACATAAACTGCTCGTAATTCTCTGATTCTAAAATTACAACCATACAGATGCTAAAATTATACCACCCACAAACTATATGGAATTGTGACAGATACGTTGTATACTATATGTTTCTTCAACGACACAAAGCGCTTCTTCATATAGTTGGTTCCAATGGAGTAATAAGTCAAATATTGATCGGAACAGCTTTAATCAATGTAACTTCAGATTCAAATAGACAATTTTGTAGAGGAGGTATATAGAGAAATGCGGAATAGCGGGCGCAATTTATCTTTGTAACACAAAATATCCTCACTTTAATCAAACTCAAAAACCAGACAGCAAATAAAGTAATCGCTGGTAAACAATCGGAAGTAAAAACCGAGGTTGCATATTGTGTCGTCTCGAGTTTCTGAATTTTTGGTTGCATTACAATGCTATGCGACTCCTAAAATAACTTATTATTTACCAACAAGTCGTGTTAATATTGATTTAAATTTGGTTCCTTCAAAAATAAA
The DNA here is from genome assembly GCA_947310385.1 of Nephrotoma appendiculata. Lineage (NCBI taxonomy): Eukaryota > Metazoa > Arthropoda > Insecta > Diptera > Tipulidae > Nephrotoma > Nephrotoma appendiculata. The sequence continues at coordinate 29,687,389 of OX371223.1, forward strand.
ATTAGCAGAAATTCATTTCTACATTCCGAATGAAATAGATACATTAATTGGGGCAGAAATGTACAATTTACTGGTAGAAACTTGTTAACTGTTCTTAAAAATCTACCTCCATTTTATTCTAGTGTGCTGGATACGCTTTTAATGCCATAACGTTATTTAAAAAAACCTCCATTGGTTTTATGTACCATCAAAACGCTTTACAGCACCATCAAGAGATTTTGGAAGCCTTAGAGACCATACAGAATTAGGAACAGGTAAGAAATACAAAAGTCTGATTTTTGTAAAAAATTATTCACTCATGTTTATTGACTGAATAGTGACTTCCAACTGGGGAAACGAAATGCGGATTACTCGTTGACGTAGAACACTGCATGCGGCATATAAATATTTAATGCCGTCCTGTTATGTTCCGGATATGTGTCCAATAAAAACGTGATTATAATGAACATTCAACCAAACATTTTATTTGTTAGTAGGTGCTGTAAAAATATGGTCGTCTAGTAAAATCGAAAAATCAGTAATCCCGATTTAATCAATCATCCAATACGGTACATCTTATGGACTATTACTAAAATTTTATGCATGAAAGAAATATTTTGCAGTTCAATGAACAAAACATTTCAAGTTAAATTCAACTTCAATTTTTTTTAGTATGGTAAAATATCAGTAGATGTCAGTAAAATATACATGGGTAGAATTTTTTATGATTTCTATAGAAAAGAGACTGTGAATCTTTAATTTTGCTTTGAAGCGAATATTTATTTGTTGTATTATGCGGCTATGTTTAGAAAAAAATTGTATTTAGTCTGAACTTAACGTTTTCACTGTGAGCTTTTGATTTTTAATTAAAATTTGCTAAATAAATTAATATTTATAGATCTCCAAAATAGAAATATTATTAGAGAATAATAAATATGACCTAAACCACCACCCTTCAGAAAAATTTGCAAAGTCCGCTTTAGCGATACAAACACAATTCATTAGCGAATGGTGTATATCTTATTAGACACAAACATTTACGCATATATATTTTTTATCTTATTTTCATATGGATGTATCTATATATACTGTGACATTTGGTTTAGTTATAAAACTTATTAGTAAACGATATATTTAATCGTATACTGTAAAAGTATATCAAGAAAATTTAATATTAAAAATATTAATAGTATCACGATTTTTTATAGTGATTAGAGATCGCGCAGATTAATAATTGACCAAAGGTTTTTATCAAGATATATATTATATTGCGAGAGAGATAGAGAGAGTTTTGCTCTTTGAAAGTTAACTCTTACACATACGCATAACGTAGCGTTCATTTTAATTTTTGAATGCCAAACGTATATCAAATGTGATTCGTTTGTACTTCGCGCAGATGTATATTAGCGAAGTTTTTCATATAAACAAGTTTCTGCTTGCAATGCGTTGACGTTTCACCAAGTTGTGCAGTACAAACTGACGGCAATTCAGCTTATAGTCAGTAATTTAGACTGTGTGCTGATTTAACGGTTATTTCCATTTCACTAAACATTGATCAAACCATGGTGAAAAAATTGGCGATTTGATAATGTGTAATCATCTACATTACGTAAATGCTGAACATTTTAGAGCTTTAGCTAGTCGGGCAGTTGTTGAAAATTTGATTACAAAAATCTACCATACTCGTACATAAAGACAAAAAAAAGTATAATAAAAATATGTAAAACAGTGTGAAGAACACAGTACAAGTTACTTGGAAATATATTTTATAGTATTAATGGTATCTCCGGAAAGAGAAGTTAAAAATTTAGGTATCACTAAATCACTTGTGCAATTACAAGTAGTTTTTGAAGTGGTCTACGAGTAGTCTACGTTGTCGAGGAGCAATCGATGTTGTCGACGAGTTGTCTGCTCTTAACTAGTTTACAAATAATTATTAAGAAGCGATATGTTGGATTTATAGATTGTTATATTTACTTTTTGGGTAAATTAGTATGTGGTAAATGCGTAAAAACTCCATAAACTGATATTAGAAGATGATGCAGACTTAATTAGTTTCCAACGGGCATTAATTCAGTATTATGTGAAATGTAGAGAGAAGACGGGCTTCGTAAAGAGTGATTCATATCCACTGTATGTAGACTTTTGCGATATAAATTTAATGAACTTTTTGAATTTCTTTTAAATTTTTTTTCCAATAATATTTTTCTTTTTTTTGAGTGACTAAGGTACCCGGGTACCCAACATGCAATTTTTCTGGAAACAAATTTTTTTTAGAATTTTTTTTTGCAATAATTATGATATGTATAACGGATTTTGCTAAATTTACATAAATTGAAAACAATTTTGCATCACCTGCAACATGTCAGTTTTCGAAGAACATTCTGTAAAAAACGTAAATAATCCAACATGTCACATCTCAGTGAAAAAAATTATCGATTTAAAAAAACCGACAATTAACATCAACTAAGGTTGCATCACTTGTTCCGTCTAATATCAAAATGTTAACAAAATGGCATCCAAAGCATCACAATTTGTTCCTTTCGTGATGCAGTCACACTACTTGAATTTATGTAATTAATGAAACCAATCTGCATTTGGGAATGCATAGTTTGGAATATTTTGGACATGACTATGTTGTTTATAGACCTGATCGCTCATTCTAAACTAGAGAGGCATGCGGTTAAAATACTCCCATCAAGAATTGAACAGATTTCCGTGAAGATTAAAATCAATCAACGTTATTTATTCATCTGCACTGCATACTTACCTCCCAATTCATACGATTACGTTTATGCAGCATGCCTTAATTCGATCAATGAGGTCTATAATACATCAAATTTATCCGATTTAGTACTTGTACTTGGTGATTTCAATCTTCCAAACATTTTGTGGGATCTTGATCATTCAACATAAAGTCGGATTCAGAATCACTATTCGTCGATACCATGTTGAGTTATAAATTAAACGAAATTAACAGCATTGCAAATAATCTGGACAGATATCAAGATCTTGTCTTCACCAATGAAGTAGATGCGTTTAATGTTATTGAATCACTTAATCCATTTGTAGTGAATGACAACCACCACAAATCTCTGGACATTGAGTTCAACATCACCCACAATGCGGCAAAATGATCAGAACTCCAGAATTATATCTAATACAACTTTAAAAAGGGATACTACTGTGGTCTCGAAAGTTTTTTTTGCATCATTGAATTGCGATCAAATTTTAAACGCTAAGGAGGTGAATGATAATATTCACAAATTTTACGACATCATACATCGAGGATTTGATCTACATGTGCCTATTTTCAACAAAACTCCAAATAATCACCCTCCGTGGTTCGACGACCAGCGTATAAACTTTAAAAATCGCAAATGTAAAGTCTACACTAAAATGAGGAAATCTGGTCTAAAAACAGACAAAATGGCATTCTTAAAGCAGAGCGAGGAGTTCCATACGTATTTAAAGACTTACTTTAGTCTTATTTAGCTGCCAAGACAAAATTTTAAATCAAATCCCAAACAATTCTGGAAATACTTCAGAACTAAACGTGAAACCGAATGGTACCCGACCACTATGACTTATAATAATTTACGCAGTTCGAACGCCAAAAAGATAGCAGACTTGTTTGTCGATTTTTTTCAATCTGTATACCGAACAATGAACAATACCGGATCTACTGATGAAACGAGCGATACAAACATCTCTATCACTACTCCAATTATATCCGTTGACAACATTTTATCAGCCTTGAAAGTCTTTGGTGACGGACGTTGGCCACACGACATTCCTTCAGGTATGTTAAAAAGGTTTTAGAATATTTTTGTAAATCCATTATGTTAACTTCTCAATCATTCGTTAACATCGGCTGTTTTTCCCGAGAAATGGGAAATCTCTAAGATAACATCAAATCAGGTAAACAAGATGACGTCACATGCTACAGAGGAATATCAACATCATCAATTCGTAAACTATTTGAACTAGTCGTATGCAATAGTTTTAAATCAACATTAATACGTCATATATTTGTTAACCAGCATGGATTTATGCCATATCACTCTACTTCAACCAACTTGGTTGAATTCACTAACATAGTTAAAAGCAAGTCATGGACATAGTCCAAAGCTTGTATACATTTGGATTTTCATTGGAATATATCAACTGGTTCAAATCGTATTTAACAAGTCGTCAGCTACATGAAATAATAGGAAATAAGAAATCCAAATTTATCAACGTAAATTCTGTTGTTCCCTAAGGATCTCACATTGAATCATGGCTTTTTATTGTTTTTATTGACAGCATAACGAACATAATAAAAAACTCAAATGTTCTCATATTTGACGATGACATTAAATTTTTTCATACGATCAAGCAAATTCGCAATTTCATCGAAGTACAAGAAAAGCTCAATACACTTAGGAGGTGGTGTGACAAAAACTCATCGGATTTGATTATCAAAAACTGCAAAATTATGTCTTTTCATCGGAAACGGAATCCAATAATTACCGCATACAACATCAATGGCGTAGAAATTCAGAGGGTATACGAGCTTACAGATTTGGGAATCACCTTCGTTTAAAATATTAGTTTTAACAGGCAAACCGATAACTGTTTTGCTAAAGCAAGCTCCATGTTTGGCTTTGTCAAACGATGGACTAGAGTGTTCAAGGATATAAAAACGTTATGTTCACTATATTTTGATTATGTAAGATCTCAAGTGGAATATGCCGTAATCGTTTGGAATCCTTACCACAATGTTCGCATCAAGAGAATCGAAAGCATACAAAATAAATTTATGTTATTTCTGTTAAAAAACCTGGTTGGGACTACGACCATAGAGAACCATTCCACGAAGTTGTGGCTTGATTACCACCATATTCAACAAGGTGCAAAGAATACAATATTTGCACTCTACGAAATAGACGCCTTCTTCTAGATGCCACTTTCATCGGTAACGTACTACTTGGTCACATTGATTCCGCCTACGTACTGGGAAACATCTCTATTATTGTTCCAAGTAGATCATTTCGTAACTATCGATTATTGGCGCCAGAACACCATTCCACCGAGTACGGAGATAACAACCCAATCAATAAATCTGTGAAAACATTTAATACAATAGAGGATCACCTCGACTTCAATTTCACTAAAAACACTTTCAAATCTAACTTGAAAAAATATTTTTTAAATTTATAATTGCTTTTGACTGCTTTAAATTTGAAGAACTACCCTTAACATTTTAAAATTTTTAAAATTCAACTTGAATTTGACTTTTAAATATTTTTTCTATATTTATATTCTAGTAGAGTAACAAAATTTGTTTCCGTAATTCTAAGTTTGAAATCATAACTGTATTATATTACTTAATCGATTTCTTGAAATAAATAAATAAAAAAAGTGTTGGTTAGTATTTTTGAAATAAAAAAAAATAAACATAAATTAAATGAAATAAATAAACAGAAATACAACAACATATAACACAAAACTATATAAAATATTTGCATACAATTATTTTCAAATATAGTGTAAAATATAAAAAGGTGCGTCTAAGTTGTAAAATTTATCATTTTTAAGTGTGATCGTGATCTATCAAATGAACTAGAAGTTCTCATAAAATTAAAACTTTTTATTATGACTGAAACATACAAAGCACGTTTAAAAATGCAAAATGTACCCGGTCACTCACATAAAGGTTAAATATTTTAAAGAAAGAAAATTATTATAAAAAAAAAATAAAAAACATAAAGAAGTTCAAACCAAAAGGATCATGTTCAGACACACTTAAGAACCTAATATTTAGTTGGGCTACCATTAGACTCAATAACAACGCTTAATCGCCTGGGCAGTGATAAAACGCAGGTTATCACTGACGAATTTTAAGCCCATGCACTAGAAAGGGAACTTTTTAATGAATCCCTATTGGTAATCAAATATTTTCGGACCTCGTATTCCAATTCATAACAGATATGCTCGACAGCATACAGATCCGGTGACTGACGAGGTGGATGAAATTGTTTCGGCACAATATATAGAAGCCATTAACTTACTGCCATCGCCGCATATTTTGGGTTGTAAACTACGCAATCAAATACATTCGGTTATCCATATTACTTTCTATAGACATCAATTTTCTGAAACCAGCTGCAGCCATAGATCCCCAATTACATTGCAACCACCGTGTATAATTTTGGGAAGCAAATTTTTTGGAGCTATACAAGTATCTTGGTTAATTTTTCACCAATTTTTTCTCCCTTTATTGGATCCGACATGTTGAATTTAATTTCGTCAGTGAAAATCACTGATGCTTCAAAATTCAGTGCCTTGGTTATGTATTTTTTGCGAATATAAGTCTGTTCTGCGCTTAAAAATGGTTTTTTCATTGGCTCCTCTCTTCCATTAAACCCTTAGTTTCGAAAACATCCTTACAAGTGCTATTCCAAATCCTAACCGCTATTTTTGGAGCACTAATTCTATAAATTGGATGCCACGTGTGTAATTAGGCTTCAAACATCCCGTGCGTTAAGTTTTTTATGACGCCCAGATCGTTGTTTGGATGGTTGCTCGATATTTCAGTATAACTCTTATGCTGTTCCCGTAGCTTTGATATTAAATTTCGTATTCCGGTTGAAACTTCTGTCCGACGCACAATTTTTTAATGTTAAAGACGTAAAATATTTCTCACTCAAGTCGAACGGTCGAACGAAAATTTAATACTGAAAATATCGACAGACCTGATTAGGTATGTAGACTTGTAGGTTTTATGAAAATTATTATTGTATTTTTTTTTATTATATCATTGTTCAATAATAATTTTCTTTGTTTAAATCAAACCCCGACCTCGCAAAAATGGAAAAAGTTTCTTGGTCATCATTAAAATAAGTGATTTGGCAAAAATTCTTCAATTAACAATTTATGAGACCAAGAGAAGAAACTAAAACGGAATCAGGAAGACAACGCCCAAAACAAACCGGAAAATTATTTAGTCGGCCTTAGAAAAGCGCAGAGCAACAACGAGTGAGCTCCAAAAGCAACTTAGTGAAGACGGTATAAAGATATGAGCGATGACATTGCGACGAAGGCTATATATAAATAATTTAAAATGCATGCGTGCAAAGAAACCCAGACCCACGGAAAAATGCGCAAAAAACGTTATATTTGGGCTAAACTTGATAAGCACTGGACAATAGACGACTGAAAGAAGGTTAATCAAATTTTTAAGCACTCACGTTATATTTTAAAAATTTAAATAAAATAAATCCGAAATTAAAGAGTTGTTTTAAATTTATAGGTTATATTTAGTGAGTCGGCCCAGTTCGTAAGAAGGAGACCAGGAGAGAGGTTTAGTTATCCGTCTCTAGTTAAAGATAAGAATTGTGGTATTCACCGGGTGGCACAAATGAAAGCTCAAGCATTTTTATTGGAATTTTGAATTCTTTACAATTGAGGGATTTGTTTTACTAGCTGACTTTTTTTAACTTGCCGTCAATTTCTCTGCCCAAAATGATATAAGCAACCTTTTTATTGGGCTTATGGAAAATAGATTTTTTCAGTATAATAAAAAACATTCAATCAATCTGTAATTAATTAAAACAAACGACCTTACCTAAAATTATGTAAAATTAATTTAATGGAAGAACGATTAGTTGGCTTTCTAATTATTTGCCTTCTAAATATTTTGGTTCCCGTGAAATTTTTAAATATTCTAGAGATTGAGGCTCTTTAGAAAGAACATTTGCACTGTGAACTCTTTGTATTTTTGATTTTGCCTGTATGTTACTTGAAAAATAACTAGGAATAGATGTATTACTTTCGATAATGATTTTATCATAATTTTGGGTAGCTGCATTTCCGGAGTTGTAAACTCGTTCAATTCATTCTTCGCCCGCGTGTTACGTCTATTGCATTGGCTAGTAGAACATGGTTATGTGTTGTCGGTTCTTTTTCAAAATTACGTTCTTTTGTATTACACAACATGAAAATTGTAATATGTCACCATTTGCTCTTAGAAGTTTCTTTTGTCACAACTCCAATAATAAACGTTACCGACTCTTTTGTCCAAATATTAGCCGTATTCAATACAGAAATTCTTGTCTTATCAAAGTGTAAGATACAAATTTCTAAAATTAGAAAATAATTTTTATCTATTGTCACACAGTAGCAAAAATTTGTAAAATTTTGACATTCAAAATTTTTTCATTCGAAATACGAAATTCGAACTGTATATTAAGACTTGAAATATTAATACTGCAGTTATCGATAACAAAATAATTGGAATTTTATTTTCGGTAAATTTTGTTTAGGTAAATATTTATGTTGGAATTAATGCTCTCCAATTTTTTGTGATTTGAGATTTTTACTTTCGGGATTGTCTTTTGGGGTATTTTTTCTCGCTGGATTGAATTTTCTTCTTATCACAGACATCAGATTATTTGCATAAAAATCTATGATTTGATATTAAACATTGTAATCGTTTTGATCGCAAAAAATATCCTAGTCTTTATGAAGATTATTATTCCTCTAACTAGAATTGTCAAAACTACCTACCAATACTTTTATACTTATCAGATCAGAATCCAAAAATGGGTTCTTAAGGCTTCTGCGTCCAACCAGTCAGTAACCGGAATCATCTTCCACATAAATTGAAGGATATAAACCAAAGATCGAAAGTCATAATGTCTTTCGTTACCTGCTAATTAATAAATACATTAAGGCAAAGATGGAGCACACAATATTTCAATAACTGCAGTGCCAGCATCACTGCCGCTTCTTCTTTTGATTTTCGGTATTTTTTTTTTCACCGTTAATAGATCAACAGTTTTTTATAATTTTGGTCAATTTTTCCTTTTCTTGAAAGGATTTTGAAAGTTGTACAACAAGTTCACGTAGACCATTCGTGAATACAGGAGTAAAGGGTGATATTCTGAAAAAAAATTAGTTGATTTAATATTATTCACACACAAGATACACCAACGGAACCCACTGTACTCGCTCAGGGCCAAGTACACTCTCAAACCAGCCTAATAACGAATTACTTTTACTTTAAATAAGTTGGTTTTACTGTTTTAATTGAAATTCAAACGGAACAAAAGACCGAATTGTTTCAATTAGAAATGGTTATTAGTTTAGTATTGAAAATATTTTTAATTTTTTTTTTGAATGAAAGCTTCGCTTGTTCGCTAAAACCTTTTACCCTCAAAAATGTCTGGTCCACCCGCAAATCAATTGTTTGTTGTTTTTCTGTCGCTTATGGCCTTGTCTTATTTAAGTTTACCAGATAAATATTCGTTAATATAACATTTTGATTCACTGGAGGACCAGGCATCCCTGGAGGACCAGTTTGGCTAATTAAAACATGTTTTTTTTCATTTTCCCTTACCTCATGGTTCAAATGACTTCCACAAATCACAAAACAGTTCACCCAAATTATTTTCAACACACGAAACACATTTTTCAAATTAAAAACTTTTTTTTACAATTTATTTCAATTTATGTATACATAGCTACATATCGGTGGTATATAGTGGTTAAATAATAACTAACGATTTATCCATATAAAAAGTGACATTTTTATTGTCCCACCCATATAGTCGCACACAACTCTACATACAGTCATATACATATACAGAACAGAACCGTACAACTTTTTATGTTGTTGGAAAATTCACAATTTCACATAAATTACATCGCCAAATAATAAAAACTAGGTAACAGCGCAGCATAATGTTAAAACTACCAGTGGTAAAAAAAAAAATATAAAGATTGAGTCTGTACATTTTCAATTCACATTTCCACCAAAATATAATAAAATAAAATTTGTTTTCGACTCATTCATTTGGAAAATCTTTCATGTCACACAGTAAAAAGCTCGGTGGCGTCTTTTTTTTCTACACTAAATTCTCATATGTATATATCTAAATATTTATGGTGGAAACATGAAAATTGTTTTGAGATTTATTGATAGTGAAAATATACGGTATGTACTCAGCATATACCTCAACATATATACACACACGCACATGATACATACATAAATAACTCATATCTTGATTAAAACGCGTAGAATATTTCAATCACATTTTATTCCGTTTAAATACTTACCTTTCTTGTGAAATTTTCACGTTGGAATCTATATATATATATATATATATATATATATATATATTATGTAAGATGTTCTAAAATGAAAATATAATTTTGTTGTTGTTATTTATATTTCATTATATTTAAATTAAATAAGAAAAATTTATAAACATTTTCTATTTAACAACAAAACAAATCTTCGTTTTATCTTGCGATTCAACGAAAATTCTTTATAACAGAGAACATTATAAAATTGAACAGAAAATATAGAGGAAAATCAAGAAAAGCTCGTTTATTTTAATTTTGTGGAACGATGTTTTATATATAAGGTGTTCCACAACAAGCGAAATCTTTTGCTCTCGAAGCTACTTACCTACTGTAGTCGTAAAACACCCTGTCTACACACGCTACATAAGTTACAAAATTTTATATATATTTTAAGTTATTTCGAGTTGTTGTTGCTGTTGATATGAAATCGAAATAAAATTATACGAAGGGTACAGGAAAAAAATTTCCATAGAGACTACATTTAAAGAAAATCAATATGAAAACGCAAAAACTATCTCTAACTTAGTGTATAATTTTTCATTCGTTGCTTGATGGCCCAAATAATTTTCCCTCCTCGATATAGAGGAAGTTAATTCAATTATAGAAAAAACAATTTGCTTGCCCCCACAAGTTTGTGGTTCTCTCTCCTGCCTGCGGTATGCGCGCGCGAGGCAAGGATCAGAAAAAAGGTATATTAGGATCAGTTCGTGTAACTTGTAACAAATACACGCAATTTACCTTTTTTTTGGTTGGCTCTCGTCCTCAGTTTATATTATTATTATTTTTCATGGAAAGGAAAATTAAATAATATTTTTAATTATTCATTTTATGTCATTAAAATTTACCTTTATACCGAAAATAAAATTTTCCTTTTCTTTTTTTTTTTTTGGTACACATTTTGGTATAACTTTATGTTCGAATATATATTTTTAATGATGAAAGTTTTTTCTCGGAAGTACCCGAATATATTTCGCTATTACATATTCAATAGGATTTTATGTATCGAAGGTATTCTAAAATCGCCCACAAATTAAATATTGTTCCGTCTCCATATACTCGTCCATATCAACATTATTTTTTTACTGTTATATGGTGGGGGAGTTTTTCCGATATTTTCCCTTACTGTTGCTTAAACGTAAGATGTAATCATATTGATAACAAAAATGTTCTGAAACTTGTTAAAATATGTTATGTATTTTTTGTGGGTCTATTGGCTTGGAGGATGAATGTTCATGTATGTCCTATATTGGCTGTTGGTTGGAAAATATTTATACTTACACAATTTTGCCACTAGGGTATATAAATATAAGTAAATAACATTTTGTTTGTATGTTTTGATTTGACTTCAATTTACCGGTCCCTTTTATGCCGAAATAATTTAGCCGTAATAACATATTTATAATGGCGGTATTTAATACAAAATAATAAAATGGACAATCCCTCTTTTTATTAAATTAAGCTTTGGACAGGAAACACACATATTCGTTCCAGGCTAAACTAAAGCTAATTAATATATTATTTAAGTATAAAGGTATACTCTCGTACCACACTACATCGCGAACCTATATTTATAACAAAAACCAACCGAAAGTTTTTAATTTCTGGTTAATAAATAATTGCGATGATAATTTAATAAGATAAAATACCTAAAGGTACAAATGGTTACTTTTTATAATTCAAAATAAAAAATTCAAAGTTTTTTTGATTCCCGTGAAACTGCTCAGGTAAAAATGCAAACATTTTTACAAAATGGTTTCTTCTTCTTTTCCATAATCGTATATAATTACATTTTATAAATATTTGTAATATTGTTTTTAATTAAAGTTTTAATTATTTTAGTGATGTTAAATACCAATAAAAAAAAATATTTTTTATCATCTAATTAACATCAAAGTAATTAATGCCAGAAGGTGTTTATATTCTATAAAAGAAGACACAAATCCAAGATGATTAAATCAAAGTCATAACGGAATATGATTATTCCTCCTTCCCCCCCCAAAAAAATTATTTTTGTAGCCAGGCAAAGAAAACTAATCAAGTTAATTACAAGTGTTTTTTGTTTATAATTTTGTGTTTTTATCTGCTCCGATTTGGTGTAGGCGTAATATGCTGCTCGATATAATAACAGTTTTAAAGAGTTTTAGATAAATTAACAAAGTTTATTGAATAACAAAAACAAATATTCGGCTCGAAAGGTGATACAAAGAAACAATTATGATTTAAAACCAACAAGTGCTACAGGCTAAACCCTCACGGAATGTTCAGAACTTGGTCCAAATGAACTCAAATAAATTTGCAGATAAATGTAAATTTTATTAAAATGTGTTTTTTATTAATTGTTTACGAATCATTTTGTAAAAAAATTCATTTCATTTAACATCCACGATGTTTCATGTTTTCAAGAGGTTTATCCGAATTGGTAAAAAATAAGAGAAGGAAATTATTTTCATTTCCATGGTGAAGTGGTTTGATTTTTTCAAAACCTTTGGATGAATTTAATGCTAGTTCAGCGATCCTGGAATGACACGAATATTTAACAAAGCCAATAAAGTGTCACCGGTACCAAAACAGTGGGTTTATGGTGCTAAAGTTTTGATAAAAAGTTAGTTTTGAATACTAAGATGTGTATAACGGAATTGTGCTCATTCCATTCTATTTAATGCTGGATTTTCACATTTTACTTTTCGCTTTTCGATTGAATGCCATTCATTTGAATGACTAACCAAAAATATACAGTATTAAGTTCCCCAAAAACGACAATTCACTAAAAACCTCAATCCATCAAAAACACAATTCAACGAAACAACAATTTACTGAAAAAGATAATTCTTCGAAACATCCATTCACCGAACGACAATTCACCGAAAACGATAATCCAACTAAAATATTTAAAAAAAAAATTATTAAAGCGAATAATTTAAAATAATAAAAAATATTTTATCTATTTCTATTAATTATAATAAATGATTTCGGGCCACATTTTAACGGAACAATCATCATCCATTGTACTGTCGTTTTCGGTGAAATGTCGATTAATTATCGTTTAAAGCGAATTGTCGCTTTAGATGAATTGTTCTATGACAATTTACAGAAACAGGGGATCTACACAAACCGTCAACTCACCGAAAACAATAAAACAACAGTTCATCGAAAACGACTATGCACCGAAAACGAAAATTTACTGAAAATTATAAATGCAGTCCAATCAGGAGCTTGCTCAGCAGATAAAATTTTAATAATATTGCTCAGTAACACTAGAAGGCGTGAAGACATACACGAGGAAAAATTTAACAATTTTTTGGTGATATCCCCGAGTTCTTTATGATTGGTATTGAAATAACCTAGTTCCATTTCAATTGACTGTATTCCCGAAATTTTTACAAAACATACATTTTTTATTCCTATTTTAATCTAACTCAGCCAAGTTTATGTTGACCGGTTAAGGAATCGCCTGGTTTCTTTCCAATTGACAATATTCAAGAACTGCTTCCAAAAGCAACTTAAGAATCCCATTTCCTTTCTATACATACCATTGCATTATGAAAGAATTGGAAGTGGCCTTCTTCCGATTTGCATGGCCAAACAGAACTTCTACTTAAAATCATAGTTGGCTATATTTCATAATTTGGTTAAAATTTAGTTTACAATCTCATTTTCATCCTATAAACCTAATTTCATCGTAATCAGATATGAAATGCGCATACAAAATTAAGTATAAGAAATGATATCCAGAACTACCTAAAAACAATTAAAATTGAATTTCAATCCTTCATACTAAATTTTACTATATGATCAGTTGTGAAATGACTTAGTTCCAGTTCTAAAAATTTTAAAAATGAAAACTTCGAAAAAATTAAGAATGATCTAAATAACCCTATAGGACGGATAAAATAGATCTTGTGCAAAAACGGGGGACCTGTTAAATTTTCTTTAGAAATTGAAACTGTTGGCCTTTTCTTTAATTTTTATCACCATCGTTCAAAAGAAATATGAAACGAAATACAAACCCTGAGTAATAACTACTCGTTTGACATGTTTTCGTTTAATTGTCATTTGCAGAGAATTGTTTTCGTCAAGCGGTAGGTGAATTCATTTTCGTTGTTTTTTCGGTGAATTCTTGTTCTAAATTAATTATTGATTTCGATGAATTGTCGCCAATGCGTTGTCTTTTTCGGTTATTTGTTAATTCCAATCACCAAGGTCTTTTTTTGTGAATTGATATTTTAGGTAAATCGTAGATTTTGCTGATTGGTCGTTTTCGGCAAACTGTCGTTTTCAGCTTATTCCTGTTTTAGTAATTGGTTTTTCAGTAAATTGTCGTTTTCAGTGAATGTTTTGCGATGAATTGTCGTTTTCGTAAATTGTTTGTGCTACCACTGAATTATTACGCTTTTTGTATGTAGAAATATTCATTTTCGCTATTTTCGCTGCAAATTTGCAGAACCAGTGATAACTGGTCAATATGCTAATACTCCCGGGCCTAAAATAAATTAATAACTAGTTGTTCTAAAACGGAGGATTAAAGTGTTTAAGGGAAATGGTTAAATTTCCAAAGCTTTTTAAACGACATACCACATGACAAGCAAATGTTTACTACTTTCATTTCTACAACGGTAGTTTTGAGTATTATACTTTTTTAGTTGGTGATATATACTGGTAGATAAAAGTTTTTTAATTCTTCGAATCCTTCGAATTAAAAATTGAATAAGACTTAGCTACCCTCAAGATATCTATGATTCATATAAAGACAAAAATGCAGACCATGACAGTTCTTTTTCCAAAAAGGGCCATCAAGCACAAGGCCCTTTGCCAGACAAACGTCGAAAAAATGATTTTGGATATAACTTGTATGTGCTAAACATTAAAAAGTGCCGCTTAACTTTTAGGATTTTCATCTTTCTATTTTCGGTTCAACCCCAAAAACCACGTCTTTATACAATGATGAATAACGAAATTAATGAATTACGATCGGCACATTTTTAAAAGTTCATTTGTAACGAATATTTTAATGGAAATGTTCGATTATCTTTTACTTAATTTTTCCGGGATTTGGATATACAGATTTACAATTCGTTATATTGTAACGAAACGACTTTGGTGCAAACTAAGATGCGACAGAGACTCAACAACAAAGTAGCCTATTTATTGCTTCATAAGCAGAATTTCTCCATGATTCTATACGTGTGACTTGCAGCACATTTGCCGGCTAGAGTGAAGAAGGTGGGGGAGTTCTTGTCACGACAACCACAGAGAACTAGAAGTGCTGCTAAACTTTACGCACATTTACGATTCACATGCAAAATGGGAAGATAAAAGAATTGTTGGAAACGCATTATAAATTAGAATTTGTTAGAAACATTATTACAGACCAACAAATGTAAATTAGAAAAATAACCAAATTAATTAAATAAAATAATTAAAGTATTTTAAAACAGTAAATATGAATAGTACACAGCCATTTTCTGATGTGAGTAGTCAAGATAGTAAACCTCTTGCGCACACCTCCCTTCCCAGTTCCCATGGTAACATCAAGCCCAGAAAATTGACAGACCCCCATTGACAGACTGTATTGAATCAATATGCTAGCCCATATTACCTATGAATATTTAATTTTACATCATGACACTCAAACCAGGCTAACATTTCGATTTAATGAAAGAAATTCGCACCATTTCAAAGGCTCGATGTCAATTTTCTGGGTCCTTACCCACGTACTACAAATGGTTTTTCATATGTTTTCATCATTTTAAACCATTTTTCAAGATTTCCAATTTTACAGCCCCTACGTTCTGCTTAGTAATCTTCTACAAAAATAAAGTAATCTTCTACAAAAATATGGTATTGGTCATGAGTTTGCTGCAATTTATGCATCACAGTCAAACGCTTCAGAACAAGTAAACAGGTCTGAAACGATGTTCACTCATCTACGGGCTTCTCTCCACATTTTTGGTGTTCGGCCATCACAAAGTAAATCATTAGTCTTCGTACCAGTTACTCTGTAAAACTAAATTCATTGGGTGAAAATTATATTGAAGTTTTCTCCCCTGTTGACTGATTAACAATGACCGACAATGTCGTTCTACGAAAGCCTAAAGAGGCGTATGATCGGCATACCTAAACCTACAACCTACGAAGCCGACCACGAACATTTCTCCCGGGTCAAACGGTGTTCGTAGAGAAAAAATGGCTTTCAGATAAATATAAATAATTTGTTAAAAACTTGTTTTGTTTTGTTATCTCTTCATTTAAAGGTAAAAAAGTGCCTCGAAGAAAGAAGTATCGATGTCTTGAGCTGGCCACCGGATAGTCCTCACTTAAATCCCATTGAAAATATTTGGTATATAATGAAGCTAGAAATTGCAAAAAAGTACCCAGAATCGATTTAAGGTTTGAAAAGTTTGTTGATGACGATTTGGGAATTCATACCTCCTACGACTTTGAAAAATTTATCAAATTCAATGAATCGGAGGTGTATCGCTGTAATAAAAGCAAATTACGGTCCACCAAAATAATAATATTAAAGATAGAACTTCTATAAATCAATAAAAACAAAAAAAAAATTAAAAAATAAGTGTTAAATTTATTCCATTTTTTTTTGTATTTTGAATATTTTGGCATTTTTCGGGATTATTCCCCTTAATTGCAGGTAAATTTTTTTTTCAAAAAATTACGTTATACATGTATTTAAAATGAAACAATAAACCAATTGCGTTCAAAAGTTTTGTAATTTTAGCAAAAAACACTCCAATTTGCAATAAAATATGTTTGCCCAATTTTATTTTTCCCAGCACTGTATATTTTTATCGATATAGAATCGTTAGTAATAAAGAATACCATATTAGGCTATATTTTTAACTTTTATAAAGCATTATAATGTTACTGTCAAAATGGTTTTTTGAGACTGTCAATATAATTAAATTAAAGTCAGTAAGTTTGGATTTGATTTAAATGTACGCTACTCCATATCCGTTAATTGGAAATTATACCCGCATTTGGTCTCCAAACAGAGTTATGTTTTTTGTTGCACAAAAATCTGTTAGAGATACTTTTCAGTACTATTCAATATTCAAATAAACTTGCATGAGGGCTCGCAAAATACTTAAATTTTCATTCAAATTTCTCATATTTTATATAGGGCTATAGGTGACGTCACTCAAAATACCTAATTTATAAAAATTTACTTCAATATGACTAGGAGATTCGTTGATGGTTTAAATCAAAATGAATGATCTCAAGAAAGTAAAATTTATTTATCACGCTTTTTAAAATTCCACATCATTTTGAAGAAGAAAATGAATGATGGAGAAGGAGAAGCAAATGAAGAAAACAAAATTGACTGAAGCAAAGAATAGTCCAACAGTCATTGTAAGCTTCAAGACATAACATCCTCAAAATTTGTATTTTAAATTTATTGATCTCTAAATGATTTAGGGATATGAGGTTGATTTTAATAGAAATCTGCACTGTTTCATATTAAAGTGTTGTGTAAAATTTGGTACGAAACCAAATGTGCTTTGGCCAATTTTAATTTATTCGTAATAAAGTTTAAAACTCAAGAGTGATGAATGTTAAAGTACTACAAACAAGTTTGTGTGCTAAATTTTCCATCGACATCGCCGTCAAATGAAACAGTTATTCTGTCAATGATTGTTAAACGATTCTACATCGATACAAAAAAAATTGGAACGAGGGCTAAGGGCATTAGGCAATTATATTTTATTTGCAATATAAACACTGGTGAATTTTGAACAAGATTGGTATATAAAATTTTACATTCTTGAAACTCTTTATATCCAGACCTTTACTTTGACACCAGTACGAGTCACTAACGTGCATAGAAGTCAATTTATTTTTAATAGAAAATTTGAATGACCTTCTAGCCTTGAAGCCTTATTAAAAAATAGAGTATAACTGTTTAATAATGACCGCCAAATAAAATTTATTTTCCGTCAATGATTATTGGACGATTGTTCGTCGATAAATGTATAAAAAAAATAACATTTGTTTATGGGGTGCTAATTATATATCCGTCATTAACCCATACATAACTAATCGTTAAACATTTTTAATAAAAAAATAATCAATTTTCCAAAAGTGGTTGTAGTTTGGTTACTACAGCCTGATGAGACGATCAAATTATTTAACATAAAGAATTTTACATTTCATTAGGTCGAAACCAACCTACCACCGTCTTGGTAAACTCACCTGGATGTGAATGTAAACCAGGAATTGAATTAAACTTTGTGATGATCATTCAATATGAGCGATAACGGATGAGATGAGACGCAACGGCGAAAACAGCGTGAAAATTGTAGCAAGTAATGAAATTTTTTATTAGAAAAGCAAAATTATATTTCTGGTTTCATTTGATTGATTTTAACAAAACATTCTGTAAAACTTGCAGAAATTGTTCTGTTCTGATAAAACATTTCTCGTCCCTAGGAAAGTACTAAATTCTTAGCTTTATTCTCCACAAGTCAAATAGCACTTTTTTATTTAAAATTTAACCAAGTGTATGTACTAGTAAGAGTTTGACCTTATCAAATAAATAAGGTATCAAAGCTGTCTTAGATGTCAGTTGGTCTGGTAAACCTACATTTTTGTTAGTAGGCATACGAATCTTCTATCTTTATTTGTGATTATTCGTAGATATGTCTAAATTTGACTTGTATTGTTACAGATCGAATCGTAAAACTATCAGGAGATTTTAAAAATCACGTCAAGCTGATCTGAATAATAAATCAATTTTAACTATAAACTTTGACCATAAAGTAAAGCTTTTCATTTTTAAAATGTTTAGTGTATTCCTAAAAGCCTTTTTCTTTTATGTTATTGTCCACCGAACATTTTATTTATACTTTGCAGCTATGCCATATTTTATTACATTGAAAATCTCGTAAAGTTGATTTGAGACAATAAATTTAAATCATAAAAATTGAATTCAATAAATTTTAGTGCGCATGTCGAAATTCGATTCCAACATAGTGTTGAAATAAAATCTGCTTGATTTATGAAATGTTAGACTATTAAAGTGATTTTTGTTGAACATGAAACATATTTAAATTTCTATTTGTATAAAAATAAAACGCAACATCCCAGAACAGATCGCTATTGGTGAAAAATATTTTACATAACATTTTACGTTGCCGTATTAAATTTCTCATCAAAAAAAATACACTGTAATTAGAATCGTAGAAAAATTTTGATAGGAAAATATTAATAAAAGCCTCAAATTCCGACAAAATGATTATTATTTTCAAAAAGGTATTCTTCCTACCAACTTCATGTTATCAATTTAGAAATAGAATGTGAGACGATGTTCAAATTATTTTTGTATACAATATAAAATTCACATGAACAAATAAAATTTAACGATCAAAAACGATGCAATAAACGTTTTATAATAAATTGCTTTTCGAGATATAAAAAAGTGGTCCATTCCATTTTTACTAGAAAATTTGGCTATTTCAAATCTTTTTTCTGGATAATTGTTTAATCAAGCATATGATGTAACATATAGTTCCCCGAATATTTTACGGTCAATAATTTGGCATTTATTTTGTTGAATACTTACATAATATATATTCTTAGAAATTTTTATAACGTATTTAGTAATCTAATGTTCGACGAAATTATTGGAAAACATATTGGAAAATTTAGGCACTAAATTATTTACAAAAAGCTTTCAAAATTTTGAGTTAACATGTAGTTCGCCATAAACGAAGATTATAAAGCTTCCCAATAATCCCAAATTACAGGATTTTAAGTATTTGCCAGTACATAGCTGAACGAATTAATATCTTTGTTCAAAAACAACAAAATGTGGTATCTCTTTGCCTTATTCCCAAGAATAAATAGTTGGAATATATACCAGCTGCAACAGAAATTGTTTATATCTAGACAGACAACATTTTTTAATAAAATATAAAACTTTGCATTGATTATCTTCTAAATATTTCCAACTTAATTAAATTTTAAAACTTCTATTTTACGTTTCTAATTAATTTTTATAGTTTTTATTTCAATTTCTAAATACAAGAACATACATATCAAAATACTAATGTAAGTAAAACTTCCATTGTGTAAAATAACTCTTTCTTCTCCCTCGATTAATAGTAAACCGTTCTAAACATTCCAAAAATGGAAAAACCTCATTTAAAAGCGACCACTTTCAGTACACAGCATTAATAGAGAAAGTTTAAATCTGAAGAACGATCAACAAATGGTCTGAATCAATTTGGTTGGAATTGTTGGTGAACCGATGTCGGCAAAAAATCAGTGGTACAGCAAAGCTTGTAAAAAGACAGAATCGTACGAGACGAAACAAAATTTTTGGCTGTTACAAGTTTTCCAACGCTAGCTCGACCCAGAAATGTTCACTATGCAACCAAATTTACTTGCCTACAACTCATTTCTCGCGGAAAACGTAGATCTGAGCTAGTTCTACGGAACAAACAATAATAATTTTTTTTATTTTATAAAATCCGTCTGATTTGGACAAATCCGAAACCCTGGACACCGTATCCATTACCAATAAAAGCTTTTTAAGCAACAGCTTTCGGTAATAATATTTAAAATTTGCGATGATTAATGCGTCTAGAGGTTGCAACATTGCGGTCATGTTGGGTGGAAAGAACATAAGCTTTATATTCGAATATTAAACTTTTTGAGGACAGGTGGCATCGTCCAGGAATAAGAGAATATGTCTTTTTTCATTAACCATCTCATTACTCAAGTCTCGTAAAATTCCTTCGAAAATACTGGATGTCACCCAAGACTTACGGTTAGCAAAATATTTTATGGTAAATGATTTGACGTCGAAGTATTTAAATGCTCTTGGCCTGGTATAGCGTTACCTATAATAATAGGATTTTTATTGTTCCCATAATAAAAGTATTCAATGCGACGGTCAGTCGTTCTTTAGATTTTTTCTCTCCGAAAAACATTTCCACTTTAAATGACAAAGTTGTATCCGGAAGTGCTCGTTCGTTTATAATGTTTTTTTATCTTGGCGTGCCAAGTATTAACGTTTTCAGGATCGACGTCCTTAGCTTCCCCTGTAATTTGCTGAAATGTGATTCCCTACCGATTTTTAAAACTATCGAGCTATCCTGAAGACGCTTTAAATTTAGTGACATTTGGATTCAATTTTTCGGCTATTTGAATGGCTTTTTCTTTTATTATATAGGCCCCAAAATGGAAAAATTTTTGGTTCTCGTGGCCCAGAACCATTCGTACACATTTTGTCCGATTTCATCATATACTTTATAATTTGTTTTTTTTTAATATTTTTTCGGATTCACGGGAATTTAAATAACGTTGTTCGAGATTAGCTTTATTTTAACAGCGCAATAAATTTGTGATTTTCCGCATTTTTAATGAGAAGCGATATCATTTATTGTCATTTGAATCGCATTATATTTTTGCTCGAGGGTTAAATTATTTAATATGACTTTTTTCAAGTTGAGGTGCCTATTTGAAAAGAAAAGTTCATATTTACAATTAACTTTATATGGGTATTTTGGCACTTACTTTTGCTAACAAAATTATTTCACTTTTCCACGTAAATTCCACGTAAAATCTACGAGTTAATTTTGATCGTAATTAATTTTTATAAATTTTATTAAACATCCATGATCGTACGTATAATTTGTGATTCCCGGTGAAGTAAAAACATAATATACTTGCTTTTGACGTTTGACTGTTTTCTTTTTTGCTTAGTATTCTCGTATTAAATTTTTAGTAAAAGTGTTTCCATATAAACGATTTACAAGTAAAATATATATCTCAGAGATGTCAGTATAAATATTTGTCTTTTCGATGAATTGAAGTCTCATCCCAACTAATCCTATAGGCTGTACAGCGGTCAAATTTTTGTCACAAACGTTTTTTTAAATCTTTCGTTCACGTTTATTTGGGAACTAATTTGGACTAGTGTATTTTTGTACAATTAATTTGCAATCTTTTATTTCAGTCGCTTTTCTCGTAAACGATATAGTGTAACGAACACAGTTTTTGGCAGAGACAATTTTTAATTAGCGTAGCTACCAAATTTAGAGTTTTAAAAATAAACTTTCTTTTAAAGCTTAACTATCTCATTGAAACAACCCCCGGCTGAAATAAAAATTCAATCTGTTTAAATTTCATTGCTTAGTTTATGAAATTATCAAAATAAAAATATACTTCCTAAAACTATAACAATTGACACGAAGACATAACAATTGGCACCTCAAAAAAGTATAATTATTGGTACGATAATTTAATTAAAAATTCCACAAATTGAAAAAGCTCCCATGAAAGCTACCACTTAAAGAAATTGAAGTATGAAGTTTTATTCCAAATAGTCCGTATTAGAATATTTGTGAAGTAAAGTTATTTTTTATCAAAACTCACGCTAGTTACGGTAAAAATTTAACAAATGGTTTAAACCATTTTTGTCTGTTTTTAATCTTTTTTCGTTATTGCAATATACGTTTCAAAATATTTGCGCAACACGGAAAAGCACCTGACAGCCTCTGCCACTTCCGGTAGACCGATGGCAAATAATTAGTGATTTCTTGCAATTGAAGAAAGAAAACTTTAGTATGAAGTCTCTTACAGATGAATCAATTCCTTTAGAGCTATACAGCGACCAAATTTTTCAGAAAAACATTTTTCTAGGCTGGTTTTGGTCATTTTTCTCATTAATTATATAATTTTCCCAATATTTGCAGAGAGCGAAAAAACCGGTATGGAACTCCAATCGGACCAAGATCACAGATTTATGAAAAATCTCAAATTTATGAAAAATCACAGATCACAAGTTTATGAAAAAATCTTAAACATGAAGTTTCACCCCGTTCATTTAATCCGTCTGGGCTGTAGCAGCCAACAACATTAAGTCTACATAGCACCATACATAGCCACACATACACACAGGTTTTTGAAAACTTATTTTTGACTTCGGCGAATAGCGAATGACATAGCAAATGACAAATGTGGCAAAATTTCAACCTCAAAATCTTTCATGATTACGGATGAATAGTTGGGTGAGAATAAATTTATATCAACGGGCATTATTTACTAAAAATATTAATACAAAATATCCTTGAAATATCCTTAAAATAACCTTGCACACCTGGAGAAACATATAATGGAAGCGTTAAACGGTATTTTCTAAAAACTTTACTACCTACATAATGGTTATCAGCTTTTAATAATTTCCCTCCAATATATAAAACATTTACATAAATCACGTGAGTTTCCTACTTTTTATTTCTGACCAATAAATTTAGGTGTGCCCAAGTAACTCGATTACCTTATTCTGATCAATTAAGCTGAGTATGCTATTTTCAATTTAACAGCTATTCAAATTAATCCAAACTAAAGAAAGATAACTCCATACTAAATCTAAAGAACAGCTCATAGCAATTCGTCTTAATTTTACTTTTGTTACTTTAAACTAAATTATAAGTCGAGTTTTGAAAACAAATCGCTGTATGTTCATGCTTCTTGGAAGACAAACTAGTTGTTGCCCCTCAACAGCAATCATCATTGGTAAAAAAAAACGGACTAAAACAAAATTTCTTTACCGGGAGTGCAGGCTTTTCTTCTTCAATTATAAAACATAAAGCATTTCCGAAAAATTTAAGAGTTCAAAACATTTTTATTTATATTGATTAATTTGTTTGTGGTCTATGTTCTAGAAAAACAGGATTTTTGATAAAATTGGCGTTTTTTTGAAAAAACAACCCATAAAGAATCGATCGCCTCTTTTAATATTTGGATTATTTGTAAAATTTGGTGCTTCTGCTTTAAAAGAATATTAATTTGCAAAATCGGTGATTTTGTACTTATTGCTATGAAAGTAAGCCGAAATAAATAAAAATATTGTTCAGCATGCTGAGCCTCTTCCCTAAATTCCGCCTCTCAGTACCAGTTTGTAAATTTCTAAGACAGTTAACTCACTCCAGAGTGTGGAACGAGTATAAAGGAATTCCCATTTCTTCGTAGTTGTATTTTTTATAATATTTCGATAGTTCCATTATATGTATAAATCCATTGAATTGTCTGGCTGGTATCTGAGATAACGTGTTTTTTGTTATTGCCATTATCCCCATTTAATAGAAAAAATTATTAGTTTAGAATGGCCTAGCACTCTAGTTTAACAAGATTCAGTATTAATTTTACTATGGCAATTTGGTCTGCTATAATGATAGTCAATTCCAGCCCGGCTTTGGTGTTGGTCTAAGATTAAATTTCTAGTAGAAACCATTTCTGTTATGCAGAGAATGGTAAACGTTCTCGTCCATAATTGGCGAACATAAAACCAGAATTGTGTATAAACCTTAAAATAATCCTTTCCTTGAATACCATAGGGTCTTTTTGGAAAATTATAGTGTTAGCTATAATTATCTTGTGTTGTACGGTGACTTCCATTTTGACTTCAAAGGTACTGAATTGACACCATTTTTTTTTTTAAATTGCTGTAACTTAATTTTCTCTCACTCCTATCAACAACGAGCCAACAAATTTCACGTCACATTCATGTGCATACTTATTTCTCAACTTGACAAATGTAATAAGTACGCTCCCGAATTAAAAAATGATAACTTAAAAATGCTGTTTTTTCCGACTTAAAACCAGCGTTTTTATTTCATTTTAAAATTGACTTAAAATCTGTAATGAAAATGAAATAAAAAACTCACTTAATGGTATATGCATAAGTCATTTTGAAAATGATTTAAGAAGTATGTTTTTAATTTTTATAAAAATCCCACTTATTTATGTTTTATGTTTTGGTTAGTGAAACGCATGCATTTAATAATAATAATAATAATAACAATAATATAATATTTATTAACCATAACTTAAGTATAAACTTTTATGTTACAGACATATTTACAAGATACACAAAAAATAAAAATAAATAAAATTTAACAATTAAGCACAACACAAAACCATAGCAAAAGTATTTACATACATATTTACATAATATTTATATACAATACATAATAATTAGCCATTACCATGCTTCTGCATAATTACATCAAATAACAATTTTTTAAATTTTTCTAAAGAATTTACATGTTTTAAACCCACTGATAAACCATTCCAAGTACCAATTGCGTTTAATAAACCAGAATTATTCTATATATTGGTTCTGTTAATTGGCAGATTGATATTTCTCGTGCGCACAGATTTTGAAAAATTAAGTTTTTCGTACAAATACGTTGGCAAACCCGAATGAATTAATCGGAAAATAAAAACAGCAGTTCTGAAATAATAATACTGAAACAAGTCACATCCAAGAATAGAATATTTATACTCTGAGACGTGATCAAATTTACTCAGATCGAAAACATAACGAATGCAATTATTAAAAGTAACTTCAAGCAAACGTTTCGATGAACCATCACATACACCAAAAACTACATCACAGTAAGTGAAAATTGGTACAACTAGTGATTTAATTAATTGTACACGTAAATCAATTGGGCAAAACTTCTTTATCAATCTAAGCTTATACAAACTATAATTAACACGTTGACATACAGAATTTACATGGTCATCCTAGGTAAGTTTCGAATTTAACATTAATCCTAAATTATTAACCAAGGGAACAAATAAAATAACATCATTACCCAAAAGAAGTGTAGGAGTCAAATTAATTGAAACATTTCTAGAAAGAAATAATGCCTTACTTTTAAGAGGATTAAGAGAAAGTGAATTATTTTTAGCCCAAAAAGAAATCTGTTTTAGATCATTGTTAAGATATGAGATGGTCTCATCTATCTTGAGAACATCCTCACCAATGTATAAAATAAAATCTGGTAAATGACCACTAGATTGTCTGGTATTACTATTTCCAGTTAAAATCCAGTAAAATTCTAGTAAATAAAAAAGGAAATTTTGTTTTCTAGTTAAATTTTAAAGTGAATATACTAGATTTTCAGTCAAAATAAAATCAAAACCGGAATTTTAATAAGTTCTAGTTAATTTCTAGTTCTAGTGTTTATTATACTGGGACTCTAGTTATTATCTAGTAAAAAAAATACTAGAAAATTACTAGATCGTTTCTGTTTGGTTCTATAATGGAGTGTCTAGTTAATTTCACCAGAAATCAAGTTAATTTTGTTACTAGAATTCCATTAAAAGTTTAATTTACATGAGTTCTTGCAAAATTCTAGCAAAATCCAATTACGCCATATTATTTTGGATTTACATATGATTTCTATTACATTTTACGGGAGTTCTATTAAATATATCTCCATAAAAAATTAACAAATAGCGATAACATTTTACATTACCAGAATCCCAGTAAAAATCTAGTAAAATTCGAATATTTTTTTATTTATATGGTCTGCAGTAAAGTTTATAATTCAAAATGTTCTCACTTTATAACTATGCATCTCATACTACCTCTCTTACAAGAATAATATTTACCTGAATTCTAGTACTATTCCAGTAAAATTTAATCGTTTACTAGAATTTTACGGGAATTCTAGTGAATGTAAACGGTTTTTATCTTTTTTTTACATTGATATTGTTAATTTTACCTGAAATCCAGTTAATTCTAGTAAAGTTACTGAAATATTGCTTGAATCTGGTAAAATTAACAGTTATTCGAGTTTTTTTCTGTTTTTTTTTGGTATATATTTTCTAATTATCGTAGGAATTCTTCAGTATTAAGCAAAATTTCAATAAATGACATCAAAATAAAAAAGTGATCTTCGTAATTATTATTTGAGTTATTAAGAAAAAGTTACTTGTTGTTTGTATTACAATTAAAATGGATATAATAGAATTATGTTAGCAATCTTCTAAGAAATTCCAGAAGATGTGATTTCAATTTTATCAGGTAAGCTTTTAAAATTTATATTACTTTAGTGATTATTTTCCCTATCTCACCGAAATACTCATGGAGGCTCGCAAACTTCTTTGAATTTAATTATGGTATAATGGTACGTTTATTTTAATGATTACTCGGATACGTATTCCTACCGGAATATTTTTTTAAATAATGTTTAGGTGTTATTGTATGTTTTGTATTGTAAGGAATTGTAATGAAATTTTTGTAAATGCTGAGTGTATACAATTTCCGATTAAGTTTTAACAGCGCTTTTAATAATAATTCAATACAATTTTAACGTTACTTTAAACATGTCAATTAAATAAATTAAAAAATATTAAGCAAATACTATAATACAAAATTGAATACATCGAGTTGGTCACCAATGTCATTCAGGCTTTCTCTGGGAATATGAAATTGGGAAAAATATATTCATAACATTTTTGTCCAAATTATGTTTTTCTGGCCTACTGTTGGAATTAGCTGAGTGCAAATATTTCCGAAATAAAGTTTATTGGGGATTTTTTGTTCTGGGGTTTTATTGTTCTATAACAATAAAATATAAAACATCAGTCGGTGCCACTGCCAGCTCCAAATTAATTCCTGCGGGCGCGGAGTCTCAAGAATTTATTTTAAATCGCATGTGCAGCATATGCATTTGGGCTAAGGTAATAATGATTGTTATTAGTTTAGTAAAAATATCGGGTTTACAGACTTTTATGTTAACAACATTTTTAGGTCTATTTGTACCGGATATGAATTACGTCAATTATTTTAATATTTTATTTGTGATTTTGACATAAGAGTTTAATTTATTCTTTCATTTTTATTTATGATACAGTTTGAAGAAAGCACCTCCGAAATAATAAAAAATACACGACAATCGCAGCTATATCTAATATATTTCGCCGATGAAGAATTACTGCACCAGGGAATAATTTGGATCATAATCAAAGGACAAACTATTAATATTGGGCAGACCTTCTTTATTAATGCAATGGACTTACTGTTCAAGGTTGTTTATGTATTCGAAATGAAATATCCGAAAAATGCTATTTATATTTAACAATTTCATCGAGGTGTATTTTTATAAAATAAAAGGAGCAACACCAACACTAAGGGTATCAAAATTGTACACTCAATTATATAACAAAAGCATAGTTTAATAACTAGTTAGTATGTTATACATCGATCGTTAATAAGTATAAGATATTTGTTAGTTCTAGATACATTTTTTTAATATAATGAATTTTAATAAATATAATTTATTGTTCTTAAAATTACAATGTTTAAACCCAATTTTAGTTTTTTATTTTAATTTTCCATATATTTAGAATTGTTTTCGATTTGTTCCTATTGGTACAGGGTTTTGCTTGGAACAAGCATGGCGTTCCTCTTTGTGTTTTTCTAGTAATGATATAACTTATCGGTAAACATCTGGTAATCTATTACGTACATTAATTTCCACCACTTTGGGTTTACTCGAATATTTTTCTAACTTTACTTCACGTCAATATAAATGGGCTCTTAAAGGAAAATTGATCATTGAATGTACAACATACTCTCGATTTTCCAGTAATAAAACAATTAGGTTCCAATTAAAATTTGTAGGCTAAATTAGTTTTAAAATTGGTATTGTCTAGCAATAATAATAGAATATCAATTAGAAACATAATAGAAATCATGTGATTTTACTAGAAAATTGGTAAAATTCTTTAAATTTTACAAGACAATCAACTTCAAACACTACTTGATATCGGGCTAAAAAATTTATTTATTTATTAATTTTAATAGAATTTCTGTTGGAAAAATATTGATTTTACTAGAATATAAAAAAATGTCTGTTACTTTTACTGGAATATCAATAAGAAGCACAACCTTAACTTACCAGAAATCAGTTTTAAAAGCGGGAAGTACAGTTTCAGTTAAAAAAACTAAAATTTCAGTTAAAAAAATAACTGAAAATCTAGCGATTTTACTAGAAAAACAGGCTATTTCATAATTATACAAGAATTCCGGTTGAGAAATGCAACAAAATATTATACTAGAATTCCGGATGTACTACATTATTATACTAGTAAAATTTACTTGAATTATGAACTACCAGAAATCTAGTAACATACATTTTACTTGATTCAACTAGATCATCTAGTTTGCTCACATCTAGTGAATTTTTGATTACCGTGTAAAGCTGTAAATCATCAGCATAAAAGTGGAATCTACAATGCTTTATACGCCATGACAGATCATTGATATATATGGAGAAAAGCAATGGACCCAAAATAGAACCCTGAGGTACACCAGTAACCATATCACAAATGCTTGAACAATCAGCACCACATCTTACACACTGCTTACGATTACTCAGATACGAATCTATTAATTTTACGGCAGATTTAGAAAATTTATAATACAAGTAAAGTTTCTGTAACAAATGAACATGATTCACACTATCAAATGCTTTTGAAAAATCCAACAAAACCAAAATTGCAAACGAATTTTCCTTATCAAGCATAGCAGAAAGATCATCAATAATATGCACTAAAGCTCATCAATAATATGCACTAAAGTAGTGCTATGACCAGTTTTATACCCTGATTGGTAATTACATAAAAAATCAAATTGTTTAAGATGCTCTTGAATTTGCAATTGCATAACCTTCTCCAAAACCTTTGAAAGAGCAGGCAAAATACTAATTGGACGAATGCCCCCAATATTAGATACAATATCTTTTTTAGGCAGAGGAATGATAGAGGCAACTTTCCATAAATCCGGAAAAAAAGATTTTGTCAAACACTGGTTGATAATGAATGTAATATGTGGAAGAAATAAATCTATAAACATTTTTATTATCTTAAAATCAATTAAATCATAAGCTTTCAGATCAGATTTCACAGCAAAAATAGCATTCAACACCATAAATTCATCTACACAGTCAAACAAAAAACAGTTACTGTCAACAAATTCACAAAAATCCAAATCAGGTAAAGGTAGAACACCTACCGAATCTCCAAATTTGCTTAACCCAATTAAAATATCATCAGCAGAAAATATCATATTTGTATTGTCTGTGGAAGATAAAACACCAAGCTTTTTCAAGTTCTTCCAGGTTATCCTTGAGTTATACACATTACCAAAATAGCAATTTTGTTTGGCTTGATTAATTAATTTATTAGCTTTGTTCCTTAGAAACTTAAAATAGTTAAAATCCAATTCTAAACCATGTTTTCTAAACTTTTTATAAGCCAAATCTCTACGTTCCATTAAATTTAAAATATTCACGTTTAACCAAGGAGCGGTTGGACATTTATTAATACTTAGCTTTCGGGGTACACACATATTTTCCAAAGATAAGAAATTCGAATTAAATTCTTGAAGTATGTATATCATTCACATCAGCATAAGAAAAAAGAGTCAACCAGTCTAACGAAAAGAAACAATTAGTATAATATTCATAGTCAATTCCATTATAATCAGGAACGACGGTATAAGATATTTTATCCCTAGTATGACACAACTTATAGCATGCAAAAATCAATTCATGGTCAGAAATAGCAGGAACTGCACATTGTCCATAAGATAAAATATTTTGTGCATCAGGCTCAAACACTACAATCAAATCTAAGAGATTATCATTTCTAGTAGGGCCAAATGGTAAACTATATAAATTATAAATTTGAAAACAAGTATTTAATTTATTACCAATTAACATATTATAGTTAAAATCACCCAAGCACACAACCTTATTATACTCCAACAAATACTGGATAAAAATGATATTCAAATTATCAGAATCAACACTTACCACAGGCGACGGATTATAAATAACCAGCAACAGGATTTTACGAAAACTACTGATAAGTTCTGAGGCTAGAAACTCAACCTTACCAAAACAACCAGATCCTAACTGTTTAATATTTAAAGAGGCACGAAAATATAAAGCAACACCTCCCCAACGATCATTAATTCGATCACCTCTCAATATCTTACAAATATTTATATGGAGTGGCTTGTTTGTAATTTCACTGTGAAGCCAAGTCTCAGACAAAGCGAGAAAATCAAATGCATGCACGTGCAACAGAATAGTAATATCATTTAAATGTTTAATTAAGCTGCGTACATTTAAATGGCCAAATTTTACTGAATCATTTTTATTTACCTTCAAATTGTTACTTGGATAAGGTTTATCGTACAAAATCGTGTCCTTTAAGATGGTGTGGTGTTGACTACTGTAGTTTTTAACTGTGGACTCCGAAATTTGGCTCGTACAGGCCCAAGTGTCCGAAAATTTGATGAATTAAAGCTTCGAACAAAAACTCCAACCGGCCAAGTATCAGGATTCATCGCCTTCTCACGTAATACTTCACTGATACCCATTTTAAAGTACACGTACTCTAAACTATTCCCATTGAATATTCTTGGAATCAGCTTTGAAACACTACAGGAGTCCGTTCTCAAGCACGCATTAGCCATTGCTAATATATAACACTCAGCCGTATCCGGGGCAAATCTTGAGAGGTGCAACCAACACTTTGGAGGAACAGTTTTGATATTAATATCAACAGGTAAATTTCCAGTCCCACAAATTCTTCTATCCTGATTATGTGATGAACTGTTAGCAACATGAGCAATGGATGATGTATTAATAATTTTTCGACGATTAACCATCGGAATTGATGCAAGTGTCCTCGAGGTACCAGAGGAAATCAATGGTATCTCAGAACAAGGTAATGTAGATGCAGCAGCTTCAGCATAAGATATGGCACCAAATGATGCAGATGATGTAGACTCAACAGAAACTGTTGAAGCCATATTCAATGCGGAGGTGTTACCTAAATTAGGTGTAAATTTGCAAACATCAACGGTAGATGTCGATGAAGCTTCCACTACAGCATAATCACTTGATGTCGTTAATCCAACGGTAGGGCACTCAGCAACTTTTCCAGCACACCTAATGCCTGAACTATTGAGTTTCTCTATAATCTCACCAATTAGTATTCTATTGGTAGAAATCTCCTCCTTCAAAACTTCAAAATATGAGTTCTGAGCAGTACTTGCAGAGGAATCCGCAATAATATTACAAAATGTTCGGTTGGTCATAAGGTCACGACACTCATCGCAAAACCAAAAAATGTTGGAGTATTTCGAACAACACTTAATAGCCGAACGATCAACATTCACGCAACCGTAATGGAAAAATTTACGGCAAAATCCAGAACATGTAATTTTGTCCTTATCCACACTAGCTTCACACTTAGTACAATTCATAATGTATTTCTATACACAACGAAAACTTACACCAAAGTATGTATATGTATAATTATCAAATGTCACACTCACAATACAGCTGTTAACAGCACATATATATACACTATTTACATTATATTATATACAATATAAAAAAACATAAAATATTAAATTAACACACTAAACAACTATATTTTATTTATATAAATACACAATATTAAATTAAAATGAATTAAAATATTTCAAATAGTAAATAATTTCCACAGGAAAAAAAAAAAAATTTCTATGCGTATTAAAAATAAATGTGAATTTTATGTTTATAATGTGAAATAAAATATGCCTTTTTTAAGTCATTTTGAAAATGAATTAAAAAATATATTTCTAAAATGACAGGAAATATGCATTTCTTGTGTAATTTTGAAATTAAATTTGTTTGTGTAAAACACCTTTGTTAAATCAGAAAATTTATTAAAAATATGACAAAAAAGGTCCCATTTTTCATATAAAAACGTCTTTTTAATTTCAGCAGTTTTTAGTTCAGGGAGCCTAAAAAGTGTGGGTAACTGCTGCATTAAAATTTTCGAATTTCAAAATGAAACTTTGCGTATCGATTAAGCCTTATTGTTGCTAACTAGTGCTCAAGGGAAAAAATTAGTGCTACTTAAGGAGCCGAGAAAACGGGAAAAGAATATTTTAAATTTCACCTGAAAGAGGAGACAATTAAAACCTGATTTCTAGAGAAAAAAAAAGAAATAATTTAAGCCTATTTCTAAACTTTCCTAAGACGGCTTAACTGAGGAAATTTGCGCTCGCAAAGAAATATAATTTTCATAAATTTTCTTTCATAAATTGAGAAAAAACAAACTAGCCCCTAAATATACTACATTAAACAAGCAAAATACTGAGGTATACCGCCGTTCAATAATATTTATGCGGAAAAACAATGTTAAATTTGTTAGAAATGTTTGTTAGAAATAAAATGTTCTTAAATCAAAGAATAAGCACTTCAGATAGCATATTCATTTCAAGCATGTCCATTATTATACGCAAAATATAGTGGCTGAATTTGTGCTAATCTAGAATTGGTCGCATTCTATTTAAAAACAAAGACCGTTGAATGAACAACTATCTGACTTAATGCGTTGTAGAAACCAATGAAGTTGGCACTCCTGACGATTGCATATTCATATCAGGTATGTGCATTTCCATCTGAAAAGTATAGTGGCTAAATTTGTTCTAATTCAGCTTAAGAATATACATGAATTGCTTATTCTTGGATTTTAGAACATTTCATTTCTGTTGTTTAATGTGTTTTTCACCAGAAATATTATTGAACGGCGGTATACCTCTATATCTTATTTATTTATAATGTAGTATATTTAGGGGTTAGTTTGTTTTTTCCTCAATTTATGAAAGAACATTTATGAAAACTATATTTCTGAGAAGTACAAATTTTCTCAGTTTAGCCGTCTATGGAAAGTTTTAGAATTAGGCTTAATTTATTTCCTGAGTTTTTCTAGAAACCAAGTTTTATTGGTTTGGTCTTTCAAGCGAAATTTTCTTTTCCCGTTTTTCGGCTTTTGGACTAGCATTTATTGTTTCCATTAAGCACTAATTAGCACAAACTAGGCTTAATCGGTATGCAAAGTTTCATTTTAAAATTAGAAAGCGTCCTTGCTCCAGTTATTCACACCGTACAGCCTTAAACATAAGCAAATCTGCAGAGTACTTTGCTTGAGTGTCTAACCTATCACAAAACATGAAAAATAATCTACAGAAGATCGACGGGTAACTAGATCTAAGTATAAAGCATCTGCCATCAAATAAACCGCAACACTACTACCACTCAGCAAATTTACGGTTATCACCGGCACCAATGACAAGCACAGTGGTAGAATTATACTGTATTCAAAAGGATCTACATTAATGATAACCGACAATAGATGTTGTTAAGGCAGTTGCAAATAGCACTGTTTTATCGGAAATGCTACCGACACCTATTAATGTATTTCATTAAAAAAATAACCAGCTTCATCTTATGATAGTCAAATCAAGAATATTTCAATTTCTCACTAGAGTACAGACGCCCAATTTTAAAGTTTGTTTGTACATAAAATCACCATATAAAATTTTACTTTTTTGTGCTCAAACAGTTTAATTTTTTTTTTTTTAAACTCAAATTGTTCACAAATTTCATCACAAAATAACAGAGACCTCCAACAAATTTAAAAGTGGCTAAAACGTGAACAAAATGTCTTCTAAAGCAGCAACTTTCCTCAACTTTGTCTTAAAACAAATAGCTCATCTATATGTGCGATACATCTTTCAATCCAATTATGTAGGATATAGATGCAATGACCCAGCTGCAATCAGTACAATAAAAGCAAGCGGAAACCATTCATTTATAACTTGGCAATGCTGAATTTGAACTAACAATCGTGTTTTAACAAACAATATAATTCTAAAAACCGAATGTTTGTTCATTGACGCAACACTCAGATGCAACCTAAATCAAATAAATAATATTGTAAACGGCGTTGCAGGAATTTTATGTTTAATCTTTACTAAAGAAGTAAACACCTTAAATTTACCTCAGTTTTGATCATCTTTTGTCTTAAATTATGTACACCATAAACCAGTAGAAATTATATTCGACATACAGGAGCCAGAAATGCAAATGCAAATGCAAATTACTTCAATCAATTGACAAGAAGTAATAACATCTGACAGTGTCGACCCAAATAATGAAAAATTTTACACCACCTTTTGAGGCTTTGAAAGAACTGTTCAACTTACAAGGCTTTTCAAAAAATGAAAAGGAAAAAATCATCCCTCAATGAATCCTTTAAGAATTCGATAGTTATTTTAATAGTCAATTTCTTAAATATATCAAAAATAAATATACAAGACATTATCAAGATGGATGTAACAAATTTTTGGAGGTACGTTAGTTGCTAACTTTAAAAATGTAAAGGAAACCACTCAAAAACTATTGGAGTTTCAACTGAATAGTATTACAAATTTACAACTCAAGTTGTCCTTTATATAAAAATAAAATTTCCTAGAGCCTGATATCAGTACCACCTGCAGTGTCCAATAGAGAAACTAACCATCTAGAAACCCACTCAAACACACATACAAAATTTCATTAAAATTGGTCAAGCCATGTAGGTGAAGTTCAATTACAAACGCACGAACATAAGAATTATTTTATAAAGATTAGAGAGTGGTGGGTTTTGATGATTATTTTATAAAAAATAAATTTCCTAGAGCCCGATTGTAGTGCCACCTACCACATTCAATTAAAAATCGAAACCATCCATGAACCCACTCAAATACACACACAAAATTTCATTGAAACTGGTCAGGCTTTTAGGAGGGGTTCAGTGACTTACACAAGTACAGAAGAATTATACATATACATATGTATATAGAGATAGCTACAAATATAAAAACTAGGCTCTCTGTAGTTGATTAATCTATTCCTTCATGAGAAGTTGTGGTGCGTCTAATTCATATACAGAACTTTAAAACAATCAATTTTTTTTTGAGAAAGTAGTCCTTATGTATTGCGACGGACTTTATTATCCTTTCAAAATTGATCGCCTCGAATAAAATTTTACAGGATAAATATTTAAATAATTTCAAGGGTAAACATATATGTATTTTATAAATTATAATATCTTATCAAAAAATTTACAAATAGTTAGCAAAACACAATACTATACAACCAAATTTTGATTGACTCTGTTGCGAAAGGAAAAAATATTTTTTTTTATTTAAATAGCGAGAAGGGAAGCAAAACATCAGTAAAACATTATAAGATGTGGAAATTGATTTTCTCAAGTTTAAATAATTCGTTCGTTTTGCCTTATATACTCGTACATACTTTAGCATATTATACCCGTATATAAGAAACACATTACATATTATAAGAAATAAATAAAGGAATAAAATAACAACAAAAAAGGTATTTCATCTTGAATAAAGAAAAAACACGAGAAATGAAGCTAAAATAAATTTGACAGGACCTAAGAGACTTAAATTCGATATTCTATTCTATAGTCAAGTAGTTCATTGTTTTCCTATGTTGTTGCTACGCCACTGCTGCTCTATCATGTTGTGCTTGTTTTACCTGTAATAGAATGAGTTCATCTCTGGTACTATAGGTATTTCAATGTACGATTATAGATTATTTTTATTATTTTAATGGAAAACAGAATGTGGTGTGGGTTCTGAGAATGAAATAAAAAAACACATTAGATATAGATCTGCTTAAAATAATCTTACGGTTGAAAATGTGTATAAAATTGGAATGGGAAGCTTTCAAAACTGATCAATGTTACAATAAAACTTGAATATTATATTTAAATGGTTTTATTCCGGCATCGTACACTCCTTTCTATGTACTATGTACTGTGTGCTATGTATACACCATTCTTATGTTGCTTATACTGCTTTTTATTTACTTCACAGTAAGTTAAAAGTGATAAAATGATTATTTTTATCTTTTGATGAAATTTATTGTTATAAAGGAAAAGGACCTTCACAACCTTTTTTATGTTCCATCATTATATCAATATCATTTGTTTAGGATTGGAACAGGAGAGTTTTCGATTGGTTTTTCAAGTAAAGTACCTATGTGTAGGACAAACATTTTTTTTGTATTAGTATACCAAGAATAAATAAATTGGATTTAACTGCGATTCAATTCAAATGAAGATACAGGTTCAGTTAGGTCACTGTACGGAAAACCTACACACTCATAAAGCAAATTTTATACAAAAAAGCAATCTTAAAAATTATTGAGAAATTTGAATTAATTAATTATTTGCCTCATTCATAGCCACCGCAAGAGCCTAAACGAAACGCATTTGAATTTAATCGATTCTCTCATTCGTTTTCGTTTTGATTCTTTATGCTCCTATCACTAGCCTACTAAGATTACGCGCAATTTATCATTTATTTTCCTTCCAGTCCGTTTCATTTTTGAACTGGTACATATTTAAATCGACAACGACCTAACAACATTCCTGTGAACACTATAAATTACTAACTTAGCTTTCCCGTTACATAAAGAATGTTGAAGTATAGCCCTGATTTATACTTAATAGTCTTAAATAAATAAAATAAGTAAGGAAGTCATAGGGGCCAAAAACTCTTGAGGTATAAACAGAAATTCGGTCTGGATATTGTCAAAACCAAAAAATTTACTGGAAAGTGGGAAACATCGCAAATTTTTAGAAAAAAATTTGGTCGCAAAATGACTCAGAAAAACGTGCTTTTAATAAATCCATCATTGGAAACCATAAAGGATTAATATGTCAAATGATTTTATTGGAATGAGCTTAATGTAGCTGCTTCCAACACTAAAACGGTAGTTTTGAGTACGAACGAGCTAGACATTCTTCAAGACATTTTGATACATACGAAATACGTATACATTTTTCACCAAAGCATTAATTTGCTACCGCAGTGCTAAAATGTTGAATTTGTTATCATTTAGGTAAGAAAGTTTCCTTTATGCTGAAAAATATTGCTTTTCCAACACCTTTTAAATAACAAATCAAATGATTATAAGGAAATGAAAATAATTTTGAATGTTGCTAGCGCCACGGTGCTTGTTTTGAGTCTTAAGGTGCTTAAGCAAAATTTACGGTATTCTTTAAGACATTTAAGGATTTGCTAATCACACTAAAACGATGTATTTATTATCTTCGTATTTATGGTGGCTTCGTCAAAATTGTTGTCTGATCCAAGACCTTCCAAACGACATACTACACGATTAAATCGAAATATTGTACAGATGTGGAAATAAATAACTTCAAGTGTGGCTGAAGTGATAACTTATCGCCCTGGTATACTGTGATGAATTTTTAGAGAAAGACATCCAACATCAGTTAATGAACTTTATTGTAAATAATTAATATATGTTTAATAAAAATTTCCACACAGTTTGTAAATGTTATCAATTGATCCATATTGTACTAGAATTTTTAGTTTAAGTTTTAGTATTGTTAGACTCGTTTGATTAGTCGTTGCAGTTTCTAACTTTATTCATGATTCGCTTAAAAAGAATCGATTATATTGTCCACCTCACTAATTAACAATAATTAATTGTAAATCGATTATGACTTGGAGAACATGTATCCTGAAAAAAATTATCCTGTGATATTACGATAAGGACCTAACGGATAAACGGGCTGAGGCGTATCTTGAGGTAATTAAAGCCAACAAGCTTAATAAAGCTATTGGAGATCTAAATATATATCTAAACCTTAATTTCAGAATCACAATTAAATATAAGTTAATTTCAAAATCACGGTTTGTTTCGTTAATGTTTCATGCAATAATGCATTCAACAAGGGTAAATCGTCATCAAAAACCAATAATTACAAATACACCTTCTAATCCACCTCAACACTGAAAAATCGTAAGTTCATCATAATACATTCCCACGCAACGTAAAAAAGAAAATACGATCATTTCTCCCAAATTTAACCGAAATGACGATTTTTTGACAAAAAAAATTTGAACCAAAATACAGCCCTGAGAGATTGAATGATTGGGATGAAACTTCATTCTTAAGCTTTTTCTATAAATTTGGAGATGCCAGTGATATTTGAACAAAATAGGTTCAACGGAAGTGACAGCTTTCATAAGAATATTTTCGTTTTTTGCAAAATATTTGGACTATTAATCCCAGACGGGATTAATGATGATAATGATTGATCATAATGATTAAACTGTTTCCATAAATTTCAAGATACCAGTTAAATTTGGGCAAAATTGATCCAACGGATGTGGCACCTTAGGCAAGAGCTTTTTCGTTTCTTGCAAATATCTTGATAGGCATGAGAAAACCGACTTTGCAATTAATGATTCTAAATAAAATTTGCGATAACATCGGTTCAATCGAAAAGATCGTTTTTGTACCAAAACGGATCTTCTTTTCTTTTACGTAATACAAAAAGTTTAGTAATTATGAAAATTTATGACCTCGAGCTTTTTATTGATTTACGTTTCGATTGCCGAAGTGAA
Source organism: Nephrotoma appendiculata (assembly GCA_947310385.1). Taxonomy (NCBI): domain Eukaryota; kingdom Metazoa; phylum Arthropoda; class Insecta; order Diptera; family Tipulidae; genus Nephrotoma; species Nephrotoma appendiculata. The sequence continues at coordinate 29,726,621 of OX371223.1, forward strand.
AAAAAAATGGTTTTACAAAGGTCTCCGAATGTATGTAGATCCGATACAACTAAATGACTGTGGCATCGGTTCACCCCAGATGGTTTGTCGATCTGGATGAAACTTCTAACTTAAGCTTTATGAAAAATTTGGATATTTTAATAATTTTAAGCCGAAATCTGTGAAAACGGTGTAAAAGTTTCCATAGTATCTTTTTCATTTTTTGTATAAATATTTTTATAGTATAAGATTTACGAGAAAAGCGAATGTAAATTGAAAGGTCCAAAATTAAAATTTGCAACAATAAAGGTTCAAATAATTGTTCAATGTTTTTGCACAAACGACGTATTTTGACAGAAAACTATTTTTAAAAAAGTATGCGGCCCTGACCAGCTCAGGCGGATTGATTGATTGGAATGAAACTTCATATTACGATATTTCCATAAAATTGAAGATTCCAGAAAACCAAAATCGTACCACTGGAATGGCACCTTTCATAAGAGCTTTCTGGTTTTTGCAAATATTTTGAAAAGTAGCCAAACTATGAGATAATCCTCTTTGCGATAATCCACTTGGTGTCGAAGACAAAGAACGCATAGCGAAAGGCCAATCGTCTATGGAGACTGGGAATTTGAAATATTATTGTATGAATGTTCGTATCAAACGGAAGTTGAACCTGCACTTAAATTAGAAGTAACTCAACAAGCAACTTCAAGTCGTTCAAAATCATTGGAATTGATTTAAAAGAAAGGAAAATAGGTTACATATTAACCGAAGCCGAGAGATGTTGAACACCGATTTTTCTCATTTGAAATGCTTTTTGCCACCCATAATCAAACAGGTTTCTTGCATCGCATGCTTACTGGTGATGAAAAATGTATCTACTATAATAACCCAGAAAAGAAGGAATCATGGTAAGCACCTGAATTTTCATGTTGTGTATTGGTTGGGATCAGCTTGCTGTCTTGAATTATGAATTGCTCAAATCAAATAGAACCATGGTGGTGAGCACTCAAGGAAACCCGCATTTTCCTGCATGATATTGTTCGTCTACATGTGACGGCGCCGGTTAAAACATACTTGAAAACAATCAATTGGAAAGTTATCATTTGTTTCAATTGATGATGCAAGGCCTGCCTAACCTGCGCTTCACATCGTACATCGAAGATACCAAAAACTGAGTCGATTCATGGAAAGCCTCAAAAAATGAAGCGTTCTTCCGACAAGGTATTCGTGTGCTGCCAGAAAGATAGGACAAAGTAGTTTTCGTTTTACTAAAAAAATGATTGGTAACTTAATTTCAAACAAAATTAGTTTAGATCATATTTTAAATTTTGGAAAATGAGTTTTGATAAAAAGTTTTATTTTATAAAAATTCGACATCTCCAGACGGATTGATTATTTGAAAAAATCTCCATACTAAAGCTTTTTCGATAAACTGGTGGTGGGCATTTGCATACCAAAAGTGGCAGCTGCCATTGGAGCTTTCTTGAGCAGGAATAATGATTTTTGATTCTACACCACAACTTTTATTATACCAATCCAGTAAGTTCAATTTTACGGTTTAGAAATTAGGTACGGTGTATTCGAGTTCTATGTATATTTCTCGTTAGAGAAAACCTGGCGTTGGCCATCAAATCTACACCACTTCAGATTTTATTTTTCTATAGACAGAAACCTGTAATTATATGATTTAGAAAACTTAATATATTTTCAACTGCTGGAGATGACAGAAAAAGTCTGTACCACAGTCGGAGGTGACAGCTATCGTTTGGCACCAAATCAAACGTCAAAAAACATGGTTTTTGATTATCAAAATTGAAAAACACTTTTCGCAGCCGTGGAAAACTTCCCTTCTTAAAACCGTCTGCCTTGTTCGCATTTTATAATTTTGACTGCAACCGTTTTGGTTCATCGAGCCGGGTTTATAGGATTGACAGGATTGTCAGTCAAATTGATCATTTTTACGTCTCGGTATATTTAATTCTACGGCATACATGACCAGATCTAGGCCATGTACAGTCAAGAGGATCAAAAGGGACAGTATAGTATAACCACGATCAAGCGGATGACTTTTATCTCGTGGCTATTTGGAATTTGAAAATCATGCTGCCACGATCAAGAAACCGCAAGGTGACGCCACCCAAACTCCCGTACAGCAGTAATTCAAAACAATGGTTCCTCTGATCACTGTAATTGTCGTCGACGGCGACTAGGCAAACTAGACCGAATATAGCCGGTAATTCACAGAATCTACATCTAAAGACGATTTTAACTGCAGATGCGACATCGTTGCTCAAATGTGAAAACATCAATCTTAAAGTTTTTGGAATATCGGTCATCACGTGAGATACCAAACGTTTTCCATTAACTAAAGTACAATGATTGATCAGCCTTAGTCACACTTAGTCGCGCACTCAAGCAAATTCAAACCTTTCACGCAATCAACTCGGTTACTCCTTGTCACTTTAGACCCGCATATCCTCACATGTCAGAGGTTTGCGCTCAAAATTACAGCGATCAATTCAAACCTCTAACATTCAACAACAACTGCCTGCGCAAAAACCACACCGTTCCAATTGTAAATCCAGTTTGAGTTGGTTTGCAATAAAAGATGCAGCACAAATTATAACATATTCCAAATTTGAATACGAATCACCAGGGCAACCAAAAATATGCTTTTAAAATAGGTTTTAGGGGTATATCCTCTACCCGGTCGCAAATTATTTAATTGCGAGGCGAAATATGGTTACTAGATTTATGTTGCCATGCCAATTGACATATTTTTTAAAATTTAAATTTTTTTTTCGATTGTAAAGTAGAAATACACGAAGAGACTGTGACGCGTAACAGTCTTTTCGTGTATTTCTTCTATACAATCGCAAAACAAATTTAAATTTAAAAAAATGTGTCAATTGGCATGGCAACATAAATCTAGTAACCATATTTCGCCTCGCAATTAAATAATTTACGACCGGATAGGAGGATATACTCCTAAAACCTATTTTAAGAGCATATTTTTGGTTGCCCTACAAATCATGTTGCATCACCATTCATGGATATACTGCCTGTAACAGTAATCGCCATCGTATAGCACTCAAAACAAAACTTCGTCTTTTAAGCTATGATGGATTTGGGATCCTAGGTAGCTTCATATCGGAAAGTATAGCAAGCATCGGATTAGTGAGAAGACCAGCAGCAGTCACAATCAGTGGAATCTGTGCGAACATCGCCCACATCGCGTTTAATTGCCGAGTTCGTAATACATTCCCGATTCGATTCAATAGCATAGACCATTTTCCTTCCCGGGCACAGCTCTCTTCGTCGAAAAGATCAAAGACACACTGCCATCACAACCAATTGACATGCATCAATGGTCACACTTAAAGCAATTGGAACTTGCCCATGCTCATTAATACCGACCCAACCAGATAAAATCGACACGATCAACAACAAGCTCAGGATATTTTGGGAAATGGAATATGTTCGCCCATTTCGAGCATTAACGCACGACGAGGCCAAATGCAAACGACACTATACGAATCGACACGCTATCCCAATGAAGACTCACAACTCCTTCATTATTTTGAGTTTGATCAAAGGAAGTGGCAGAAGATCACAAAAACTCGCCGGGCCAGACGTGTTATCTTCTTCATCGCGGTGTGATGCAACAAAACCTGCGCGTGGTATTCGACGCGTCGTGAACAACATCACGGGTATATCACTTAACCAGAAGCGTCGCATTGGTCCCAAATTTGAACAGAACGTCTCAAAATACTAACCCGTTTTTGCAAACACAAATTTTATTTTGTTTCAGACGTTCAAGTGATCTTTTCCAGACGAGCCAGTTCGAGGTTATCATTTCTGCACCGTCACGTATTGCCTGCGTTCCGTATCTCGCTTTTCGTACCATCTTTTAGCTAGGATGAGATGAACTAGAGTAATACTCGATTCCAACTGTATCGAGAGACTTTGGGGATTTAACCGATGTCCAGAGACAACTAGTGGAACTGCTCAATTGTAGCAGCTTCGAACTACGAAAGAAGTCATCGAAGAGTCAGTAATTTTTCAATGAGATACCATTTGAATTCCGCGAGCATCAGGGCCATCTTGAACTAAACTAGGGCAATTCAGTCATAACACGCGGACAACATTGGTTTTCTGGCCGATTGTTTAGGATTCAACATCAGCGCATTATCGGGTGTCCATGCACCAACCGAACCATAAATAATGTCGCACACAAATCATATTGCTGATATCAACGACCAAGGTTTCACCACTGAAATCGACACTAATGGCTTGTAAAAATTACTGCGTGTCACGGCCCAAAATCGATAACTCATTATAACAACACATTCGAAAAACGTTCATCAACGTACCCGAGCTCCAATAAGCATTCTAGTTTTGGGTCAACCTGATTCAAGAATCACATTTCGTGAAGGAGATTTCAAAATACTAATCAGAAGAATATTTATTTCAGCGGCAGGTCGGAGGACGGGTCAACGAATTAAAACTGCCACACACACGGAAAAATCCTATCATTCTTCCCAATGACAGTCAAACTACCAAAGACAACGCTACACGATGGTCAACAGCTGATCCTGGCACAGTTACCGAAACACAACTGGATTAGCGCAAAATCTTGGTGCGCTCACACGTACATAAACGTATTATGAAGTTTTGCCATCGCGTAATGAGATGCCAGTAACTGATGGCGAATCTTCCATCACCATGTTCGTTGACACATTAAAATGTCCAAATGTCGTATACAAGCGACCATCACAAAGCTGTGCCTTTTTAAACATTAAAATGTTTTAGGGTGGCCACCATGTTGGGATTGACAGTGAAAGTATCCACTACAGTCAGTGGTAACATGTATCCATGGACACTAATTTAAACGTGGAACACCAAATGGTTTTTGAACATCAACATCACAAGTTTGTGGTAAAAAAATTATTAAAAAAAAACACTGAAATTTATTATTTTTCCTATTGGAATTTATTGTCAAAAGAAAATTATAAAATTGGATTTTTGAGAAGGTATAGCAAGCATAGACCTAGTCCTAAAATTTAAGTAAAGTTTATTTTTGAGATTCGTTCTATTAAAAATTATATTTAAAAATTGAGCCAATTCTCGAGATGTCCACGAGGTTTCGCTACCATTTTCAAAAAGAACATCGAACCTACTGAGTGTATTATGAATGGGATAAGATTATAATGGATTTTATAATGTTTTAGAGATGTAAGAAATTTCACAATTTTGATGAACATTAAAAATTTATTAAACAGCGAGCTAAATATATTCACAGGTTCTGGACCCAAAAATTTTCTTTTCTTATACCACCGATCGTAATTCGTAGAATGTCCACAGCTTCTCTCCCGCATGTTTGAATAGATTAGACAATATTCGTTATAATGATTGTCATCCGATTCTTATGGGTTTTGCTATGCCTAAAATAGGATTTGTGTTTTCATTTGTACACCAATTACCAGAGATGTCAACGGAATCTCGTCTTCATTTTTCGAAAACTTATAGTATTTTCTGTCTATGAAGCGAAATAGGTCAATTGTACTAAGCATTGATTTTTGGAATTTTAAAGTTCCGTAATTTTGGCAAAAATATTATTGTTTTCTTTAACAAGATTTTAGCAATATATCCAATTCGATATTAAATTGAGATTCTCAAAAAAGCGGCGATCCCGTTTTAATAGATTTGTAGTATACGTTACTCGCTTTTGGTAACTAAATTTATAAATTTCTTAAAAAATTTTCTTTTCTTATACCGCCGATCGTAGAGATGTTCACAGGTACTCACCCATATTTTCGAATAGACTACATAATATTCTACCGTTGTAGTGATTGACATCCGATTCTAATGGGTTTTGCTATGCCTAAAATAGGATTCATGTTTTAGTTTGTACTACCATTACCAACGATGTCTACCGAAGTCCAATTTCAACCAAATAACAAAAATTATACATGTGTGCAAATATTCAAATAGTATACGTTTAGGTGGAACATTCTGGCAACAACTGTTGCGTTAAAAAAAAATTAATAATTAAAATTAATTAAGTCAATAGACCCATATATAGACATGGTTTTCTGGCCTTAATATATGAACTTTAATACAAAAATGCCAAATGGTCGGCCCTGAGTTCAGTTATATGATTAACATGCAATATTTGCAACAGTTGTTGAACGAAACTTCAATGAAAACTTTTGTGAGATTCAGGGGGCTTCTCTAGGAATGGCGATACAAATGAAAACATGAATGATATTATATAAATGACAAACCCTATTAAAATCGGATGTGAATTTATATTACGGTAGAATAATATGTCATATATTCGAAAATATGGATGAGTACTTGTGAACATCTCTACGATCGGCGGTATAAGAAGAGACAATTTTTTGTCCAGGACCTGTGAATATATCTTAAAATTGAAGAACCCATCATAATTTTATCCAATTCACTATCGACTCAATAGGTTCGATGATCCTTTTGAAAATGGTAAAGTGAAACCCCGTGGGCATCTCCAGAATTGGCTGGAATGTTGTTTGAAACCCCTCAAAAAGGCCCAATGCTAAATATATTTTTTAATGCAAGGAATCTCAAAAATATACTTTACTTTAATCTTAGGAACAATTAATTTTTGAAATCATCTTGTCAACACTCAATAAACAAACTCTTAACTCTCGCTTTTTCGTTACTGATATGTAAGAGGTCAAAAGTAAGTACAACTTCAGCTCTCACGAATTGACTGGTTCAGCCTTTAGTCCAATTTTATAATTTTGTTTTGAAAATAAATGCCAATAGGAAAAATTATAAATTTAACAGTGTATTTTTTAATAACTTTTTTAGCACCAACTTCACTCCTGCTTGCATTTTATTCTTCGTATTTTCGCTGCAACATCAAATATGTAACTGGCATTCAACAGTTTATTATTGGATATATATTTGTTAAAACTTGGCTCTCTTTAAACTATATTTGAATGCTCTACAAACTAGATTTGTTTTTCATATGCGACAATTGCTCCAATTGTATAATTTTGGATACCATTTTTAGATGTTAGCTGCGTTATATAGAAATATCAATTGTTAAAATTTGAATATTTAAATATATATGGTAATCAAATAAACAGAATATATTATTTTTTAATCTAATATTTTTGTATAGTACAATATATAGTTTACTTCATAAAAGAAAGCACACCACAGCAAAAGACTTCGCCGCTCTAAGATTTAAGTGGACGTTAGGCAATTTGTGCTATTTCACACATGCAGATAAAAAATAACATAGCCAAAATTAACATATCTGTAGGAGTACATCAATCGGTTTAACTCTCTCAGATACAGAACAACATTTTGCATAATTATATCCATAATTTCCATGTTTCTTTGCATGACCTCAAAAAGCAAACATGAAACAAGTTTTTACAACCAGCTGTTATATCATATTTCACTAGCAGTATTTATACTTTCTGTGGGAAATATATACATATATACATGAATATGTAAGAATACATAAACATATATTATAATTCTAACCGAACCGAAAAAAAACATCAACACAAAATTAGAAATTCATTTGAATAATTCTAACTTATCATTGTGTATATGTTTTAATCTTAAAAATGTTTCAAGTACATGATGTTATATATCCATAAAATATCTATGCTTTATTGTACTCGTATACAATATTTATTGATTCATCGACAAAGGATATATGAATTGGCCCAATTATATTTGGTTTAAGGAAATCTTCCAGTAAAAAATTCAAAATTAGTTTTCCATAAAATCCGAATATTATTGTTGAATGGAATTATGTATGTAGATATGTATAGACGATAATTTTATCTCGATTTATTTATCCGGAAGCAGTTTTAGGAAAATTACGTTCTTTTGAATGTTAAAAAATATTACATATTTTAGAGACACGAGACTGGGATACAGAATAATCGAAAAAAATATTCAATATATAGCTAAAGGTGGTAAATAATAACCAATTTAGAAGTAAGGTAGTTTTACATACATAATGTCTCTCTGTTCGTGGAATCGGTTTACCATACATAGTTTCTTCATTAAAATTGATAAAACTTTTATTTTTTGTGTTTAAAAAATAAAATAAATTCAATGACAACTTCTAAAAGTTTTAATAAGTTTTAGTGTCATTCGGGCTAGATAGTCTAGTACTTAGAACATAACAACAACTTAAACTTTATTTTAATACGAAAGTTTTAGTGTGGAAAAATCAAAAACTTCCGTAATCTCATCGATAATTTTTTTAGATACGTAACACAAAATACGATGAACTTTTATATTGTTTATACTTGTCTGGTACTAATGCTGGGTATTAAACTAAACAAATCGATATATAAAATACCGATTTCTACTCGATAAGCTGACATTACCAAATAACGTGCTTGATTTATATATTTTAACTGGAAATCACTTATAAATATATAATTTATCACCAAAGCAATAACCAGTCCCCAAATTTCATTACGGACATGCTATTTTTTCTATTTTATTTTATTGTATCTGGCTCTCGATCTCAATCGTATTAGTTAAGAAATCGACATTAATATTATTCGAATATTTAGGCAATAAATTTTCATCATCTATCATGTTCTAATAAATTAATTATTCAACAATGTGTACAACCTTTTCAAAATAGTATACGAATCGAAGTATAGTATATATGGTATAGTAACAGGATGGAACGATGTCTCTGTCAACACTACTATATACTGAAGGAACTATATACTGAATATTTTATTCCTCATAAATAAATATGTATTCTTGAGAATTTTTTATTACGTATATACTTCAGCGCACCAGTCTTTCTTAAAATACGAAATATATTTTACAAATCCATTTTTTTTTTGTTGAATTCTTGTAAAATAAAATACAAAATTAATTTAAGTCAATTAATATAAATAATTTAGGTTATAGACGTGCGTACATTTAGGATTGCGAGCATAAAATTCACCCGACCCAGTTAAAAAGGCAATGTTTTCGATTTTCATGTTGTGTAATTATGTTATATAAATCGACATTAAGACGAACCAAATATATATAAGCTCATAGAGCTCTAAATAAATTGAAAATGGATTGGTAGCAGCTCAAGATACATTATATGTCGACCGGAATGATAAATGCAAAAAAATTAATCCACATCAAAACCATAAAACCATTATCATGAATCGATTACGACGATACGAACAAAATTATTTTCGATTTTTATTGCAGCCTCTCTACAATTTAATACCCTAAAAATATAAAAATGTACGACTATATAGTGTAATATTTAGCAACGTAGTCCTAAAAATAGTAATAACAATAATAATAGTAAAGTGATTATTATTAATAAAATTCAGTTGAATAGACGCTTTTTTACGGGAATGCTAAAGAGTGGAACGACCTAAAAATGGATTATAATATAATGTGGTTATTGTTTTGCCATTTTGAGGGGGCAAATAAAAATCGAATTATACGAAACACATTTTTTTCTAAATTTATACGGGGAAAAAGATATATAATTTATTTGGCTGGGTTCACTTGGTTTATCAAATTATAATTTAGTAATTAATTTCATTTTTGATTGAATTCGGTTTGAATTAAATTAGGGCTCGATTTAACCAATGAGTTATGTAAGTAAAATAGAGCAATTAAATAATTCAAACATAATGCTTCGTATGAAGAATGTTGAGATTGCAGAATAATCTGGCTGAAATATTTCCGGATACCCAACACCAATTTTAGTGAATATAAAATTTTCACACTTATTGTACTTTTTGGTTTTTTTGTGAACTGCGTATACTGCAAACAGGCTTAACAATGAAAACAGAAGCTGCTCCTGCCTAAATAAATGTATCAGCTAGTAAAACTTTCCGTTTTCCAAGTCAAAATGGAGAGTAATCCAACTTGCGTTCAAATTTCGATTGTAAGCTTCCTGATTGATCGACCTATCGAACGTCAATACAGTTCGAGGGGTCGATCAATGTCTCGGATGAGTATCGGAAAAAGTTTAACGTAGATCGATGTTTTTCATGTTATCGACAAAGTTCGAGTCCAGTCAGGGATTGTAATGACACCAGTTTAATTAACATTAATGTAGTCGTAATTTATTACGTGGGCGTAAATGAGAAAAGATATAATTCTAGTGGCATTAATTGCGGTCGAATAGGAGCATAATTCAAATATTATGGAGCAGTACTGATTATTGAATCACTAAAATTTAAAATTGTGCATGCGATAACGATAAATTTACAACTATTCCGTAGACGAACTAAACCTTAAAATCACGGCGTTATGTCAAAGACATTATCATCTTTTCGCAAACACATTGGGAAGACGTTCATTGTAGAAGGCTGAAGAAAGAGTTAAAATGCTTCGTTTACGTATGGATATTGAAACTAACGCAAACAACTCAACAGTAACAGTGAATCCACAGAGGCCGATCGAAATCCAATTCCTAGAATTAACCAATTATTTTATCGATTCCACAGGGTGGATAGTACTATAAAAAACGATTTAAAGGGTGCATTTTTCCAAACAGAACTGACGGAAGAGACTACAAAGTTCGTGGTAGTAAATAAACCAATTGCAAATGCTCCAATATTTTTTCAGCATGCGAAATTAAATATTTAAAGCCTAAAATCAACAAAGACGAGGCATCCGATCATCTGATACTGGATAATGGTACTGTCAAAATATCTCATCCAAGCCAAAGGAAGTTGAATCATTATTGAGGTTGAATCAATATTGTAAGACGATGCTTTAAAATCAGCTTAAGCAAGCTATCGAAAACTCGACTACTCATTTTCGCGACAGATGCGTTGCTACATCACTCGTAAATAAATAAAGGGCTCGTAAATTACACGATGTAATTTAACGGTTTTTTTGAATAAATTACATGTAAATTAGATACATTTTGCTTAACGTAAAGTAAAAATTAAAAAATGAATTAAAATTGAATTCTTCACGACTCTTTCTTTCTCTTCCATGGCCTTTCTTTGGTACAAGCAATTCCCATTCTGAATGAGTTTTTCAATTTATTTTTATTATTTGGTAACAATTACATGTTGAATTTGAAAACAATGTAAAAATGCAACTAAATATATTCAATATTATTACAAATCGTAACTAATTTCTCGTCTTCTTTAGAAAAATGATAAGTTAAAATAACAAAAATCACTTTTATATTTCTATTGCCAAAAATTAAAAATAAAAGAATAGAATTATTCTATACCACCAGAAAAGTTGGTTTAAAACTATTTCAATTTGGAATTCAATATATGGGATTGTTATTGTAAATTTCTCAAAGAAAGACCACATTTATTTAATATTTAATTATTATTAAAATTGACTGTGTAACGTTGAAAATAATATATAAATTTTAATAACTCGGTCCATATTTAATTTGCATAGTATTAATGTATTTTCATTTCAATTCATAATTCTGAATTTTAAATAATTTTTACAATCGGCAAATTTTTTTAATTTCTTTTAGGATAAGTAAATTTTTAAATTTCGGTCTGAGTTTTTTTTTCCATAACGATCTATCATAAATTTATAATTAATTTAATACTGATATGGATTATTGTATTACCGAACGTTTTTACCAATTTCACATGAGTCTAATTAAATTGGATTGTTAATTAATTTTAGCTTGTTGCATGGGGATGAGATCCGGCTGATTTGTTTTTAGTCGAAGAGTAGTCTGTATGTGTTTCTCCCGTTTCTCTTCTTCAAATTGATTACATCTTTCATTTCGGTCTAGCAAGATCTATCTAAATATGTTACAGCAGACACATAGAAAAGTTAGAAGTGATACTTCGATTTGCTTCAAAACTTCAGCTCTAGCTTTTTAGTCGCCATCGTTAAGTTAGTAAGTAGAGCGTAAACTCTGTTATTCGGGGGTCTCGGGTTCGATTCATGTTGCTACCCAGTAAAAAAGTTGCGACTGGGAGTTTTAACGTGGCATTTGGTATTTATATGTTCGTCCATCATTAATTTTTCAGATTTGTATCCATAGTATTTACGGCCATAGTATTTTCATCCATAGTATTTTATTGTTTAGACATCGTACTCAGTCATCAATGATGCTAATTTATATAGTTCCAGTTCATATTGCTTAAAATTGATACTAGGTCCTTTTAACAAATTTGAGTTTATCCAATAGCACTCACTTCGATTCTAAAATTGCTTTGATCGTAGCCTTAAAAAACTGCATTGGACTGGCGAGTAAGTCCCTCAGAGCTTTCATATTATCAAAATAGGCAGGTAGATTGGTACAAAGTATAGTAACCTTAAATGATAAAAAAATGTTGTGAATATAGGTTTCACATGAAATCGTTTATTTCAAATCGGAGAAAACCGGCGAATTTGCTCATAGTCATAAAATAAGTTATGTTTATTATGCAGGTTCGATAAGCATCTAAAACAGCTTAGATTTTTTGTTTTCTAGAATGATATTTTAATATTTTGTTATTATAGCTCTCAAACTTTGGGAAGTTGTGCAAGCAACAAAAAAACCCTAATTTTTTATAACAAAGTTAAATTCACAATCTCGTGCATTTATAGAAAAAATTTAAATAAAAACAAATCGCGCAGTATGAAAACTAATACAGAAATTTGCCGAAAGAGGGCCATGGATTGTTTGGTATGCAAATACGAAGTTTTTCTATTAGGCATGTTCGAATGGTAAATAAAAAGTTTATAAATACACACACTGACATTTAATGTTTAGGTTAGATTGAACAATAAATTTAATTTAGTCCCTCTTAAGCAATAAGCACTTCCTGCATGCAAGAAACCATGTAAAATGCTCCAGATTTGATAACAGATGGCACGTAGTATTTCACAACATAGATACGAGTATATGTCCTAGACCGTTATAGCGTATTCAAGTTGAGATCAAACGTAAGCGACATAGGTTTGAATATCATTAAATTCACCTGTCAAATTTGAGTACGTCTGGTCTTTATTTGGTTCCAACTATAACCAAGCATGGCATCCACAAATAAAAATTTCGCATCGGTTGTGATATATATTAGCCCATGTGAATAAAAATAAGTAAATGCTTTTACTTTAATTTTATTTTGTCAAACAACTTTAACAGTGGCGATGGAACAAAACAGATAATTAAAATTGATTGAGTACAGTTGAGTAGCACTCGGCTCATAAACCGCTTTGTACTAGTTCTACTAGAAATACTCTTTTAAACTGATTCTCAAATTGACGTATTTACTTATTTTTAGTCACTTGGAGCATTGCATAGTAAACTACAATTTAGTTTCGGGTACCCATAATAAAGTATATCGCATTGTCTGAATACACATGCACATTTGCTTCTAGGTGTCACGAACCTCCAAATTGATGCTAAGAATGACTGAGTTGACTAATCGGGGAAAAATTCCAAATGTTCGATTTTGTGTACAAAAAATTGGAAACGTCTACATAAATTTTAATATTTCCCCGTGATGTTATATAAAGGTTCACTAAACTCGATTCCGATTTGAAAAATTCTACACCGAAAGGTGCGTTGGTAACTGACCCCTGATTTGATTTATATTCGAAGGCTGTGAACGAAAATATTTCGTGCGTTTATGCATCACTTTGCGACAAAAAATTCTACCTAAAAAATTATAGTAAACCTGAAAAATTTGCAGATGGTAATTCAAAATAGCTTACAATTATCAAAATAGGTATATCTTTCAGTAAAATTAATGGGTCTTAAATTAATCCATCATTAGGTAAATTCTATTAAATTCAATTTCCAAAATTCAAAATTACTTTGTGCGTAAGTTGCGCTCATATAACAAAGTAATATGACTGACATTAACATGTGAACTACTACTACACGAATATAAATTACACAGTCGTATGCTTTTTATTTTGTGTCTCCAAACTCTTGCAACTCTATATGGATTTAATATTGATAACAGCGATACAATGAGGAATATTAAGTTCACAGAGAACTTCATCTTTCGAAGATAAGAGAGTTCTATCTTGATTTTGAATATTAGTATAATACGAGAACGAGTAATTACTTCGTGTTAACTCAGCACAATCTACAAAATTTGTAGAGTCGGGTTAACTCAGTCCTAAAAAGTGTCAATACAAATAATAAAAGAACGCCATTTTATATCGATTACGGTACAAGCGCTCGTACTCGTATACCTTCAATTTTGACCATTTTTTACGTGTGACTATTAAAGTATTTTACTAAAACTTCGTTTATAACAATATCTTTTTGAAGCTTATCTCAATATTTCAACTCAGCTTATGTTCGATTTGAACATGACTCAACAATATAATACGTTGAAAAGTATAACTCCATTTCAATCCAAAGTTAATCCTAAATTGACTCGATCTAGATTAAATCTCTGATATATACGTAGTAATTGGCGCTCTTAATCCTAGCGGAACAAAAAGAAGAGGAATCTCTGATAAAATTGATTGCTTACATTTGGAAAATAAAAAAAAATATTTTGCAACTGTCACATTCACAATTACCATGTAGTCGCAATAGCCATGCTCTCGAGTAATATTTCTCGAGAATTTCTCGAGAAAATTACAATGCTAATATTTCTCATTTCTCACGAAATATATCTAAATTTCTCGAGAACAGAAAATGAAAATTTTCCCGTTTGTTATAACATACAAATATTTATTTATTTATTTATTTATTTATTATATATAATAAATATATTTACAAGCATAAGCCGAAGCTTTTATACTACAAAAAAGAAAAAAAAAATTAACAATCATCATCAATATACAAAATTATTTACAAAGGGGTATGAATATATTATTACAAATTAAAATTACGTTAATAATTTCTCAGTAAAGTTAAAAACACAAGTTTTTTAAAAATTTTAAGAGAATTAATATTTTTAAGTTTATAGGGTAAACCATTCCAAACAATAAACGTATTCATCAAAACCGAATTATTATAAATATTACTTTTGTTAAGGGGCAAATTGATGTTTCTAGTGCGCAGAGACCTGGAAAAATTTAATTTTTCATATAGATATAAAGCCAAACCAGAGGTAATAATTCTGAAAATAAATACAGCAATAATCAATAAATGATAATACTCGAACAAAGTACATCCCAAAATAGAAGTTTTTAAACCAGAAATATGATCAAATTTTGTGAGGCCATGAACGTATCGAATACAATTATTAAATGTAATTTCTAGTTGTCGCAGAGAGGAACTGTCACATCGGCTATAAATCACATCACAGTACGTAAACAAAGGTACAACCAAACTTTTAATCAAATATACTCGCAACTGAATTGGACATATTTTTTTTATTAATCTTAGCGAATATAAACTATAGTTTACACGTTGACATAATGTGCTAATATGGTCACACCAAGTCAGTTTGGAATTTAATATCAGCCCTAAATTATTAACAGTCGGAACAAATTTTATTGTGTCATCACCCAAAACAAGAGTAGGCTTAATAATGTTCGAATTATTTTTACATAAAAATAATGCTTTACTTTTATTAATAAAATGTCACGAAGATCTTCGTTCAATTTCATTGCAGCCTCATTCAATCTAAAAGGTTTACATCCGATGTACAATTGTAAATCATCTGCATAGAGATGAAAAGAACAATGATGAATATGCCACGGAAGATCATTTATAAATATAGAAAAAAGCAACGGACCCAGAATTGATCCTTGTGGTACACCTAAAGTTACTCTACCCATGCTAGAGCAGTTAACACCATGCTTTACAAACTGCTCCCGACTATGCAAATAAGAGTACAACAAATTAATTGCGGATCCAGAAAATTTATAATATAAATAAAGTTTTTGAAGTAGAAGTATATGATTAACACTATCAACCGCCTTAGAGAAATCTAATAAAACCAATAAAGCTTGCGAATATAGTACATTGCGAACCATGCGAATATAGTACATTTATATTATTCTTTTCTATTTTGTTGCTCTTCACAAGTTATGGGTATATTCTAGCGAAAATAGGATCATTCGAGAATATACAAACAAGAAAAGTTGTATGGCAAAAAGAAAAGATTGTATGTTGCAACCAAGCACAAGTGTTGGTATTAGAAGCAGTGATTCTAGAAATATGAAGCGAATAAAGTACGATGTTGCTATCCAAAAGTTGAGCAATTTATGGAACGGCCTAATATGCAGGAATATATTGCAGTAATGATTACTATTGATGGTTTAAGTTTCCGTCAAGTTACAAAGAGTAATTAGAGAAGCTATGTGTGCAAAAGGTTTTAATTTCCCACGGAGTCCTACACAGATAAAACAACAGTTTATTGGATATTACGATGAGAAAGTGCAGGAAATTATAAATAAAGTTAAAGCTTACAAGTCATCAGAAAAAAAAGTTTAGTGTATTTATCGATGAGTGAACGATTATCAACAACAAGCGATAAATGGATGTACATTTGTATTACAATGCCACCGATTCGGATAACTTTGGTATAATAACCAAAAATAGAAGCTAAATCCAGCCGATAAATCTTTAGAATTGGTCAATGATAAAATTAGTATTTTTAATTTATCAATGCAACGAGATATTGTTACTGTCAAGAGCAGCTGTCTTGCAGAGATTTGGAAAATTGTCCCCGGTACATTAGCAGTTATGCCAAAATCACGGATTACATTTAGCTATTTTAAAAACACTTTATGTGGCAAAAAAATCCACAAGCTACTCGACTACGCAGAGTGATAATCAACCGATGTTAGATGATGACACAGACACAGATGTAGATCTAGAAAAAACTTTTGATATCAGCTTAGAATCCGTTGAAGATAACTTAAAAATCACAAACTTCGAGCCTATTTATGCTCAAAATCTACAGGTGATTCAGGATTGTAAAAACAGGTGGAATACTTTAGAAAGTATGATGGAGCGCTTTTTAAGACTTAAATCACATATTAAAAAGGCACTGCATGATCTTAATTTGGATCACATTTGGAAGAAAAATACAACAGTCCTGCTGAGGAACACCAAAAGGCATTAAAGCCGATACGCATCTCGGTGGAGAATTCAAGCCGAGAAGATTCGACGATGTTAACTGTTGAAGGGGACCTAAGATTTGTATTTAATAGTATCGAAACAATTAAATCCTAACTAAGTTATGAGCTTCTTGACGCAATTAAGATAGAAATATTGATACGAACAGAAAAACCGTGGGTTTCGCTTTTAAAATACCTGAATATTCCACAATCCTTACAAAACGAAAAAAATCAATTTTTCAGTCTAGTGTCGAAAACAGAAATGTTTAAACTTGCTAAAACTCTTTCATCTCGAATCTTGGGGCCTATCAACTCAATCGATAACGATGACTCTTATGTACAACCAATTGATATGGAAGTTCAACCACATACGGAATAAATATCATTGCGGGATCAACTGCATCTATCCATCGCAGAAATCGTCAAAGCTTATGATATAGAAGTAGGAGAAAATAAATGTCATTCATTGAGCAAAGAATTTGCGATTCTTGAAAACACAGGCAAGAAAACTGACAATTTACAGCAATTAGTTGATGCTTTATCTACAATAAAACCTACATCTACTGCGGATTTTACAATCAATGCTCTATGTTCTTTGAAGAGTTTTATTAAGAAAAATATTTCAAAATGAATCAATTAACTGTCGAATTTTTGTTTTTTATTAATTTTGTTTTGTGATAAAGTGCCTAATTACTTTTATTGCATTTTTTATAAAACATCTATTTTAATATAGAAAAAACTAATTGAAAATTTATGATAATGAATTACGAAATAAACTTCGATATTTTATTTTTACAAAATAACTTTGGTTTTAATTCAAACAAATTTGATAATCGTTGTTAGCATTACGCAATTTCCAATATAAAACTTAAAAGCAAACCCGATCATCCGTAGTTCTAAATTTTAATCATAAAAGTTTCTCCAGAATTCTCGAGAAAATAGGTATATAATATCTTTTCTCGAGAAATGAAAAACATCGAGAAATTGGATACACTTTCTTCGATATATTTTACACCTGGAGTCGTTGGCGAAAAAATTTCAAATACTTTTAATACAAATGAGAAATTACTTCGCTCTTTACTTTAATTGCACTTTTAAATTAATGTAAAACAAAGTAACAATAAAGTATAGTAATAATGATAAATGTTGATCTCGAGAAAAAACCAATCGCTGGATCACCGAAGTCAGAAAAATAGTTCTTAAAAAATCTGTGTGCGTGCGTGTGTCTAGGTGCAGACTAAGTGTCTGTTGGTGTACAACCCAGACGGATTAGTTGATCGGGTGAAACTTTGTATTCAATCTGTTTGCATAAATTGGGAGATCTCTATGCGGTTTTGTGCAAATGTTTTGAAAATAATATCATTAACGTGAAAAATATTACTAAACTAAAAGAGTCTAAATAAAATTTGAAACAATACAGCTCAAAATATTTTTTTTAAAATTTAAGCAGAGATTACCATTTTTGACCAAAAACCATTTTTTCAACAAAAAATTTAGCTCCCGTACAGTCCAGATGAACAAATCGATCGATATGATAGTTCGTACCGATTTTAGATCAGATACTTCAATTTTTATATACAATTCAAATGCTTGGCGTGGTTGTAGCAAAGGTGGCTTTCAACATAATTGATTCCTCCATATATCACCATCACGAAAATTGAAAATGAAAATTAACGTAACCCGAGATCTCAATCATAATACCCGAGTAATCAAATCGTGAAACCTTCTTAAAATTACTCAGGTACCCGGGTAATCGATATACTCGGCATTGCAAACAAGTCCCATTTTGGAATAAAATCCCTACTCTAATGGCGGTCTGAGTTATTAAAGGTAGTAGAACCGACTTTTAAATTACACGAAGCTTATTCCGTCTAACCTGAAACAGAAATAATTTATTATATACCTAAATAAGATTTATCTATCCGCCACTACGCCAATATATAAAATTTTTTAAATAATATCTGGTGGTAGTCTGGTGAAATAAATTATTAAAAGTTTCACATCCACATTTAAATTACATATTTGAAGCCCGTCTCAAACAAATTCCGTCTAACCTGACACAAAAATAATTCATTACACACGTTATGCTGATTTGCTCCAAAATGGACCTAAAGTAACATTTGTTCCAATATCTGGTGGTGGTCTCTATGGTGTTATAAATTATTAAATTAGGTAAAAATTAACGTTTTTAAAATAAATAATGGTTTTTGGTGAAATTTACCTCTAGGCAAGTTATAGTGATGGTCTTGAACTAACCAATTTAATGTAATTAATCTGTATGAAAATCTGGCCCAAGAATCACTCCGATTCTTCGCATGTTACGATTTTGACGATGCAGATTTAATGTTAAGCTAAACCGACCGGTGATTTTTAAAATAAGTGAGTATTTGATCAAAGTGTTCAATAATTTATGCAGGTGCAGTAAAAAATTTAAAAAAAAAATCGGTTTTATTATCCACAACTGGCATGTACAAGTACTAGTTTACAAAGACCTAAAAGTCACATATTTTAACATAAAGTGAAATTTTGTAACAAGGGCAAGTTGAAATTAATTCCTCCTGTAAATTTTACCTTCCTAATAGGGTAAACCCATAAATGTTTGCTAAATTTGGGCCAAGACTAACACAAGTCTATAGCCGACTACACCTCCAGCATAAACGCAAAAAACCTTATTTATATATTTCCGTATAGTACTACAAAATTATTTGAACCCTTGATTTCGCTGACCTTGGACATTGTAAAATTTTCTACAAGGAAAAATATTAATATTCTTAGATTTCCTTAATCTTACTATACGATCAGCAAACCACATTACAAACCAGAATCGCATGACATAACTCACAAATCCATGGATAACAGAAAAAAAATCTAAATCTATGTTCTGCTATAAACATAAAGTAGCATTATTTGGTCACGATATCTGGTGCCATAATTCACATCTATTGTTACACTAATATATTTTCAACATTATTCTGATAAATCTTGTCTCTTAACATATCCATATATATATAATATATATATAACATTAACCTCATTGTTGTGATTACATATATTATTTTAACTTTCTATGTATACGAAAATTTCTAAAACACAACTATGTAGCTCATCACAAACTTTTTAGTTATACGTTTTTAATATTATCTAAAACCGTACACTGTACATGCAGCAAAATAAAAATAAAATCAAACAAAAAGCTGCAAGCTGTGCACAAAATATTAAATCCAAATAATTAAATCACACGTTGCAACAAATTGTTTATGATTATCTGCATTCGTATATTTTTATCCAGAAAATGTACAGTAGAACGAGTATAAACACAACCTATATAAAGCGATATAAAATTATGCAATACTGCGAGCTTTTTGAATTAAAATTAGTATTTGCATGTCAACGAGTAAAGATACGCGCTTTACTAAAGGTGTATTACGATTTCACTCGAAAGTTTAACAAAAACAACAACATAAAAAAGATGAAAGCTCTTTTAATTAAGTTTTAATTGTTTAGAAAGTAGATAGAGAAAAATGTTGGAATATTAATCCTACTCAGTCAACCCTTTTTATTCTGCATCTACATGTATATAATTTTGCCGTGTTTATCTCTCTATATATAGAAAATATAATCATCATGATCATCATCATCGTTTTCGTCGTTTTAGTCGTTATGCTTTTCCATTGTGATTTAATGTCTTTCACAATTTCTGTTTTTTTTTTGTACGAGTATGTTGATGATAGCAGAAGAAAATATATTTTTTTTTGTTCGGTGTTGAGTTAACTTTTATAAAATGTATTATATATATATTAAATTTGTACTAAAATATGTAACTTACACTCAGGATATATTAATTTCGATGGGGTGTAGAATTTTTCCGTTTTATATAAATTTTAAGCTTTTTTTAACACTTATATATTACACACTCACTCACACACGTTTTATAAATATTGTGTTATATAAATTCTTTTACGTACGTATATTTATATAAATTTCTTAATATCTCTTAAGTAGATAAGTAATTAAATTATTTAGCAGGGGTGATTTATCCAAAAATTTATTGTTATTATACAACATACACGAAAAATATATAATTACGAAATTTCTTATACCTTTACACCATACAAATATTATAAAAAACGTACATTAATGAAATAATTTTTATTAAAATCACATAAAAGCACAAAAATTATTTTTAAATCCATAAATTATTATTATATTATTATTACTGTTGTTATTATACCGAAAAAATAATAAAAATTGTATTATTCCCAAAAGATGAAAAATATGATAAAATAAAAAATATTTAAGCTGAAAATGAGATCATCCTCAATTTATTTTTTTTTTTTTCGTTATTTTACTGCCCCTTTAATTTATTATAATGAGATGGAGGTTTTTCATGCTTTTCGCATATACATTGTGTATAGTTTATTTCTCCGTTACCAAAATAAAGATGAGAAAAAAAAATTCTATAAAGAAAATTTAACAATTTGTTTTAAGAAGCCAACCGCCAGAAGAAGCAACGAAATAACAAGTAAAATGTAAAATAGAAGATTAGATTGTTAAACAGTAGAATTTAATTTTTTTTTTGTCAAATCAACTTTTTTTTCGCTTCTAAAGTAATTAGATTTTTTTATCGTTGCTTATTTTTTCTTTTTTTTACTTTGATTTTTAGATTTTTAACAAAAGGTAACTAATGATCTAATTTAGGAGAGTTAAAATCACCCTTAACATAAGAACGAAACCCCAACAACAAAAAATGTTGTAACATTATAAATTATCCTTTTACTTTAGATTTCCTCCCAAAAAAGCATTAAAAAATTTACGATCCCATTCCTGTCGACAACACAAAAATAATATATAAAACATAAATTTTGGGTGGGATTATTATAAATTAAATTTTTATTTTATTTTATCCAATTTTTTACTTTTTTTTTTTTTATTTTATTTTACCAAAAAAAAACACTTTATTTATAACTTAAAACTATTTATAAAGCTATTAAGCACATAATTCAAAAATATTTATGACTTTATTCACATATAATTGCCTTTTTATTTTTTTTTTTATATATAATTTCGAGCTTTCACAAAATTAATATTTTATAATATTTTTTTTTTTTCGTATACCATATAAAGCTTTTAAATTTTATGTTATATAGCGCAATTAAACTATTTTATTTTATATATAATTAACTGTAACTGAACACTCAAACCAAATAATTAAAATCGCGACCGCGAGTTTAGCACTATACGAGTCAACTAATAATAACTAACCAAAAAGCATTTTTCAATTTTCATTAAAAATATAAAGCGCAATTTTTACCAGTTAAATTTTATTTTACTTCTTTTTTTATAAGTGTGTAATACAGAAAATAATGTAAACCGTATAATCCGTTATTCGTCGTCGTACACACGTTGTTTATAGCACACGAGCTTACCGAATACTAAAAAAGCACAGGAAAAGTTTTTTTTTTCTACCAAATATTTTTGTTAGATTTTCATTTCTCCAATTCGTGTTTTATGTTTTTTCACTTTTTTTTTGCTTGTCGTTATTTATTTTGTATTTTCCTTCTTTCGATCGGTATTATGTTTTTGTTGTGAAATTAAACAAAGTTTTTTTATTGTATAGTGATGCGGTTTAATGAGAGAAAACGGAAAATAGGAAAATTGTTTTTTTTGTATCTATTGAGAATTTGTTTTGCTTTTCTCATATTGTAATTTTTGTTTATGTGTTAGAGTAGGATAGTTGTATGCGAAGGAGAAATTTAATACGTAACTCGTGTTCAAAACTAATTTGGATTTTCGGAATTTGTACAGCGGTGCCAATTTTTTTTTTGGATTGTGTACGAGTAACATTTTATTTAGTACAATACTAAATTTTATAAGGATGTAAATATTTGTTTGGTAAATACAAAAATAGCATCGAGTTTTGATCATTTTTATTAAAATTATTTATATTCAAATTTAACTTCGATAAAATTATTGGCAAGAACAATGAATCCGGTTTACACATTTTCTACGCTGTACGGCAACTAAATATTTCAGCACGATTATTTGTGCAGATCAAAAGTCTCATATATTTGCAAAAACAATACTCAACTGTCCAATAAGTTTTTCTACCAAGTTCTCGCTTCTAAAAAATTGAGAACTTTCAAGTATGCAAGCCAAAACCATGTCAGCCGAAACAAAACTAACCTAATGGAAATGTAAATGGTGTGCATATGCATCGATAAATAATTTTGACTCTTGCGCTGGTTGACAGAAAGATAGCCTTTGGCCTAGTTGATCATTACCTTCTAATGCACAAGCTTCCTAAAACCTATTTCAGAAGAAATATTAACAATTGGTTTAAATCGTACCTTGCAAGTCGTAATCATGTTGGTAAGGCAAACAGGACTATTCGCAATCCTTAGATTTGAAAACGTTAGTGTTTGTCAAGGTTCCATCCTGGGGCCTATTTTATTTTTGACATATACATAAATTATTTTTAAGAAACTGATTTTAGTCATAAAATTGCCTAGCCAACGGATTGTTCTAAGAAAACGGTTTGACAATTTGTTCTAAAATTATGGATTTTTTTTATGGCTAGTTATGCTCAAAAATCAGTTTTGCCAAAATTCTTCTATGCTCTCAGAAACTGATTTTAGTCATAAAATTGCCTAGCCAACGGATTGTTCTAAGAAAACGGTTTGACAATTTGTTTTAAAATTATGGATTTTTTTAAGGCTAGCTATGCTCAAAAATCAGTTTTGCTAAAATTCTTCTATGCTTGCTTATAGGCCTGAATATTCAATTCGTTTGAACTTTAAAAATTCTCATTATTGTTCAGAAATATGCTATTCGAATTATGTGTTTTAAATCTTCACGGGTTTCTGCTTGGCCATAATTTTTCAGCTTTATACCATTTGCAACATCAATATATTTCTGAGTGCGATTTTTTATTGGTTAGTCCGCTTAATAGCGATACAAATTTTATATAATGCATTTAATACAGTTCACAGTGTTTCATCTACTTTCAACCTTCAACTCCTAATAAAGTTATATACAATGGTATTTACTCTGGAGTCTGAATATTGAACTGGTCAAAGTAGTGCTGGTCTTTAAAAGTTGTGATGTTCATAAGTAACGTCCAATTTCAATATTTTTACGATATATCAATATGGATTTCACAGTGGTGTTCGTACTGAAAAAGCGTTGCTTCTTAATTTAGTGCTTTGTTTCTTGAGTTACGTAACACTATTGCTTGTATTGTCCATGTTATCTTACAGCAGCACCTCTTCGTTTAGAGAAACTGCTTTCAGTTTATTGAAGAGTTATCTGAATCACTTCTGGAGTACCGCAAGGTAGTATTCTCGGCCCAACACTGTTCTTAATTTTTGTAATTTACATTGGCTGTACAACAGGTTCTACAACAAACATTTAGTTATAAATATGGAAACCACGGCGGGTTTGAAGTGCAATAATTTGTCAGATATAACAATTTAAAGCCAATTTGAACAAGATTTTTATCAGCTGCGGAACAATAAGATGCATATAGAATGAGCGCAATGCACTTTAGGTGATTGAATAATGTAAGCTTACAGCCGGAACCATATCAGCGGGAGCCAAATCAGCACAAGCACCTGTATAAGTAGTTAAATGCATTAATGATTCTTGTGTACTGATCTGATTGATCGTATCTGATTTATTCTTGTAATGGACGCCAGAGTCACATAAAGCAAGCATCATGCATCGTTGTAATCAATACCTGATTTATTAGCCGGAACTAATATTAAGTCAGCTCTGGAACAACTTAAAGCCACCCAAACTTGCACAATGGGCTAAAGATGATTGTGCACCATCGAAACTTCCAGCGGGAACAATAACCATGTAACTCATAATTACACTGAAAAAATTATTGGTCATTTGATTTATGAACGCTAATATTTAATTCTATGTTTCTAGTTATGCCTTAAAACAATTCTGAAATTTATGAATTTACATCATTTGTACTCAAAATATCATTAAACTTAGGAAATCGTCGACATTAAATTCGAGTGAACAAAACATTTTCACAAAGAATTAAATTATTTTCAAAATAAGGAATGTTTTACAAAAAAATCTTTAAATTTAGGAAATAAACATAAAATTAAATAAAAATAACCTGTAGTTAAAAAATTGTTATTTGATTAAATTTAAAGAAACATTTTCCTTAAATTTATTCCAAAATTGGGCTGTAATTAATGTTTTGACAGCATTAATATAAATAAAATCAGTTTTCTACCATAAACATAAATCCTGAATCAATAAAACATAGTTTATAGGCATTCATGCTGGATAACTAACAGGAAATGTTTGAAATCAAATTTAACGCAAAATATTATGCATATCTGTTAGGGGAGGGGAACTAAAACGTCACTGAAACAGAAATTGTTTGTTAAATTTTTATATACTTAACAGAAATTTACAGGTTTACAATCTAGAAAAAATGCAGCATTAATATAATGTGCAGGGAAATTTTAGTGTTTGTATTTCAAAATGTTTATGTGTATATTCATTATGGTAAAGTTTTTAGCATAATTACAATGTAGCAATACATAAACGTCGAATAAATTTCCACATTTGAGGTTTTTCATACCTAAAATTAATGTTAAAACAGTTTCTTCCCAAATGATTAAAATATTCGTGACTATTCATATGCGAAGCGTTAGTTATATCGTGCGCGCATATTGGATATTTTCACAAATTAACCGTGTCAACCACAAATTGTGTTGTGTTTAAGTTTAAGAATTAAGAAAAAGTTAAGTGTCTATTAAATTAAATTTAACAACCAAGAAATGTAAGTTTCGATTGCATTTTTATATACAGTATCCTTAACAACACAAGCGTCTCGCCCTTCATTCAATTTTTAATCAACACATAGATTTGTAAGTACATATTAAATATTTCTGGATTTACTATAACGAGTAAGTTAAGAACTCTTTCACTTTGAATTAAAGGATTTGAAATAATTTTTAAAAACAGACCGTGGTGAAAAATGTTTCAAATTGTACAAGAGTACAAATCCACCAAAATTAAGCGATTATAGCAGAAAACTGGTGGACTGTGTCTTGAAGTACCACTATACCAACAACTTGTCAATGGCGGATGACGATTTTGCCAATATTGCGGAAGACATAGAGGCAACATTTGACGGAGAAGACAAAGTATTTATTGACATTTTTGAAAATATAACACCAGTAAACCATTATTCATTGCTTTACAGAATTGGTATTATTATCGGATTGGTAAGCAGCGATCAACAGGAAAACTGCTTAATAAATATCGAAACCAGGTGCCACAACTAAATAAAATAGGTTACTTTGAAAACCCGAAACGTCAGAAAAATGAATCTGAGAGTGAAGCAATTGGTAAGTAATGATATAATTATCTATGAAAATAGCATAAAAATGTTTCAGTTCCAATGATTGCATTCTGGGTTCGCGTGCCAACAACATGTCGAATACAACCAAATTACCAATTATCCCATTACTCAATTATAATTATAGTTCAACTATTAGATAATTATACAGGGGTGTCCCGTAATCCGTTATTGCTTAATACTGTCATAAATTTGAAAACTTAAAATTTAATTGCTGAATTAGAAAACCAAATCGTTTCTCATTCGGAGACTGATTACGGGATATTACGAGTATTTTAACAACCTATAGGGCTTATTTTACCTTTCGCTGGACGGTATTATACATACAATACAAAACAATCGTAGCAAATGAGCTAAATGAACTCTCAAAATAACCGGTTCAAGAAATATCAAAAACCATTAGCTTGGGATATTTTATTTGTATGATATTTTATATTTGATCGTATAGAGCTTATAGAAACCCCAAACGAAATTGGCAAAATCGATGACCATTATATTAAAGATAAGGAATGGCTGAGCTGCATGAATACTCCTTGGAGTACCGTAGAGCTGAAATTCACACAAACTTTTAGCGAAAGACAAGAAGAATTATTGAAGGTCACAAAAAACAATGCTGAATGTTATAAGGAGTGGAATATATTGCAACATCCGGATGGCCATAGATTGGTAAGTTAAACCTTGTTAAGAATATGTGGTTGCTATACGCTTTACAAATATATATTTATGAATTTTTAATTAAGATTGTTATAGAATTTGATTTGCTGTATTCTGGTAAAGAACATTGCTTGAAACAAAAGTGGGCTGAATTTAAAGAAAGGATTTTACCAATTTTCAAGCGAAAGATTAAAGATAAATGTCTGCTTAAAGAATCGGATTCCATACCGAATAACAGTGGTTTGTAGACTTTCTTTATTTATTCTAAAATTACAAACAAAAATAATAATTCTTTGTGATAAATTATTTAATAAATATATAATATACAATATTACATAGAGCATTAATGAAACTGTAGTTAAATGATTTACTTATGTCCTCTATATAGCGAGTACTTTACCTTTAAAATTGTTTATCAAAATTATTATTTTCAGTTTTAACAAAATAGTTCAGAATTTTTCTAAAGTCTGTCATGCTATTTTAATAGTTTAGTTTTCTTCTATACATTCAAAATTCCGATTTGCAATTTTTAAATAAACATAATTAATCAATTTAATAAAAAAATTTAAATTATTTGTAAATTAATTTCATGTTTTCTTAAATAATTTATTCTAAATTCAACTTAAAAATCCATGCAATAGGATATAACCGATGGAATAAATAATTTTGAACTAAACTGCTTTATTCCAAAAAATTAATAATGAAAAACTTGATTTCTTCACCTCTCTTCATCCAATTCCAAAATCATCTGTTTGTTTTGTTAATATAAATTAATATTTGGAGCTGAAAAATATAATATAACATAGTATGACTTTTATCTTCCAGTGACACTATTCTGGCTTTTCCTCGGAATAGGGATTTGGGAAAAATATTTTCATAGTTTTTTTGTCTATATTCTATTTTTATGGCCTAATGAGGAAATAAGTTTGGTGTAAATATTGTCGAAACAAAGTTAAATGGGAAAATATTCTTCCTTATAAAAATTTTGTGGGACAAAAGTTTCCCAATTAACTTTGTTTTGAAAATTTTTACACTAATCTTATTCCTTCAGTAGACTAGAAAAATACAATTTGGACAAAAATGCTATGAAAATACTTTTCCCAATTCTCTATTCCGAGGGAAAGCCAGAATAGTGCCCCAGCATACGAAACATTTGTACTGCAATTCATTATTAATTGTTTATTTCTTAGATCTAAAATTTTATCAATTTTAAAGGCGTCAAGAAAATTTGGAAAATTTCAATCCAAAATTCTATTTAAACATTTTTATTGTAAGTGGGGCCAATTACTAATTTGCGTGGCATCATAAATGAAAGAAAGGATACTTACTCACAGTATGGGAGTGACGTTGCAACCATTTATGGTGATTACAAATGATAATAAATATTACATATTGCAAAATATTTTAGATTGTCTAGCAACGACACTAACAATTCACTTTGCATTAAATTTAAACTATGCAATATAAAGTTTGGTGTTTTATACAAAACTATTTTTTTGATATGCAGACTTCTTCAGATAAACCGGACAGTGATATTTCATCTTTAATTGCTGAGTTAAAAATGAATTAAATGATCAAATATGGATTCATTTTTAAAATAGTAGAATAGTACAGTAATGGTATAGAAATTTTTGAACGAAATTAATTAATTTAGATTACACAAACTGATAATATTTTGATATTTTGATGAAATTAACAAATGAATAACAATGAATTGTGAAAGATGTAATTTTTTATGTTCAAATATCCATGAATACACTAAACATTTAAAAAAATTTCATGGATGATGTTGTAAAATTAGATAATGTGCAGGTGAAACCGTTTTTATTATTCACTTTGTCTAATTCCAAAATTTGTTTTAAACAACCTTTAATGTAAAATAAAAAGAAATAAATTTAAATTTTATTTTAAAATGAAATAACTGTTTTATTAATTTAATTAAGGAAGGAAAATTGGAAAATTGGAGGCGTTTAAGGCCTTAGATCTAAGACAAAGAAATTGTAGTTTAAGTTAACATCCATTAAAAGTCACGTATTACTTTTATGTGCTCAATCCATAAGAATATGTTTTTATATTATCATCCAGCATTAATCTTATGAAAGTGATCCTTACAATAAGGTCATTTCGAATGAATTTAAATGTTTCAGACAACTTATTTTTATGTTATTTATCCTTGAATTGATGATTTTTGAACCAACAATCAAATAATTAAACATTTAGTTAAGGAATTTTTTTTCAAAAAAACACACTAGGGCCAAGACCATTTTACATTGACACAATATCTATTTGTAAGGTTCATTTTTAATTTTAATGGGTAAACGAAGTAAAAGCAATGATGTTAATTAACATTAAAACTATTACACTTATCTTTAAGCTAATGGCCAAAAAACATAAGGTGTAAATCGAGGCTCAAAAAACATTGAATTAATTATAAAAACATTAAATACAGGCTAAATTTTTTTCAGTGTACTACAAAACCAGCTGGATCTATATGAAATCACCTGGCAAAAAATAAAGTCAGACCAGTCGAAACGAAACCATCTAAGACACTAGAAGCACAATGATTTCTGTTTCATACTGCGCTGAAAAATCAAATATTTCAGCCAAAACAAATGCTAAGCCAGCCAGAACCACAGTTGCCCAATGAATAATCTGCACTTTAGATGGTTCTGCAACACACATATAAGCTTTCATATAAAACCATAAAAATGTGAGCCGAAACCGCTACAGTGCCAACTGGAACTATACGAAGCCAGCTGGAGCCATATAAAGTTAAAATAATAAGGACAAGACCGTAACTACTATGACTTGAAAATCCGAAGATCTGAAAATGGACGCGATATATAAATAACATATAACACGTTAAAAACACCCAGTTGCAACTTTTTGCTGGTCACCACCAGGAATTGAACCCGGGACCCCCGAATAACAGACCAAGCACTCTACTTATTAGGCTATCGACGTTAGCCGAAATCATGACAGCTGAAACGAAACCAAGAATGTTTTAAATCGCAATGGTATATCATTTTTGTCTTTATGCATTTTCTGATTTTTCAGCCGTAATCATTTCACTCATTTTCACTCATTTCTAAGGTATTCGATATTTTGTGTCAGAACATACCTTATTATGTAGTTATTTCTAGCAAACTAGGTAAAATTCCATATAAAAATCACTCAGTTTGCGAAAGAAAGTAACATTTTAGCAGGTGCGCAACAAAGTTTCTGGATTTCACACACATATAGTTGTCATTAATGGCGAAGTTGTGTTTTGTTCATAGCGTGGACAGTTGTTAACGATAACCAGTTGTAATACCAGCACATATCGCAACACAAAAATATTTTTTCTAACAACGAAAATGTCGAGTTTTGTGTCAAACAAACAGCATTCTCGGGAAGCTTTGCTTTTCTGCTTCAACTTGAAAAAAAATACAGCTGAAGGAAGTCATTTGCTTTGCGATTTTGACTTTGAGGACAAGGAAGCGAAGGAATTAAACACGACTCGCCAAGGTATTTCCAAACGTTTATACGCTATGGGAAACATTCAAAATGAGGGAAAATGAGTGGCACATGACAGAAACTTTTCTAATCAGAATGTATTTTAAATTATTTTTGAAAAACGCCGATTTTACAAACAATTTTGAGTAACATTTCCAAATCGCTCTACTGAAAAATTAAAAATGTTCGATTGTGTCACTCTAGCGCCAAATGAGCGACATAATATCAGCTGAGACCATGCCAGTCTGAATCAAACTAACTATGGTACAATTGTAATCTAATGTGTTGAGCATTTTGCATAATTATTTGAACATCCGATTTTTACCGGAACATATATAAGGCCAGTTGGAACAGTTTAAAGCGGCCCTGAATAAGAGTTTTATCATAGCTATAAATATAATAAGTGTGCATAATTAGCGCAATACACTTTAGAAGATTTCAGCCGGAACCACACCAGCAGAAACAAACTTTACCTTTAAAAAAGTAGTTCAATGCATTGTGCATTATTGTGTCCTATCTGATTTATTGATTTATTATCAAGAAACATAATGCTAGCCCGAATCAAACACCATTGTGTTCTGTTAGATTTTTTGGCTGGAACTAATATTGAGCCAGCCAAAAAGCCATCCGAAACCAGAAGTTTATCAACCGAAACCATTAGGAGCTTGCACAAAGCGCTTTAGATGATTATGCAAGATATAAACGTCCAGCTGGAACCATATAACTAATTTTACTTTGGTTTTTATCAATTGTAATGGTGTATTGTGATTGTTCCGTATAAGTCAAAAAATTCAAACATATAACTAAGTTAACTGGATTCAAATGAAGCCAACCGGAATTATATTGCACAGCCATCTGCCATATTGTATCCAAACTAAGTATGAAAGTATCCAAACTGAGTCAACGGGGTGGAAAACCAACGGGGTGGAAAACAACATCATCGATCAGAAATCAGACGAGGAAAGTCTTCTCGCAGAATTTGAAGACAAATATTATACCATCATCCCTGATATAAATAAGCTGGTCCGTAAAACTAAATTAAACGCAACTTCTCCGAGGTAGCGATGTTATCGGCTTCAACAAATCTAATCGTGTGAGATGGGTCTGCCACGTTACAATAACAACACGGATGATGACATCGAACAAAATCTACATATACTAGAATGGCAAAACTGGAGGACAATCGCGATGGACCGAGACGGATGAAGGACCATAGAATGGGCGGCAAAATCTATTCATGGGATGTGAAGCTAGAGAGGGAAAGAGTGAGAGAGCGAGAGAAAAAAAAATCAAAATTTTCCTAGAAAAATTGCAAAATTTCCCCGGAAAAATTACTTGTACTGTTGAAAAACTGTTAAGATATACAATCCTAATATCAAAATTTTTATAAAAATTACACATTTGTAATTTTCCGGAAAAATTTAGCTTACCCCTCCTAAAAACTGTTGATAGACAATCCTTCATTTAAAAATTTTAAAAATTATTACTCTAAATCATGAATCAAGATTTTCTCGATGCATACGTAAAATAAACTTTGACAGATTTTTCAGCCGGAATAAATATTAAGCCAGTCAGAAACATTTAACGTCAGCTTAGCTATTAGGAGCTTGCCAATAAGCACTTGACGCTTTAGATTTATTTATTTGCACAAATAATTTATTTACACAAATTCAGAGCAAAAACAAAAAACATCATTTTGAGGAGAAACTGATCATTTTAATGTCGTATGCAGCAGTTGGAAGGAGTCAAACAATTTTATTATTTTTGAAATATTGCTGTTAGAAATATACGTATTAGTGGGCACAGCCAAGATTGATAACAGCTTTTGATATACGATATTGAAATACTCGATCAAAAAACCACGATAGTTCTTCTTAACTGAGATCGTTCTGGCATTATTTTGGCATCTCTTATGCTAATCCTTATCAATCATAGGATACGTTCATGGGCTGCTATCATGGACATTTTCTATAAAAAATGTTCATTTCCCTAATTCTTTCTGATTGTTCTGCTGAATTTTTCAAGAAAGTTTAGAGAAAACTTGTAACACGCAAACTAGGTCCAGCAATCGAAATAAAATTAAAATTTTTAGAAAATGAAAGTCATGGCTATTCAATACAAATGCTTATATATAGATTTTAGAATCAAAAATGTCAGCTAAACCTACTACAATAACAAGAACCATTCAAAGCCAGTCGAAACCAAGTAAAGCCAAAAGAACCCATACCAGAGTTTTATTAGCTGGAGCCACTAGGAGTTTGCACAGTGAGTATAGTACGTCTTAAATGGTTGTGTAATATATAAGCTTCAGCCAAAACTATACATCAGTCAGAACCACTAAAATGTCAGCCAGAATCATATGAATTCATTCGAAACCACACAAAATATGCCACAAGTAACACATGTGTGCATCATTGTGTACCATCTAACTTTTAAGCCGGAGCCTTATAATGCCAGCCGAAACCATATAAAGCCACGAGAACCATGCAGGTCATTAATAAACCAATAGGCCCAAGTGTATCATAATTGATTTGCTCTGTCCGATTTTTCCGTTCCGTTTTTTGAAGATTCGCCTGGACATTCCTTTCCAAGACTTACCTAAATCAAGGAAGTCGTCAACGAAAAGAAATCGTACCTGTACCTAATCAACTGCCTAAGCACGAATGCAGTTCGCCTAGATATAGTATCAAACATAGAGACCAAAGCAAAAAAGACATTTTTTTTGCGAGAAAAG
This sequence comes from Nephrotoma appendiculata, assembly GCA_947310385.1. Lineage (NCBI taxonomy): Eukaryota > Metazoa > Arthropoda > Insecta > Diptera > Tipulidae > Nephrotoma > Nephrotoma appendiculata. Next base: position 29,759,890 of record OX371223.1, read on the forward strand.
ATGTTAGTATCGACATATTTTCGGACAATGGCACCAATTTCCAAGGTGCCATTAGAATGTTAATAGAAGTAAATGCTTTCCATAAACAAAATATGTATGTATAGTTGAATTTTTACTCTATTTTACAAAGTAACCAAGGTCTTTTGCATTTTCTACCACCAAATTTTCCTCCCTGTAACAGGCATTTGGCAGGCTGGCAAGAAGCTACCAAAGACGATGACGGAGAGTGTTTTGGGAGCTCAAATCTTTAGAGATTCAACGATTATTTCGCAGCACCGAAACGCCCTATAATATGCTGGCTCACATTGGGATTGGGTATTACAAATAAAGCAATTTTTTGGCACCTCGATTTAGCTCGAGGTACAAGACAGAAACCGATATTCAAAACGGAATATTAAGCCGCCAGAGACCATTTATAGAACAGTGTTATGATGCACAATGTATTGTGCTTATCTGCCACAATTTTTTTATTTCCTCTTGGCTTTAAATCTTTCCGGTGTAATTTTATTCGGTGCACAAACATCTAAATTGTATTGTGAGCATTGTGCAAACTCCTATTGAATCCGACTGGTTAAACTTTTATTCCGAATTTCTTTATATTCTTCCGACCGGCTTCACATAGATTTCACTGATATTATTGTGGTTCCGACTGAAACTGATGGTTCAGGTATGAAACATTTGTGTGTTGCTCCAATATTTAAAGTGCAAACTGATCATAGTGCAACCTTAAAATTGTTCCACCTGGTAAAACTCTGATTATGGGGAGCTTTAATGTTTTCGTTACGTCATTATGTACATAAGCTAAAAATGGTTCCGGCTAATGCAACTGTGGTCCCGAATTGCGGAAAATGATTTGCTCATTGAGCAAGTTTTTAACTATTCTGGCTGGATTTAAATCTTTCTGGCTAGTTAAGTATTTACTCCAGCTGAAAAACCAGATGGCGTACCATGATTCAATAACCCAATAGACTTCATATGGGCTGGATCATATGGACTGGACATTGTATTAATTCGCACAAACGCCAGCTGGAATGTATGGTTCCGGTTGGCTTAGCGGTCATGATGTTCCATTCAAATGTGATTCAGTAAAATCTTTATTAATCATTTAGTTGTTTGTTTTATGGAACCGTTTATTGGAACATCATTGACATATTTTTCATCTTATATCACAGATTTTCCGTTGGTTTTACAATTCATAATTTTACAACAAAATTGGTGAAAATCATCTTCAGAAACTGCCATTAACCAATTAAAGTTTCAAATTTTAACAAAATTAATAACAATATAACCGCTGTACTAAAAATAGTGTTCGTTCCAACCCTGAACACTTCATAATATTTGACAAAAAACATCATAAAGTGAAATGACAAGAAAACACAAGGGGCGCATGATCAAATTCTCGGTACATAAAAACTACCTTGCGAAACATTTTTTCTGTTTGGTAAATTTTCATCAACATTAACCAAAAACTGACAAAACGACAACAAAGAAAACATTATCCACACTTTCCATTCAAAAAAAAAAACAGAGCCCAACTACTCGCAACTAAATAGTTATCTCATTCGGTAAGTGAGTATCGTATCTGCTTCTTGACATCAAAAAATCAGTTATAAAGAAAATTATTTAGTATATTGGAATAAAATAATCAAAAGCAACAACAACAACAACACGCTCCTCTACATGAAAATGCGGGCGGTAATGAAAGAAAAACCCTTTTCCATCGTCATATCCTTTTAATGTTTTCATTTTTTTTTGTGTTCATTCGGTTTTTGATTCTTTTTATCTGTGATATGTGCAAAAAGTGTTTTAATTCATATAACGACGAAGAAGAGCAGAAGATGAAAATCAAAAGGAAAAACAGGGCGAAAACATTTAACTATCTTATCTCTACATTTACTAAGTTATTTTTTGTATAGCTTTTTAACTGGTGTATGTGCTTTACGCTATATGCGTGTATGTGTGTTTATTTTTATTAATGTTTGATTCAATAGTCTACTGTTATCACTATTATCATCACCATTCTATTTACGTATATGCTCTACATATCGTATCCACATACAGAATGTCGTCATCATCATTATTATGCTGTTCACTTTACATTTTTTGTGTTGTGTTGGGATACATAATTTTCATACGAAAAATAAAAAAAAAATAGCAAAGCATTTATAGATGTTGTTGTTGTCGTTTTGTACATACGTACTTGGCGAACAGAAAGTATAGCAGAAGAAAATAATTGTCCCACTCATTTAAAAATAACAACCCTTTCACAATGAGTACACAGTTTATTTTGTGTATCAATTTATGCTTTGGTTGGTTGGTTTGCTGTGTGCTGCAGATCGGCTGGGTTTATATATTTGTGTGTTGTCTATATTCAAGTCTACTTATTTATTTATTTATTTATTTTGTTGTTCACTCGTTACTCTGATATTTTATTTATTTAACATTTTTTTTTTGTGGTTGTCTCTCGGCTGTGTTTATCAAACCAACATAATTGAAACATAAAAATTTTGCGAATATCACACACAATACAAAACATAAATTTCATCGCGGAACATTATACAACATTTTGTAAGAACAAAGCGACAAAAAAAAATGTTTCCCGATGAAAATCGATCATTTAATTTCGACGACATAATTATTAGGGATGAGCGGAAATGCCAAAGACAACAAAAAAAAAAATTGAAAAACAACAGAATTTAATGAAGAAGGAATACACACTGGCAAGGAAATAATGATACACTGTGGGAAATGGACGGTTTTTTTTAAACAGCATAATACAATAATTTTCATCCCGGAAGGATGAGAACTATTATTTGCGGTTAAATACGGGACAAAAAATTATTATTTTTATTTTTAATTTTTAAAATTTTAATTCACGATTGGGGTCGTCTGTTATCGCATCATGATCTTATGGTGTTTAGGGAATTTTATTTTTTGGTTAAATATTGAAGTTATTTTTTGCTACGTACTCTTCGTCTTTTTTCTTGTTTAATTCAGGAAACGAGGTCAAATGTTTTTCTTTTATACATTATATTGGGAGGATATGGAAACAATATTATCAAGATGAAAAGCTGAATGGTGTTATTTTAATCAACGAACTGCTAATGTTTTCGGTATACGAGTAAAATGGGATGACATTTCTATATTACTGGAGCCGGTTAGCATATAAATGCATAAATTATCCCATTTTCAACGAGTATAGTCGGAAAAATTGTGAAGAAAACCTAACTTCAATTAATTTTATCTCGTTGTTAACTGGTGTTTTCATCTTAACCAGCGCTTATATCATAAAAATTAAGTAGTACATTCCATATACTTAGTAAATTATATGCTTCAATGCTCTAAGTACTTACAATCATAATTGGTCAGCCAAGCAAAAAAAAACTCATTACGTAATTTCAAAAAATAGATACATTTCATTCCGGTTAGCTCAAGGCAAGAGGTTAGTCAATTCTTTAGGAAGGCTGAAACATTTCAATCGTGAAATGTTTCACGTTATACGAATCCAACCTGTACGTATATACTGTGTGGTTAATTGAGATATTGAACACTAGTGTTTATAAATATTTTTAAATCCTAGTAACGGAAAATTTCGATTATTTTCTGGAAAAATAAAAAATTTTGGAGAGTCGAAACTAAAAATTCAAACTGTAGAGTTCTGACCTAAAACTAAAATTTAATTAGTAAAACTAACTAATTATTCTAACTAATTATTTAGTTAGAAGGTTTTACTCGCTCATTGTGGTACAGTTTAACTGTTTTATTGAATTTGTTTTATTAACACAATTTTCCATTTAATTTAATTGCAAGTACCATTTTAATGAAATAAATTAATTTTTTTTCTAATCATATCGTTAATTTTAATTGTTTTATTCATTTTGTTGAAATAATTAATTACATTTCAATAAAAGTGTTGTTGTTATTTATATTTTTGTGTTTTAGTCATTATTATTATTTATTTATAAACTCTGGTGTTCTGTGTAGATATTTTAAACACACAGTATCGTTAAAAGTGTTGGTTTTAATCGTTTTCGTTTAATTTAATTATTGTTATAATGAATTCGGAACATTTGGACTATCGACACTAACAAAATGTAATAAATTTTTAGACATAATAAAGACATCAGTAAACAATAATAAAGTTTAAATGAATCAATTGATCGGTTTCGAGCATTACAATTGTCAAATGACGAATTTAGTGATAATGATTCTTTTGAAACTGTATCCCAAGGTAGTTTTCTAAATTTTGATAAAGTTGGTATGGAATCTTCTAAATTTGTAAATCATTCTTTTTCGGCACCAATAGATAACAATATTAATTTATATAATAACTCATCAACATTTTTTAATCAAAATGAAAATTTCAAAATTCCTAAATGTGGTAATAACTTTGATTCTGATGTGTTGTCTCAAAATCAAGGCAATTTACAAATTCCAAATTCACAACAAATATTTACACATTCAAATACTAAATTATTTAAAGTTCTTCCTTCAAAATGGAACATTTCTTTTGGTGGGTCTAATTTGAGTGTATCAGCAAAACGGTTTCTTTTCAAAGTTGAATATTTGGCTAAATCAAATTGTATTTCTGATGTTCAGTTAGTACAAGATTTCAATTATTTGCTCAAAGGGACAGCATCTGATTGATATTGGACTTTTATTGAACGAAATCAGAGTATTAGTTGGACAGTACTTAAGGAAGAATTTATTAAGCGTTTTCAGGACAGGCGTACGGATATGGATATTCCTAGGCAAATTGATAATCGAAACCGAAATTGGAAGAAAGCTTTGTAGCATTTTACAATGAAGTACTTTCGATTGCGTTGCGGATGGAGTGTCCTATTTCAGATTCTGAATTGATATATTTCATGAGACAAAATATGCGTGCAGGACTTCAAGATAAAATAACAAATATAAATTTCAATAGTATAGACGAATTAGTTCGTTGTTGTATGGCTTATGAGGACACATGTAAACGAACGGGATATTCTCCAGAACTTTTATGTCAACAACCTCGCAAATATATAAATGAAATGGATTATCAATGGTCCATAAATATTGACCAAAAGGAAGTGTTAGCGTTACATTCAAATCGTCAGGATAACAATTTACCAATTTTATCGTCGTCTCCAGTACAAAAATTACCATCAAAACATATTTGTTGGAATTGTAGCAGAAATGATCATACTTTTAAAGAATGTTCATATCCAATTAACAAAAAATTTTGGCTTGGTTGTGGATATAATGGAGTTCTAAAACCTCAGTGTTTTAGATGTAAACCAAAAATTTCGGAAAACTCTCAGAGGGGGATGGGTTCCATGAATTTCATCCCCAGAATATTAACCAAGTCGGAGGAAGTCGCGTGCAACACGGATCCGGAGTTACAAGCACGACAACAACCCCATTACCGTTAAATAATATACATTGTAATAATTTTTCGCATTATGAACAAATTTATAATCAAAATTCTAAAACGATCAGAAATATTAGACACTGGAAAAATCGACGTCTGCTTAAAAGGCAAATTATTGAATCGCTAATTTCAGACAGTAGCGATGATAGACCTTATGAGAAAAGTTGAATTTTTTGGTACTACTTATTCTGGTTTGTTGGATAGTAGAGCAAATATTTCAATATTAGGTAAAAGTAGTGAAAAATGTTTGCAAGATTCAAAAACTAAGTTTAGACATATGCCGTCAGTGGTTAAAACGGCAAACGGTAAATGTGAAACCATTCTTGGACATATACGTACACCCGTTTCGTTTGCACCAAATTTAAGTCAAAAGTAATATTTAGGAGTTGATTTTTGGCAGGAATTTGGCTTAAAAATATCTATTTCTAAATCATCACCTATAGCGTTCAATCATAATTCAAAAATTAATCCAAATTCTAAATTATTTGATGTATGTGAAAACACTTTGATCAATCTATCAAATCAGCATGATTTATCTGAGGAGCAGAAAAATATAATCAATAAGGTTATCAAAGAGTTTCCTTCATCAAATGTTCTAGGTTTGGGTAAAACTTCGTACTTGTCACATGCAATTGATGTAGGTATGGTGCAAAACCAATTAAACAAAGGCATTATATGGTATCTCCTGCTGT